>CM061142.1:254342965-254704144 GCA_030789695.1 Scilla litardierei
GTTTGTGAGTACATATTGGAGGGTTTACTCCAATTGTTCCGTGTTTGGTATTGTGGCTCTTTTGGACATTGTACTCATGTAATGGGAGAATTGCAATTGAAGCAATGTGTGATGGTGTCGGATGTTTGAACCCGGGATTGGGTATTAGTGGAATCCACAGAGTGCGATTGTAAAGTATGATAAGAGTAGGATTGCCTTAGGATAGGGATCCAAACCAGAATATGCCTTGTGTTTGCGTTTGCTTTGGCGTTATTCTCCTTGTCTTCGTCGTTGTTGAGATTATTGTTTTTATTTCTGATACGTTGTGTGCTTAATTTTAGTAACTTTTAATTATGCACTTTTTCCTGCCACTACACTATTCATCCCCCTTCTAGTGTATGTTGTGTAGCCACAGGTGCCAACAAGTGGTATCAGTGCCTCGGTTTAGTGGCTTTTGCAAGTATAACTTCTTTGTCTCAATAACCTCCACCCTACTTTGATGGGGAGAACTATGCTCAATGGAGGGCTAAGATGATTGATCACCTCAAGAGCAACAATCTTTGGGAGTGTCAAAGGATAGTTCAAATCCTATGTTAGAAGCTTAAGCCAAGAAAATTTTGTGCATCTCCATCTTTAATCATGAGTTCGAGAAATTTCATGGATGGAAACGACTCATGAGGTTTGAAGATATCTTGAAGCCAAGTACATCATTGGTAAATTTTTTGAGGAGGATGATATCTCTGAGTCAAGTGATAATGAGGTATCTCAAACTCAATCTTCTTGTGAGCATGATCTTGTTTGTAGTGAAAATTTATTGGTTGCTCATAAGTGTAGTGCACATTCACATCACGATGACACACATGATTGTACTTCTTTGCATGCTTCTCACATTTCTTTAATTGAATCTTTGCATGCCGAGAAAGACTGGTTTCTTTCTCAAATTCGTGAGTTGCGAGAAGAAATTCCTCACTCAAATGTCTTTTGGACGATGCTCACGTTTCGGATAGTAATTCTGTCATTCTTGAGAAGGATTCTTAAATTGACATTTTGGAAAATGAGACATTGGCTCTCAAATCTCAATGTCTTGAGCTTAGTTCATATCTATCTGCTAGGGATGACGACATTTCTTCATGTTTGAAGAAGTGTGAGCTATTGTCTACTCAAGTTGAAAGTTTCAACAAGAGTAAGGACAAGGCTTTGGGATACTCGACTTTGAGCATGACCAAACCAAGCTCTTCCCCTAGAAGCACTCAAAACAATCTTATGGAAGAGTCTTCTAAGAGGTTTTTCACATCCAAACCCTCATTTGGCCAAAAACCAACTTCGAGTATTAAGCCAAAGAGGAATCATGCATATATAAACACTTCACTGCATAAGAAGCGTGTTCAAAAACAAAATGTTATGAACACTTCTTCATCTTTGCATATTGTAACGGTCGCTTTCCGACCGTTCGTATTTTCTGCGCGTACGACTCTTTTCGTGTGCGTATTTTATTTGGCCTCTTCTTGGATCCGGACTATACGATGTGATATGCCGTTGTGACCGTAAGGAAGAGTAGTAATTTGTGGGATTTTTGGGAACATCATTTCAGTGCTCGTTTTCTCGCAAAACAGCTTTGAATGGAAGAATGTTTTGGTCTTTTGGCTTCAACGCTCAGTTCTCAATTTTATAATAATTCTCGGTAGGATTAGCACGCGACAGGACCCGTAGCCCCGTACTACTCGTCTCTGCGATCGTCCCGGTATTTTCGGAATATTTTTCCGATGTCCATAGTGAGACTTATCCCTTAATCAAATTTCAACCCCCATTAGCCTTTGACCTTTTCAAATTTAGAATTAATTAGGATCTTAATCAAATCCCCTTAATATCTCCTACGTATCATAGAGATATGATATCAGCCACTATTGACACCTCCTCTTTTCCCTAACTCTACTCCCCCTATCCAATAACCCAAATCCCCATAGGTATTTAGCTATAAGTTTCATCTTTTTTATCCCACCAGGCCGAAAACACAAAACCCCTCACGCAAACCCTAGCCGACCTTCCATCTTCACCTCCAGCCGCCACGGCAACCCCCCAAGCTCCCCAACTCTGGCCACCAACATCTACACCCTCTTCTCCTCCATCTCCACCTCTCCAAGACCTCAAAAACCCAAGCAAACAACCCCCATGGCCGAAAATCACTAAAACTGTGCACCCGCCGCCAGAAAAGCTCACGACTGGCCCGCCGCCACCGCCATCGGCGACGACCACCACAGCCATTCAACTCCTCTCTGACTCCCCCGTGTTGGATATGGACGACATGAATACACCCATGAGGGGATGTATGAGGGTATACGGACCTCAGATGTCGCGTGCACAAAGGCGTGCATGAAGGGAACCTTTTCTCGTGTGAAAAGGACCACTCGATAAGTGAAAAAAGTCACTTTATAAGTGCATAAAGGCACTTGATAAGTGAATAAAGAAGAGGATAAATGAATGTGCTTTTATAGGCTAATAAGCTTATAATTGGTTATTTCCTACAATAACCACCCCTAAAGCCTATAAATAGGACCCAAGGGTAAGGCATTCATTCCACACTTTCCATGCCATAAGTTTGCATAAGGCATCTTATGTTCTTCTTCTCCCTTCCATTAAAATCCTCTTCTAGTTAGAGATTTAGGCGGTGAAACTCTGCTTTAATCCTCCGTGACGAAGTATCGACCGTTGTGGCGAATCCGAGGGCGAAGTTCCGAGATTACGGTGCCGCGTACGCAAGCGTAAGCCTCGACTTTATTATTCGATCCTAACGTCCTTGTTTTATCAGGATCCAACATTGGTATCAGAGCCATACGGATTCGCTCCGGTCAGACCGTCGCCCCGTCGAAACTATGAACGAGTCGTTGTCTTTTTCACGAATGGGTATCCTACCATTATGGATATGGTAGGAACAATTCGTGACGGAGAGAATGCAGCGGTTGTTCTTTTCACGTTAGGGTCTCCTACCATTACGGATATAGTAGGAACTCTCCGTGACGGGAAGAACCGACCGTTCATATCGTCAAACTCACTATCTTCATGGATGCTGAGTCTCCATTCATAGGGAATGGGCACTCTCTTCATGTGGAGCGCGTAGTTTACGAACTTTTTGAAGTAAGTTATTTTTTTTGGCACACGGCCATTGGAGGATAACTACTTTCTCGACGAACGGGTGCTTCACCGGAGAAGAAGATGGTGGTTATTCCCATCGGGGAAGATGAATTTTGGTGCATGAAATCTATAGCCATATGGGAAATGGAGGCAATGCACCCCCCTCCCCATGCGGAGGGGGTTGGCTACGGCCAATAACGACGAAAACCACCATGACCACCCCGTCGAGGGGGAGGAATGCAAACGGCCACCCCATGCAAAGGGGGGAGACCGGCCATGGCCAAAGGGACATGGCCGGCTTAGGCCAATAGGCCATGGCCGGGCCATGGCCGGCCATGGCCATGGCCGGCCGGCCCCGGCCGAGGCCAGGCCAGGGCCAGGAGGCCCTGGCCGGCCTCGGCCAAGGCCAGGGGCCGGCCCTGGCCGGCCCTGGCCGGCCTCAGTCAGGGCAGAGGCCCTGGCCGAGGGGCCAGGGCCCCTGACCGGCCAGGGCCCCTGACCGGCCAGGGCAGAGGCCCTTGGCCAGCCCATGGCCAGTCTCGGCCAGGGCAGAGGCACTGGTCGCCGGGTGGTTGCCAGAATCCATGGTCGGTATTGGTCGACCAATCTGGGATTTTTGGTCGACCAATTCAGCCAGAGGCTTTGCCAGTGGTTTCGGCTCCGGCAACCTGCAAGGCTAGCCCATACGGGGCCGACGGCATTCGTCTGCGGTAAATTTCTCCTATAAGGGGGGAAGCGCCTGGATCCATACGGGAGCCGGCGACAATGGCTTGCAGAAAAATCCCCATAGGGGGGATCCAGCCTTGGCACGGCTACGGCTCATCCCCGGTAAATGGTCAGGAAGTGCCGAATATTTCACTAGTATCATAAGGGTACTAGGTTGAATAATCCCCAAAGGGGGGATCCGGCCTTGGCACGACTACGGCTCATCCCCGGCAAATGGCCAGGAAGTGCCGAATATTTCACTAGTATCATAAGGGTACTAGGTTGAAATATACATTTTTTGAAAAATATGTTTTCATACGTTTTGAAAAATACGTTTTCAAAAACGCTTTTCCGCTGCAAAGTACTATACGAGTACTTCTATTTGATAAAGTGATGGGGAAATATTGAAAGTTACTCTAGATGGTGATTGGAAACGTAGTGACCTTTTCGATTCTAGAGTAACACATTCAATATTTTTCGAAAGTAACTTATCAAATTATAAATGTCATTCCAAGTGGGAGTTGAAATTAGAACTATCCAAATGGGATATTCTATTATCATTTCAAGTGGGAATTATATTTTAAGAATTTTCAATGCAATGTTTTTGATCAAACCTTCGTTTTTGTGTCTTTTTGCAGCATTTTAAAAGTAAAATGTCTTCCGCTTCAAAGAATATCGTCGATGAGTTAAACAGAGGTGAAAAACTCAACGCCGATAATTACAAACTTTGGTCCATCAAGATACAATACGTTTTAGAGGAGCAAGAAGTGGTCGAAACTTTAAAGAACGTAATGATTGAACCCGAGGTGGGCACTACGGCCCAACACAGACGAGACAAGGAAGCTTTTGATGCTTGGTCTCGGAAGAATAAGATAGCCCGCATTACGTTATTAAGCAGTATGGCCGATGACATAATGCGCATCTTCCGAGAGCATGACTTAGCCATGGACATATGGTCCAAGCTTGAGGAGAAGTTTGGTGGCACATCGGTGTCCAAACTTCGTTCTTTAACTATAAGATTTGATTCATACAAGAAACGTCCAGATCATTCCATGGGGAAACATCTGCGACATTTGGCGAATCTAATCTCAGAGTTAAAGGATGCAGGTCATGTGCTCACAGATGAGCAACAAATCCAAGCAGTCATACGTTCCCTACCAAATGGGTGGGATCAGATGAAGATGCATCTCACTCATAATGAGAGCATCAAGACCTTCAGCGATGTTTCCAAGCACCTCGAATTAGAGGAAGAGCGGCTTGCGGCTGCCAAGCCAAGTGCAGAAGTGCACATGGTTGCTAGTTCCTCACACGGGGGAAAGAAACGTAAAGATTGTTTGAAGTCTTCTAATGAACGTAATAAGCAACCTGAGTCTACCAAGGAACCCAAACATAAGGGTGGGCACAAGAAATGGCACAAGAAGAAAGACTTGAAAAGGATCAAGTGCTTCAAGTGCAACAAGCTCGGTCACTATGCTCGTTTGTGTACGAGTGGAAGTGACGAGGTGCCACCGACCACATAACAAGGGACAGACGGTCCTTCGTGGAGTATCACTGGATACCCCAAGGAACGAAGTGGATCTATGTAGGAAACAACACACGTGTTGAAGTGAAAGGCGTTGGGACTTGCAAGCTAGTCTTGGACAACGGCCGCACTCTCCTACCTCGTGATGTCCTCTTCGCTCCAGATATTTGAAGGAATATTATATCTGTGGTCGTGTTAATGGGTCTTGGTTATAACTGGTTCTTTCAAAATTGTAAAGTGGACTTGTTTTTGTAATAATTCCTTAATTGGCACTGGGTATGTATTTAATGGATTTATTGTATTAAATACAATGTATGATTCCTCTGATTGTAATGAAAATTTCCTTGATGCAAATTCTTCGACTTATGAGTCTGATATAATTTGTTTGCACGCAAGGCTTGGTCATATTGGACCAACGCATATGGATAGACTTTCCAAACGTGGCTTTCTATCTAATGTTTCAAAGGTCGATATGTCGACCTGCGAACATTGCCTTGTGGGGAAATCTTGTCGCAAGCCGTTTGGAACCGACACAAAGGCCGAGGTTCCATTACAGCTCATCCATTCGGACATATGTGGTCCGATGAATGTCAATACAAGGCGCGGGAAGTCCTATTTAATCACTGTTATTGATGATTTCACCCGATTCGGACATATCTATTTGATATCCCACAAAAGTGAAGCATTAACATGCTTTAAAAACTATATGAGTTTAGTGGAGAATCAAGTAGATCGCATGATTAAGGTCTTGCGAACCGATAGGGACGGTGAATATCAATCAACAAGTTTTAAGGAACTTTGTGATGAAAAGGGCATAGTACATCAGGTAACTATGCCTTATACTCCTCAACAAAATGGTGTTGCTGAAAGGAGGAATAGGACTTTAATGGAAATGGTCCGTTCAATAATGGCACAAGCTAATTTGCCAATTACCTTTTGGGGTGATGCATTATTAACGACCACTTTCATTTTGAACCGCGTACCCTCGAAATCAGTTAGCTCCACTCCTTATGAGTTATGGAACCAAAGGTCTCCTGACTTAAATATTTTAAAACCTTGGGGATGTGCATCCTACGCACATATTTCCTCCCATTAGTATGGCAAACTTGGGCCATGGGGAAGGAAATGTATCTTTATACGATACGCAGAGAACTCCAAAGGATATGTTTTCATTAGTCAGGAAGACAATGGTGGTCTAATTGAATTTGAGTCGAGGGATGTCACTTTCTTGGAAAACGAGTTTCCAAGACAGGGCGAGATAAGTCAGGACTTATCTCTATTTGAGATTAATGATCAAGAAGGATTACCTCATTCGAGTGGGAGAATTCTTGGTGAAGAAGAAAATACGTTTCAAACTTCACCAATGGATGATACGAATGACACTAATCCTATTCCATACGGGAATAATGATCCAAGTGGGAGCATTTCTAACGACATTCCAAATGGGAGTGATATTAGAATTGATCTAAATTCGAGTCAACAAGGACTTGAAAATCTCAAATACGACGTAGTAGTCGTACAAGGTTGGCTCCTCTAAGATTTGAGGAGGAATTTCTGCAAACCTTTATGACTTTACTACAAGATGATGACGAGCCTGCTACTTTCAAACAGGCCGTATCATGCCCTGTAAAAGACAAATGGATGGAAGCGATGAAGGAGGAATTGGAATCCATGAAAGTTATCCAAGTCTGGGACTTAGTTAACTTACCCAGAGGACGTAGAGCAATTGGGAACAAATGGGTTCTTAAGATCAAGCATAAGGCTGATGGCTCTATAGACAGATATAAAGCTCGCCTTGTCGCGAAAGGTTTTACGCAACAGGAAGGGATAGACTACGAAGAGACCTTCTCACCTGTTGTGTGTTTTACCTCGATTCGCCTGATTCTGGAAATGGTAGCTTGCTTAGACCTCGAATTACATCAGATGGATGTAAAGAATGCCTTTTCTCAATGGAGAATTAGACGAGGAGATCTATATGGAACAACCAACAGGGTTTGTAAAAGAAGGAAACAAACATAAGGTTTGTAAACTTCGTAAGTCCATATATGGTTTTAAACAATCCTCGAGGCAATGGTATATATGATTTCAAGAAGTTGTCTTATCAAATGGATTTTCCATGCTTGATGAAGATAACCGTATATATATCAAGAGGATTAAGAGCAAGTACGTTATTATGTCTCTATATGTAGATGACATTTTAATAGCCAGAAATGACAAGGGCTTTGTGATGGATATCAAGGCTTGGCTTTCATCAGTTTTGAGATGAAAGACATGGGAGAAGCCACATATATCCTTGGAATTAAGATTTCAAGGAATCGTTCGAAGAAACTTCTTTCTCTTTCACAAGAAACTTATATAAAGAAGGTTCTAGAATGGTTTAATATGTAGGACTGCAAGTCCATTGATACTCCTATAAGCAGATGCGATAATTTATGTGTGAAATCATGTCCAAAGAACCAAAAGGAAAAGGAAATTATGGAAAAAGTTCCATATTCTAGTGCAGTTGGTAGTCTTATGTACGCTATGATGCGTACAAGACTGGACATCTGTTTTGCCGTTTGAATGGTAAGTCGTTACCAATCCAACCCAGGGCAAGAACACTGGAAAGCGGTTAAGAGGATAATGCAGTATCTTAAAGGAACTGCAGACTTGCAAAAGACTATGATAAGACCAAGAAGGTAGACATAAGGTACATATCTACGCATGAGATGATAACGGATCCGCTTACGAAGGCGATCACCAGAGATGTGTTTTACAAACACTTATCATCTCAAGGATTGTGTAAGAGCTGAGTTGTACCAATGTAAATTCCCATGTCTGAAAAGAATACGTTCTTTTCAACATTGCATAAGAATTTCTTAAGAAATGTTTGTGTACATTTTTTGAAATCTCAGCTGAATTCTAGTATGTCAGACAGATTAAGGTTGGCTCTCTCACATAAGCAACCGCCTTTATTTTATCAGACGGTTAAAACAAAGATGAGACCTGTTTAAACTCAAAATTGTCAGACGGATGATTTAGAGTCATGACTTAAACAAAATGGTCGTATGAAAGATCTGCATCATATGGATGTTTTCAAAAGATCTAAGAGGATTTTGAAATCATATCTGTCTTATGCGGGATGTGAGTCCAGAAGATTATTTGAGTAGTAAAAGGGACTCAAAGTCAGACATTGTGGTGTCTGGTTATCATCCTTACAACATCATTAAGACATACGCTCCCTGGAAAAGGAGTGATGTTGTAATACGTATTCATATTACGTATGCATTTTGACCATTGGGTTAGAATAGTAATTGTGTTTACTATTATGTGAGACCCAAAGACCACATGGGTCTTAACTCGTTACCCTTATGGACTCTAATTGGTTCCTTAAGATTTGACTGGGTGATTGCTATCTTAGCATGTTGCTTATGGACTATGATTAATTCGGTCCGGTGGGGCATGTTAGAAAAGCGAGTCAAGTCAAGATCAAAAGGATCGCAAGAAGAGGAAGATTAGTTTCATATTCACATTTGGACTTTAAAGATTCAAAGCTGGCCAGCCAATTGTAATCCAGATGGGATTCAATTGTTGAATGTAAAGTATAAGAAATGTGAAGAAATAATCTAGGGTAAAGCATGAGTTGATCTACTCAACTTTGCACCTCGAAGGGTGTTGTGTATCTCTAACAAGTGCACAACAGTGGACACTATGCGCATGACGGTCACACGGCCTATTTCTCGGTATGATAAACAGAAGAGTCGAAGGAAAGATGTTTCCTTACAATCCCCTCAAGTGTGAGTGGGAGATGTTGGATATGGACGACATGAATACACCCATGAGGGGATGTATGAGGGTATACGGACCTCAGATGTCGCGTGCACGAAAGCGTGCACGAAGGGAACCTTTTCTCGTGTGAAAAGGACCACTCGATAAGTGGAAAAAGCCACTCGATAAGTGGAAAAAGTCACTTTATAAGTGCATAAAGGCACTTGATAAGTGAATGAAGAAGAGGATAAATGAATGTGCTTTTATAGGCTAATAAGCTTATAATTGGTTATTTTCTACAATAACCACCCCTAAAGCCTATAAATAGGACCCAAGGGTAAGGCATTCATTCCACACTTTCCATGCCATAAGTTTGCATAAGGCATCTTATGTTCTTCTTCTCCCTTCCATTAAAATCCTCTTCTGGTTAGAGATTTAGGCGGTGAAACTCTACTTCGATCCTCCGTGACGAAGTATCGACCGTTGTGGCGAATCCGAGGGCGAAGTTCCGAGATTACGGTGCCGCGTACGCAAGCGTAAGTCTCGACTTTATTATTCGATCCTAACGTCCTTGTTTTGTCAGGATCCAACACCCTGATCATCTCCAACTCTCCTTACCCTTTTTCCACGTCTCGATTTCCTCGAAAACCCCGTGGAACTCAGATCTAGCCGCTGTTTTAGATAGTTTGCGTACCGACACTTCAAACTCGCCCCCGCCGGTCATCTGGCACCTACGACAACCATCCTACCACCGTTGGACTTCTATCGAACCCCTCTATCATCTTCAATTTCCCTTTTCCTTTTACCACATCTCTAGCTCCTAAAAAATCCGTTGAAACCAAGCCCAGCTGCTGTTTTTGACAGATCTGTGCACTGTTCTTCAACGTCGTCGCCCGGCCATCTCAGATCACTTCCGGAGACCAGTCCACCACCATTAGATCCCCCTTGAAGACTTTTGACTACTGCAAGTTTTCTTTTCCCCCTTTGATCTTTTTTTTGCAGAGACGTGCGACAACAACCGTTGCGCAAATATGTACTCTCCGTCTTCTCACGACCGCCCTCCGTCGTACGCTGACGCTGTCAGCCACCCATCGGGCCGAGCAACTCCCACTGATTCTAATTCAATCACCGACATCCCCCTCGGACCCTCAAAGTTCACGTGCATCACTGTACCCACGTGTTTTTACCCAACGTCGCCGCCGTCGTGAAGATCCGTTGCGCTACCCGCAACAGGAGGAAGATCGCCACTTGCTCGCTGTTTTCGTGTCTCCACCTCACTGTCTAGAGGTGCCTTGCTGTGCTACCCACAGCCGAGGAGTTGCAGACGACGCCGACGCATCGTCGTTCAGACCCAACATCCGCTTTTTGAACGACGTCAAAAGGTTAGTCCTCTAACGCGTAGTAAGAACCCCCACGATAGAGATTCAAACCCTAATTTAAAAACTGTCAACAACAACTAAATTTTATTTACGCATCTTTAAAATGTTGTCCACCATAGAAAATCGACGAATGAACTGAATTTCTGTGCACATAGGATAAATCGTCGACTAGGCTGAACCAAAACTAAAATGTGACTTTGACTGCTAGGATAGCCCCATTGAACCTAGAAATAAACCTTAATAGGATCAATGATGAGCGTGACCTGACACCGTCGCTTGACTCGTTTCAGCCGACCCAATACCGACGCTCCGACTCGACGAGACGCTCCCGACGAACGTACCGCTCGCCACCGTAGGCAAGTGTGTTCACTTGCGTAGTTTCGGCCACGTTTAGGACAATGTTTCCCTTAAACTGTAAAAGTAATGACAAGAGAACCAGACGTGAAATGATAGCATCTGGGACACCCCACGACAGCCTGGACTTGACGACGAAGTCCGTGCACAGCAACAACAACTGACACCAAAGGTTTTATCTGTGTGTGCATGTGTGTGGACCCCCTAGAATCAACAACAATAACTGCTACCATAGGTTTTATCTGTGTGTGTGTGCGTGTGGACCCCATAGAATGAACAACTCTCATCCATACTCATCTTGTCATGTCACGTCATGTATTGCATAAGCCCACTGGTGAATAGGGATCTCTCCAACCTGGAGAGAGTGATCCCTTGTCACGATTGGTAATGGATAAGCCTGCGGGCGAATAGGACACTGTCCAAGCTAGGGAGAGTGAACCCTTGTCATAATACATAAGCCTGCGGACAAATAGGGCACTCATTGAGTAAGTGAGTGATCCCTTGTCATGTCTTGTCTTGTGCACTTGGGCTGGGGTAGGGTTGAGCGTCCACACGGGGAGAGGGTCTGATCCCCCTTGAACCGTAAGGCATGAACCCTTCGTGACATACACTTTTCTTGTCTTGTCTTGTCTTGTCCCGTCTAGTCTAATCTTGTAGCTAGTAGCACACACTATGGCTATTTTCTGTCATGTTTACTTTTCAGCGTTATCTTTACTTTCTTGCACATATACATATCTGCCATGTTGTTGCATCATCATCATGTAAACAACTTTTAAAATGTCAACCTTAAAAAGTTATTCACCTTGCAGTGGAGTCTTCTCACGGTTACTTGCAGACTTCGCCTGACGTACAACCACTTTCTCTTGGTGTTTAACGTCAGGTACCGAGACATGGTTAGTAGATCCGGAGCCGAAACCAGAGGACTTGGAGCAGGAGTACATTGCTGATCAGGAGTACGACCCGAGTGAGGACCAGTCTTAGAGGTTCCTCTGTTTCTGACTTTGGATGTTCAGTCACTTTCTAGTTTGGGTGCGTAGCACCATTTTGCTTATTGTTTTAGGTTGGGTGCGTAGCACCATTAGTTTCCTTTTCTGCGTTATAGCCATGCTGGGCTCCTTTTTAGACTTTTGTACTCTCTGGTTGTTATCTCTTATTATTAATGAATGCAACCTTCTTTCCGTACTTTCTGTTGTTTCGAATTTTATAAATGCAAGAACCTGAAAATTTTGAAATGGTACCCCTACAGACCCTTATTGGGTCCGGGCTTCACAGCTCCGGCCCAAGCGGGCCTTAGTCACGTTTCGCTTCCGTCGCTTTGGGCAGCGGGGTGTGACAGGTTTTAGTGGTGGCACATGCAAGTCATGCAAAAAGTTCGGAACAATAAGAGTACCGCATTCATTCAATATCTAGTTTGACATGAACAAGTCTAAATTGGGTTTTCCTTTCAATAGGATGGCAGGAGGACGCAATAGCCGTGTCGGTCCCTCTTCTGACGGAGATATGGATGGTCGAGGTGGTGAATTCCGCCAGTTTCTAGGCGTGATGAGAGAGATGCTAGACGTGCAGCATCAGTTGGTTCAGCAGTCCCACCGTGCTACCCAGGCTCCTCCAGCTGCACCACCACCGCCTCTGCCTGCCCCTCGAGCTGCTCCGGGAGTGAAGCAGTTCAATGAGCTTCAACCGAAGACATTTTCTGGGAAGGAAGGACCCTTAGGTGCTGATGAGTGGATCTAGAGCACAGAAGAGAAGCTGGTAGCTGCGAAGATTCCTGAAGAGACCAGAGTTGAAATAGCGAAGATGCAGCTGGCCGAGAATGCTAGGAACTGGTGGCGCATTGAGGAGAGGTGCCTGCAGAAGCCAGTGGAGTGGAAGACTTTCAAGTCCATGTTCCGAGAGAAGTATTTCCCTAAAGCTGTAAAAGGGAGCTTCTGAGCCGATTCGTGAATCTAAAGTGGGGGACATTGAAGGGTTTTCTAGGACCCTTAGGGCACAAACATTCTATTCCCTTCCTAATTCGGACGGAACATAGACATAAAAACATTCGCAGTGGAAATAAACAAGTTAATCTAATTAACATGCAGTTAAACAGTTTAACTTAGCCCTAAGGTACAAGACCCTTAGCCAAGATCTATGCCGACTCAGGATGGATCTGACCATCCCAAGAAGGATCTAACCTACTGCGATTAAATTAAACTAATGCTTATAAAACACATACCCAGAATCTCAACCCTGGGGCAGGCGAGATGTTCCGCACCGTCTTCCGAGCCGCTCCCCATCCCACACCGAGCCGTGCCTCGAACCGCTCTTCGAACCACTCCACATCCCGAGGCGAACAATCCTCGTGTTGCAGAGCTAACCACGCGCTGAAGAAAGTTTCACGCGAGTGAAAGCCTTCGCCAAGATTTCGGATCCGAATCCGAACTCCTTCGCGGCTTTGCCAGAGCCCTAAGGAGTAAGACAGAAATATAGGGAGAAGAAGAATATTGATTTAAGCCTAGATCCGAGTGTGCTCCAACATTTACGGGAGCCGCTCAGATCTAGAGCCTGGGACAAGTTTGGAGGAAAGGGGGAGGCCCCTATTTATATAGGCGGCTGACTTCTCCCCTTTACTCAAAATCCGATATGGGACTAAATTTGGAGTTAATCAGTTCAATTTAGTTTGCCTTTCATAAAGGCTAAACTTCCGTGAATTTTAACTCACTCTCCATTGAACTTCATGATTGATACAACATATCAATACGAAGGGCGTTCAACGGTGAACGCATAGTAAAAAACGGCGAGTCAATCGGAGTCCATTTGACCCTCCAATTGATCGTCCAAAGATCAGCCAAAACCACCCACTTTCGCAATATATAGCCAAGGCAGCTGCGCGCAGCCCTAGGGCTCAGTAAACCCGAAGTGGGGCCCACCATGTGGGCCCCACCGCTTAAGCACGCGCTTAACAGCGAGGCACGTGCTGTGCACGCGTCGCGAGCACAGCTGCCTCCCGCGTAAGTGCGGGCGGCCCTTTTTATGCTGAAGCGGGGCGGGCCCGCATCAAATGCGGGCCCGTTTGATTTGCCTTGGCCGCGTCAGCTGACGCGGGTGTCAGCCTACTAACTTTCGTGTCAGCGGGTGGGCCCCGCTGACGCATGCGTTAGCCTGCTGACGCAGGCTGACGCACATGTCAGCGGGCCCAGACTTGGGCCCCACTTTGGAATACCCCATTGGTATAATCTGGGTTTCTTTTGGCTGTTTTGGCTCTAACTTGAGCATTTGGTGTCCGATTTGGACGCCGTTCGAACCTGGGTTTAGACCAGGACATTCCCATCTTATCATTGAACTTTTCCTTGCGTTTATTCCATTAAATATTGTCTTAAACAATTTAAGACACATTTAATCTCATTTTGCATCATATGCAAATTAGTCTCTATCTTAGCTTAAATTGTCATTTGCATCGAAATACAATTTTCTCTTCCTTTGCATCAAATGCAAATTATTCTCCCTAGCTAATTTCTACCTATTACTAGACGAAGGTCGCACTCTGTATGAGACCCTACAGCCTGACCCTTACAACAGGTTGGGCTCGAAGCCCTATACGGCAGTGTCCACGAGCAGTGGTTACCGTCCCTGCTACAGGAATCATCATTATGTGGTTGACCCATTGACATGAGTATTGTCGGGACCACCCTGACTGTTTCCGTGATGAGTTCCGCAGTTTTAGTCTCTTCGTCTAAACTATGTCATGTAGATCAAGTCTAGGGTACGGTCAAACTGTCAACCCCAACAACTTGACTCCGATTAGTTTCTATCAATCTTTAGTCAATTAATATTAGACTTCTTCCAACATACTCTGCGCAGAGATTTTACTAAAGACCGAACTAACTCTACGATACTAACTCCCATTGACCGAGTGAGACGAATCCTCTCTTGGTCATTACTCTCCTCGTACGCTTCAAGTGACAACCAATCAAAGACCTTTCGACAGGCCCAGCCTCGAAGCTAGGTCAGTGATTTAAGTGCCACCGTTCACGCACAGGTTCGTAAATTGACCTCAAGTCAAAAGACCAACTTGCCTTTCATCACTAAGAGTTATCATTGACAGATTGGTCAATGTAACCATATGATAACTCTTGTGGATCGTTCAGTGAACTCATTTTCTTATGAGCACCTGTGTCTCGTCTTCGACTTCGCCAAGTCGAACGATCATGAGATCATCGCCACCGCTAAACGGTGAAGACTAAGACACAATGGTCTATCCGATGTTTCGATATCCTTGTCTCGAAACATCTACGACCACGAACCCTTTTAGACTTATGCTACTGACGGTCAAACATTTCTCCATGATCGAGATACTCATCTCGATACATGTTTGACCTTGCATAAAGTCTAAGGACTTTTCCTAAGTTGATATCTAATGTTAATTACATTATAAAATAACTTAAATAAATTATTACCAAACAGCTTACTATTATTTCGAACAAGACGTTTGTGCTATACACACAGAGATAAATAGCCTCGAGGGCATCATTTCTCTACATCTCCCACTTGCACTCAGGCCCATTTATCTCGGTATCTTATATCGTTTTTACACATAAGTTTTTCAAGACTTCATGTGGTAGATCCTTTGTGAGTGGATCTGCTAAACCGTCTACTTTATAGACTTAGAGGTTTTTTTATGTTTATGTTAGACCAACCATTTGAATCTCATTCAAATAATTCACTTGGTCTTTCGGAATCCATAATATTTTTTATTTCCTAGGATCTTATCCATTTCATCATACCTTACGATGCTAATTTAAATTAGTTACTGGTCATTTCAAATGGCTCATATCTATTTCTGATAAAGTGTTAAACCTTTTGATTACTTTGTCAAAAAAATGTTCCATCCATTTGATGCATCGCATGTAATTTATACGCTCTCACTGACGTACAACCACTTTCTCTTGGTGTTTAACATCAGGTACCGAGACAGGGTTAGTAGATCCGGAGCCGAAACCAGAGGACTTGGAGCAGGAGTACATTGCTGATCAGGAGTACGACCCGAGTGAGGACCAGTCTTAGAGGTTCCTCTGTTGCTGACTTTGGATGTTCAGTCACTTTCTAGTTTGGGTGCGTAGCACCATTTTGCTTATTGTTTTAGGTTGGGTGCGTAGCACCATTAGTTTCCTTTTCTGCGTTATAGCCATGCTGGGCTCCTTTTTAGACTTTTGTACTCTCTGGTTGTTATCTCTTATTATTAATGAATGCAACCTTCTTTCCGTACTTTCTGTTGTTTCGAATTTTATAAATGCAAGAACCTGAAAATTTTGAAATGGTACCCCTACAGACCCTTATTGGGTCCGGGCTTCACAGCTCCGGCCCAAGCGGGCCTTAGTCACGTTTCGCTTCCGTCGCTTTGGGCAGCGGGGTGTGACATGTTTTAGTGGTGGCACATGCAAGTCATGCAAAAAGTTCGGAACAATAAGAGTACCGCATTCATTCAATATCTAGTTTGACATGTACAAGTCTAAATTGGGTTTTCCTGTCAATAGGATGGCAGGAGGACGCAATACCCGTGTCGGTCCCTCTTCTGACGGAGATATGGATGGTCGAGGTGGTGAATTCCGCCAGTTTCTAGGCATGATGAGAGAGATGCTAGACGTGTAGCATCAGTTGGTTCAGCAGTCCCACCGTGCTACCCAGGCTCCTCCAGCTACACCACCACCGCCTCTGCCTGCCCCTCGAGCTGCTCCGGGAGTGAAGCAGTTCAATGAGCTTCAACCGAAGACATTTTCTGGGAAGGAAGGACCCTTAGGTGCTGATGAGTGGATCTAGAGCACAGAAGAGAAGCTGGTAGCTGTGAAGATTCCTGAAGAGACCAGAGTTGAAATAGCGAAGATGCAGCTGGCCGAGAATGCTAGGAACTGGTGGCGCATTGAGGAGAGGTGCCTACAGAAGCCAGTGGAGTGGAAGACTTTCAAGTCCATGTTCCGAGAGAAGTATTTCCCTAAAGCTGTAAAAGGGAGCTTCTGAGCCGATTCGTGAATCTAAAGTGGGGGACATTGAAGGGGTTTCTAGGACCCTTAGGGCACAAACATTCTATTCCCTTCCTAATTCGGACGGAACATAGACATAAAAACATTCGCAGTGGAAATAAACAAGTTAATCTAATTAACATGCAGTTAAACAGTTTAACTTAGCCCTAAGGTACAAGACCCTTAGCCAAGATCTATGCCGACTCGGGATGGATCTGACCATCCCAAGAAGGATCTAACCTACTGCGATTAAATTAAACTAATGCTTATAAAACACATACCCAGAATCTCAACCCTGGGGCAGGCGAGATGTTCTGCACCGTCTTCCGAGCCGCTCCCCATCCCACACCGAGCCGTGCCTCGAACCGCTCTTCAAACCGCTCCACATCCCAAGGCGAACAATCCTCGTGTTGCCGGGCCAACCACGCGTTGAAGAAAGTTTCACGCGAGTGAAAGCCTTCGCCAAGATTTCGGATCCGAATCCGAACTCCTTCGCGGCTTTGCCAGAGCCCTCAGGAGTAAGGCAGAAATATAGGGAGAAGAAGAATATTGATTTAACCCTAGATCCGAGTGTGCTCCAACATTTACGGGAGCCGCTCAGATCTGGAGCCTGGGACAAGTTTGGAGGAAAGGGGGAGGCCCCTATTTATATAGGCGGCTGACTGCTCCCCTTTACTCAAAATCCGATATGGGACTAGATTTGGAGTTATTCAGTTAAATTTAGTTTGCCTTTCATAAAGGCTAAACTTCCGTGAATTTTAACTCACTCTCCATTGAACTTCATGATTGATACAACATATCAATACGAAGGGCGTTCAACGGTGAACGCATAGGAAAAAACGGCGAGTCAATCGGAGTCCATTTGACCCTCCAATTGATCGTCCAAAGATCAGCCAAAACCACCCACTTTCGCAATATATAGCCAAGGCAGCTGCGCGCAGCCCTAGGGCTCAGTAAACCCGAAGTGGGGCCCACCATCTGGGCCCCACCGCTTAAGCACGCGCTTAACAGCGAGGCACGTGCTGTGCACGCGTCGTGTGCGCAGCTGCCTCCCGCGTAAGTGCGGGCGGCCCTTTTTGTTCTGAAGCGGGGCGGGCCCGCATCAAATGCGGGCCCGTTTGATTTGCCTTGGCCGCGTCAGCTGACGCAGGCGTCAGCCTACTAACTTTCATGTCAGCGGGTGGGCCCCGCTGACGCATCCGTCAGCCTGCTGACGCAGGCTGACGCACATGTCAGCGGGCCCAGACTTGGGCCCCACTTTGGAATACCCCATTGGTATAATCTGGGTTTCTTTTGGCTGTTTTGGCTCTAACTTGAGCATTTGGTGTCCGATTTGGACGCCGTTCGAACCTGGGTTTAGACCAGGACATTCCCATCTTATCATTGAACTTTTCCTTGCGTTTATTCCATTAAATATTGTCTTAAACAATTTAAGACACATTTAATCTCATTTTGCATCATATGCAAATTAGTCTCTATCTTAGCTTAAATTGTCATTTGCATCGAAATACAATTTTCTCTTCCTTTGCATCAAATGCAAATTATTCTCCCTAGCTAATTTCTACCTATTACTAGACGAAGGTCGCACTCTGTATGAGACCCTACAGCCTGACCCTTACAACAGGTTGGGCTCGAAACCCTATACGGCAGTGTCCACGAGCAGTGGTTACCGTCCCTGCTTCAGGAATCATCATTATGTGATTGACCCATTGACATGAGTATTTTCGGGACCACCCTGACTATTTCCGTGATGAGTTCCGCAGTTTTAGTCTCTTCGTCTAAACTATGTCATGTAGATCAAGTCTAGGGTACGGTCAAACTGTCAACCCCAACAACTTGACTCCGATTAGTTTCTATCAATCTTTAGTCAATTAATATTGGACTTCTTCCAACATACTCTGCGCAGAGATTTTACTAAAGACCGAACTAACTCTACGATACTAACTCCCATTGACCGAGTGAGACGAATCCTCTCTTGGTCATTACTCTCCTCGTACGCTTCAAGTGACACCCAATCAAAGACCTTTCGACAGGCCCAGCCTCGAAGCTAGGTCAGTGATTTAAGTGCCACCGTTCACGCACAGGTTCGTAAATTGACCTCAAGTCAAAAGACCAACTTGCCTTTCATCACTAAGAGTTATCATTGACAGATTGGTCAATGTAACCATATGATAACTCTTGTGGATCGTTCAGTGAACTCATTCTCTTATGAGCACCTGTGTCTCGTCTTCGACTTTGCCAAGTCGAACGATCATGAGATCATCGCCACCGCTAAACGGTGAAGACTAAGACACAATGGTCTATCCGATGTTTCGATATCCTTGTCTCGAAACATCTACGACCACGAACCCTTTTAGACTTATGCTACTGACGGTCAAACATTTCTCCATGATCGAGATACTCATCTCGATACATGTTTGACCTTGCATAAAGTCTAAGGACTTTTCCTAAGTTGATATCTAATGTTAATTACATTATAAAATAACTTAAATAAATTATTACCAAACAGCTTACTGTTATTTCGAACAAGACGTTTGTGCTATACACACAGAGAGATAAATAGCCTCGATGTCATCATTTCTCTACATCTCCCACTTGCACTCAGGCCCATTTATCTCGGTATCTTATATCTTTTTTACACATAAGTTTTTCAAGACTTCATGTGGTAGATCCTTTGTGAGTGGATCTGCTAAACCGTCTACTTTATAGACTTAGAGGTTTTTTTATGTTTATGTTAGACCAACCATTTGAATCTCATTCAAATAATTCACTTGGTCTTTCGGAATCCATAATATTTTTTATTTCCTAGGATCTTATCCAGTTCATCATACCTTACGATGCTAATTTAAATTAGTTACTGGTCATTTCAAATGGCTCATATCTATTTCTGATAAAGTGTCAAACCTTTTGATTACTTTGTCAAAAAAAGTTCCATCCATTTGATGCCTCGCATGTAATTTATACGCTCTCACTGACCTTGAAAACTTTCTGGCTAATACATAAGAGTTGGTTCATCTAAATCATATTTAGAAAAAAACGAACTCATAAGTGAATGTTCCAATTTTCATGGTCAACTTGGGCGTTTACATCGAGTTTGGTCCGAGTAGATCTGTACACATCTGCTGGCGAAAAACAATTTCATTCTAATCCGTTTATAGGAATTAGGATGAAAACCGTTCTCGACCAACATGATTGCACTTCACTATTTTTCTTTCTGCACCAACCTTTCAACTTAAAGATTTACTTGCAGAAAGTGGGGAAACATTTTCCTTAGGCACGTAAACTAAATTTCAAAATTTATTTACGCACACGGACCTATTCTAATTGCATCAAGTTATAAATCGGAGTTACTACTCCGAATTTCATCCTAGAAGTGACTAAGTCATCATCAATTATGATGTCTGACTCGACTCTTCGTCTCATGAGATTCGAGTAATTATACAACTTCTTAATGATCGATTTAATGAATATCTTATAGATAATGTCCTCATAGAACATTATCAAAACCTAGGCATTACTATCTGGACTTAACCCAGAGGGAGGACTTAACTCAGAGTCGCTGGCTATGGATCGCACCAAGTCTAACTAAGTGCGATTCATATCTTTTTAACACACCGATGTGTTAACAGACTTGACCCGAAAGAAAATCATATTTTCTTTTAATTACGCAAGATTTTATGTAGCTAAGTATTTGACCATTCGATCTAATCGAATCAATTTAAATACTTTTTTCATTTCGTTCTTTATTTTATCATACTGTGTTTCATCAAGAACACGTGTCTTAATAAAATATACGAATAGCTTATTTTGGTTAATCTAGACTCGGGTACATCAGTATGTACGAGACTGAGTTCGACAAATCATTCTCCCACTGTCTTACAGATGGGTTTCGACCATTATATCTAAGAGGGTAAGACTCACAAGTGTCCGTAGAGTTCATAATACGAGAGGTCAGACCCCTCTTTATATGACTTGTGAAGCTTAGTCTCTCGATACGGCCTAGTCTATTTTACCATACAAGTTTGCTACTATCTTGTGTATTTATATATTAACATTTAATATATTATGGTTATCACAAATTACTAACACAAAATATTGCTTCAGAAGCAAGATGACGACATTTCGTCAAAATATGTTAGACGTCTTTTGTATAACAGTTATTCTGAAATCGTGACATCAAAATATGTCACATTTTCATTTCCTCCTATTTTCCAGAGTGCCTTCTTCCTTTTCTAAATCACATTTAGATATTAAATAGCCCAACATAAATGAATAGCTATGCAAGCATCTTATGTATCCAAACGCTTGAGCTTTGCAGCCTTAAGTGTAGCTCAACAAGTTGCTTGTCTCAAGATCCGATTGGGATACAGAGCCTTGCACCGCTCATGCACTCGTATTCGACTCAAACAGTTTGACCGAATTCTCGAACTTTGCGGATCAAAATTGTTTGTCCATACAACGTTGAGTGTAGCTCGACAAGTTGTAGGGAGAAACATACTTCGAATATCATATATGTTCAAGCTACCTCACAAACGAGTGACATGTAGCGTGAATTCATTTGTTGGACCCAGAACTTAATGAAATCATATTTCTTAAGTCTGTTCTTTAGAAGGTCATAATGTCAATGAGAATATAGTTTAATTCTATCAATTAGAATTTAACTTGATATTCAATTAATCAACCTATTTGACCAGTTAACTTATTTCATTAAAATATTATATTTTGATTCCTTTGGTAAACATAGTCTTGCCCTAGTTTAGCATATGTTCAATATTAAATATAGGTAGATTGGCTTTTATCTATATATATCCTCCCAATAATTTTACGATCATTTTTAAGCATTAACAATGAACGATTTAATCGAATTAAATTAATGGGTAAGAATCCAATCACCCTGAGCCTTAACAACCTTGAGTGTAGCTCAACAAGTTGCTTGACTCTATAATCGAAAGATGACTCTTCATCGATCATATCAGATATGATCCTCTTATTCGGTTTTTACCGCTAGCCATTTGTGATCATGAGTGTGCTAATCCAAATCACAATGTCTAGTCTAGTCGGACCCTTGTTTTCGTGTCTAGCCTGACTTGCACCGGCGCTCGGTGTATTCACGACCTGTCGGTTTGGGTCAGGTCTTAGAATACATCTAACCAGACTACATCATTGACTTAACTTACGCATGCGCTTAGTAATACGACGGTTTGGGTCTAGTCAAGATTTCATCTTATATATTTAAGGAGTTGGTTTCTATAAGGTTGCCATGTTACAGCTTGAGTGTAGCTCAACAACTATAACACGGGTCCTATAGTTGCCAACCCCTAAAACAAGGAGGGCTACGGCTAATCTTGAAGAAGATTATTAACGTAGTTGACTTAGATATAGTCCAGGGTGTCATACAAGCATGATTCGCGTCATTGCGATCCAGCAGAACACAGCCAGGGAATTGACTAAGCCAGGATCACTATCCCTTAAAGGGTGAACCAGCAAACTTAGCCAAACACATTGACTAGATCATGGTCCATTGAATGAAGCTTGTCATTTTTATATGTGTGCCATAGACTAAAAGCCTTTTATTAACAACTAATTAATCCTATCAACTAGCTGAATCCTTAAATTGAAAATTCTAGGATATGTTTAATAACTTTTATTAAATCCTTATCAACTATAAGGTTCACGTGCTATCCTAATCGTTATTAGGATTTTAATAAATTTATCAACATCGCTAAAAGCGAAGTCCTTTAATGAGAATTAATTATAACAATTAGAATTAAAAATTCATTAAAGGAACTACCCTAACAGGAATTAGATCTTAAAGCGTTGTTAAAAGTTTTATTAAAACATAGCATGTCATTAAAATTCAATTAATAAATTTTAATGATTTCTTAATGGCTAACCTAAAGGGTTGTCTTGTGTTATCAAATAAGGGACAAGATGTCATACCATTAACATAAAGTTACACTAATTTTATCGCATAAAATAAAAGTGTACAACTATTTAACAATTAAATAGACTAATGTTTATCAAATAAACAAGTTTAGCATGCATACTTAAATTTAACATTTAAATTTAAAATTTTGATTTTTAAAACATTTTATTTTATCTCATAAAAATAATTACTTGTTTTTAAAAGATCACCAAATTTGCATGCTACTAAAAAAATTTATCGCATAAAAATTTTAAACTTTTAAAATCGGTTTAAAAATATCTCATAAATTTAAAACATCATTTTTTAAAAAATTCAATGCTTAAAATTTATCACATAAAATTTTAAAACATCTAATAAAATTTTAAACTTATCGCATAAAGTTTTAAAGTCTTAAAATCAGTTTTAAAATTATCATATAAATTTAAAACATCATTGCATGCTTAACTTTTTATCACATAAAATATTTAAACATCTTTTTAAAATTTTCATGCTTAAAATTTATCATATAAATTTTTTAACATCTAAAAAAACATTTTATAGGGCACCCAAAAATTTTTTAAAATTATCTTATAACTTTAAAACCTTTTTAAAAGTATTTTAAAAAACATTTCAATGTTTAATAAAATCGCAGTGCTAGATCGTTACGCAAAACTGGCTCCGATACCACTGAAGGGTTTTCTAAGACCCTTAGGGCACAAAAACTTTATTCCCGTCCTAAGTTGGACGTAACATAGACATAAAATCATTCGCAGTGGAAATAAACAAGTTAATCTAATTAATATGCAGTTAAACAGTTTAACTTAGCCCTAAGGTACAAGACCCTTAGCCAAGATATATGCCGACTCGGGATGGATCTGACCATCCCAAGAAGGATCTAACCTACTGCGATTAAATTAAACTAATGCTTATAAAACACATACCCGGAATCTCAACCCAGGGGCAGGCGAGATGTTCTGCACCGTCTTTTGAGCCGCTCCCCATCCCTCGCTAAGCCGCTCCTCGAACCGCTCCTCGAACCGCTCTGCATCCTGAGGCGAGCAATCCTCGTGTCGCCGAGCCAACCACACGCTGAAGAAAGTTTCACGCGAGTGAAAGCCTTCGCCAAGATTTCGGATCCGAATCCGAACTCCTTCGCGGCTTTGCCAGAGCCCTCATGAGTAAGGTAGAAATATAGGGAGAAGAAGAATATTTATTTAAGCCTAGATCCGAGCGTGCTTCAACATTTACGGGAGCCGCTCAGATCTGGAGCTTGGGACGAGTTTGGAGGAAAGGGGAAGGCCCCTATTTATATAGGCGGCTGACTGCTCCCCTTTACTCAAAATCTGATGTGGGACTAAATTTGGAGTTAATCAATTCAATTTGGTTTGCCTTTCACAAAAGGCTAAACTTCCATGAATCTTAACTCACTCTCTGTTGAACTTCATGATTGATACAACCTATCAATATGAAGGGCGTTCAACGGTGAACACATAGGAAAAAACGGCGAGTCAATCGGAGTGCGTTTGACCCTCCAATTGATCGTCCAAAGATAAGCCAAAACCACCCACTTTCGCAATATACAGCCAAGGCAGCTGCGCGCAGCCCTAGGGCTCAGTAAACCCAAAGTGGGGCCCACCATATGGGCCCCACTGCTTACGTGCGTGCTTAACAACACGGCTCGTGCATAGCACACGCCTTACGGGCGCGTGCTGTGCACGCGTCGCGTGCACAGCTGCCACCCGCGTAAGTGCGGGCGGCCCTTTTTGTGCTGAAGCGGGGCCGGCCCGCATCAAATGCGGGCATGTTTGATTTTCCTTGCCCGCATCAGTTGACGCGTGCGTCAGCTTGCGTCAGCAGGCTGACTTTCGCGTCATCGGGTGGGCCCCGCTGAAGCATGCGTCAGCCTGCTTACGCAGGTTGACGCACGTGTCAGCGGGCCCAGACTTAGGCCCCACTTTGGGATACCACATTGGTATAATCTGGATTTCTTTTGGCTGTTTTGGCTCTAACTTGAGCATTTGGTGTCCGATTTGGACGCCGTTCGAACCTGGGTTTAGACCGGGACATTCCCATCTTACCCGTGAACTTTTCCTTATGTTTATTCCATTAAATATTGTCTTAAACAATTTAATACATATTTAATTTCATTTTGCATCATATGCAAATTAGTCTCTATCTTAGCTTAAATTGTCATTTGCATCGAAATGCAATTTTCTCTTCCTTTGCATCAAATGCAAATTATTCTCCCTAACTAATTTGTACCTATTACTAGACGAAGGTCGCACTCTGTGTGAGACCCTACAGCATGACCCTTACAACAGGTTGGGCTCGAAGCCCTATACGGCAGTGATCATGAGCAGTGGTTACCGTCCCTGCTCAGGAATCATCATTATGTGGTTGACTCATTGACATGAGTATTGTTGGGACCACCCTGACTGTTTCTGTGATGAGTTTCGCATTTTTAGTCTCTTCGTCTAAACTATGTCACGTAGATCAAGTCTAGGGTACGGTCAAACTGTCAACCCCAATAACTTGACTCAGGTTAGTTTCTATCAATCTTTAGTCAATTAATGTTGGACTTCTTCCAACATACTCTGAGCAGAGATTTTACTAAAGACCGAACTAACTCTACGACACTAACTCCCATTGACCGGGAAAGACGAATCCTCTCTTGGTCATTACTCTCCTCGTACGCTTCAAGTGACACCTAATCAAAGACCTTACGACAGGCCCAGCCTCCAAGCTAGGTCAGTGATCTAAGTGCCACCATTCACGCACAGGTTCGTAAATTGACCTCAAGTCAAAAGACCAACTTGCCTTTCATCACTAAGAGTTATCATTGACAGGTTGGTCAATGTAACCATATGATAACTCTTGTGGATCGTTCAGTGAACTCATTCTCTTATGAGCACCTGTGTCTCATCTTTGACTTTTCCAGGTCGAACGATCATGAGATTATCGCCACCCCTAAACGGTGAAGACTAAGACACAATGGTCTATCCAATGTTTCGATATCTTTGTCTCGAAACATCTACGACCACGAACCCTTTTAGACTTATGCTACTGCGGTCAAACATTTCTCCATGATCGAGATACTCATCTCGATACATGTTTGATCTTGCATAAAGTCTAAGGACTTTACCCAAGTTGATATCTAATGTTAACTACATTATAAAATAACTTAGATAAATTATTACCAAACAGCTTACTGTTATTTCGAACAAGACGTTTGTGATATACACACAAAGATAAATAGCCTTGAGGGCATCATTTCTCTACAGACATGACGGTTGATGAGTACGAGGTGGAGTTCGAGATACTCAGTCGTTTTGCCTCTCATATGGTGAGAAGGAAGAGAACCGAGCTGATCGGTTTCGTTAGGGGATGCGTCTGAAGATTCAGGCTTCCATGTCCTCGACAGACTTTTTGACCATGGGAGCTGTGCTGAATGCCGCCAGGAATCATGAGATCATATCGCGTCTCCCTAATCCTCCTGCTGATGGGGGAAAGCGACCGATGGAACAGTTCAGGCAGTAGCTAGGCCTGCAGTGGGACCTGTTCAGTCGGTGCATTTCATGAGGCCAGGAGCACCTGCACAGAGCCAGGCCAGGGATCAATGTCATTTCTGTGGCAAGCCGGGACATCATTCGAGTTATTGCAGGAAGAAGCTGGGTTTGTGTCTGGGATGTGGGGCTGCCACAAACGCCGTTATAAATTGCCCGAGGTATCGCCATACTGAGGGTAGAGCGTCTGCCCATATTCAGAGGTGAGCTGTTGTTCGTGGAGCTTTTACCATGACGGCCGTGGATGGCGTCATTGCAGGTGATTCTATGGACTTAGTCTTTTATATTATAGTTTAGCTTATTTTTTGGATGCATGTGTATGTTTCAAAACCTTTTTGTTTCCTTTTAATCAAATCTTTAATGTTTTGGGATTAACCCACAAAGTTCACAACCCACCTATCTTCCCTCATCCAATACCCCAACCCCACACGTTTTTTTCCAACGTTCTTAAAAATATGCCATTGGCCTTAAAAACATTCTTTTCTCTTCTTTATCTCTTCGAAGTTTTATTTTTATTGTTGTTATATTATCAGGACTATCTATTATTGTTATAGGATTATGTGTGCGGGTAGGCATAGTGCGTAAGGAGATAGGATGTAGCGGTGATTAATTGATTTTGAACACAAAGATATTAGATCAGATTTCTTTCGGATGAACAAAATGAGGTGTCCAAGACTTATTTATAATACAAATGCGTAAAGGACTCAATGGAAATGCTAGTTGGATGAAACTATAAATAGGGAGATGAGTGATTATCATATCTGAAACTTAGACAAGTGGTAGATGGGAGTAGATAGGACGGGATGGTATGAGTTAGGGTGATCGTGAGAATGAGTAGAACTTTTAACGCATCAAGACTTGATTATTAAGTTGACGTGGGAAGACCTTGGAGATAACACGACATGTTGAGATGAATGGATGGTTAGGTAGACGGATTTAGTTTGATTAGGAGATTAGATGATAGAGGTAAGGATAGATGTGGTTCGATGGTTCATTGATTAGGAAGGAAATTTATGAGTCGGTATGGTGGAGAATATATTGGGGACGAGATGATTATTGATTTGCAAATGATAATATGGATTCATAGTTTAGTGATAGGATGGAGTCATAGTTGTAGCATTAGCCAGTGCAGAGACATGTTATGATGGATTTATTTGAGAAACGATGTTGGAAGTTATAGGATTAGAGATCATTATGTGGAATATGGGAGTTGTGGGCATAAGTGTTTATAGATATTATTATTATTATAAGTGATTCTGAGGGCAGAATCATTTCTAAGGTGGGTAGAATGTAATGGCCGATTTCCGACCGATCGTATTTTCTGCGCGTACGACTCTTTTCGTGTGCGTATTTTATTTGGCCTCTTCTTGGATCCGGACTATACGATGTGATATGCCGTTGTGACCATAAGGAAGAGTAGTAATTTGTGCAATTTTTGGGAACATCATTTCACAGCTCGTTTTCTCGCAAAATAGCTTTGCATGGAAGGGCGTTTTGGTCTTTTGGCTTCAACGCTCAGTTCTTGATTTTATAATAATTCTCGGTAGGATTAGCACACGGCCGGACCCCGTAGCCCCGTACTTTTCGTCTCTGAAATCATCCCGGTATTTTCGGAATATTTTTCCGATGTCAGTAGTGGGACTTATCCCTTAATCAAATTTCAACCCTCATTAGCCTTTGACCTTTTCAAATTCAAAATTAATTAGGATCTTAATCAAATCCCCCTAATATCTCCTACATATCATAGAGATATGATATCAGCCACTATTGACACCTCCTCTTTTCCCTAACTCTGCTCCCCCTATCTCTATCTCTCTCCCACAATAACCCAAAACCCCATAGGTATTTAGCTATAAGTTTCATCTTTTTTCACCCACCAGGCCGAAAACACAAAACCCCTCACGCAAACCCTAGCCGACCTTCCATCTTCTCCTCCAGCCGCCACGGCAGCCCCCCCAAGATCCCCAACTCCAGCCACCAGCACCTCCACCCTCTTCTCCTCCATCTCCACCTCTCCAAGACCTCAAAAACCCAAGCAAACAACCCCCATGGCCGAAAATCACTAAAACTGTGCACCCGCTGGAAAAGCTCACGGTCGGCCCGCCGCTGCCGCCGACGGCGACGACCACCACCGCCATTCAACTCCTCTCTAACCCCCCTGATCATATCCAACTCCCCTTATCCTTTTTCCATGTCTTGTTCTCCTCGAAAACCCCGTGGAACTCAGATCTAGCCGCTGTTTTTGACAGTTTGCGCGCCGCCACTTCAAACTCACGCCCACCGGTCATCCAACCACCTACGATGACCACTCTATCACCATTGGACTCCTATCGAATCCCTCTATCATATTAAATTTTCCTTTTCTTTTTACCACATCTCTAGCTCCTGGAAAATTCGTCGAAACCAAGCACAACTGATGTTTTTGACAGATCTGTGCACTGTTCTTCAACGCCGTCGTCCGGCCATCTCTGATCACTTCCAGCGACCACTCCACCACCGTTATATCCCTTTTGAATTCCTTTGACTACTGCAAGTTTTCTTTTTCCCCTTTGATCGCTGTTTTTCTACAGAGATGCACGACAACTACCGTTGCACGAATCTGTACTCTCCGTCTTCTCACGGCCGCCCTCCGCCGTACGCTGATGCCATCGGCCACCCATCGGGCCGAGTAACTCCCACTGATCCTACTTCAATCATCGACAGCCCCCTCGGACCCTCGAAGTTCATGTGCATCGCCGTACACACGTGTTTTTACCCGACGTCGCCGCCATCGTGAAGATCTGTTGCGCTACCCGCAACGGGAGGAAGATCACCGCTTGCTTGCTGTTTTCGTGTCTCCACCTTGCTATCCAGAGGTGCCTTGCTATGCTATCCACCACTGAGGAGTTGCAGACGATGACAACGCATCGCCATTCAGACCCGACGTCCGCTTTTTGAACGACGTCAAAAGCTTAGTCCTAAAACGCGTAGTAAGAACCCCCACGATAGAGATTCAAAACCTAATTTAAAAACCATCAACGACAACTAAATTTTATTTACGCATCTTTAAAACGTTGTCCACCATAGAAAATCGACGAACGAACTGAATTTCTGTGCACATATGATAGATCGTCGACTAGGCTGAACCAAAAAAACACGAGTTTGACTGCAAGGATAGCCCCGTTGAAGCTAGAAATGAACCTTAATAGGATCAATGATGAACAGACCTGACACCATCGCTTGACTTGTTTCAGCCGACCCAATACCGACGCTCCGACTCGACGAGACGCTCCCGACGGACGTACCGTTCGCCACCGCAAGCAAGTGTGTGCACTTGCGCAGTTTCAGCCACGTTTAGGCCATTGTTTCCCTTAAACTGTAAAAAATAATGACAAGAGAACCAGACGTGAAATGATAGCGTCTGGGACACTCCACAACAGCCTGGACTTGACGACGAAGTCCGGGCACAGCAACAACAACTCACACCATAGGTTTTATCTGTGTGTGCGTGTGTATGGACCCCCTAGAATCAACAACAACTACTACTACCAAAGGTTTTATCTGTGTGTGCGTGTGTGTGGACCCCCTAGAATGAACAAATCTCATCTATACTCATCTTGTCATGTCATGTCATGTATTGCATAAGCCCGCAGGCGAATAGGGCTCTCTCCAACCTAGAGAGAGTGATCCCTTGTCACGATTGGTAATGGATAAGCCTGCGGGTGAATAGGGCACTCTCCAAGCTAAGGAGAGTGAACCCTTGTCATGATATATAAGCCTGCAGGCGAATAGGACACTCACCGAGTAAGTGAGTGATCCCTTGTCATGTCTTGTCTTGTGCACTTGTGCTGGGGTAGGGTTGAGCATGCGCACGGAGAGAGGCTCTGATCCCCCTCGAACCTTAAGGCGTGAACCCTTTGTGACACACACTTGTCTTGTCTTGTCTTGTCTTGTCCCGTCTAGTCTAGTCTTGTAGCCAGTAGCACACGCTATGGCTATTGTCTGTCACGTTTACTTTTCAGCAGTGTCTTTACTTTCTTGCATAAATACATATCGGCCATGCTGTTGCATCATCATCATGTAAACAACTTTTAAAATTTCAACCTTAAAAAGTTATACACCTTGATGTGGAGTCTTCTCACGGTTACTTACAGACTTCGCCTGACGTACAACCACTTTCTCTTGGTGTTTTTACGTCAGGTACCGAGACAGGGTTAGTAGATCTGGAGCTGGTACCAGAGGACTTGGAGCTAGAGTACGTTGATGATCAGGAGTACGACCCGAGTGAGGACCAGTCTTAGAGGTTCCTCTGTTGCTGACTTTGGCGGTTCAGTCACTTTCTAGTTTGGGTGTGTAGCACCATTTTGCTTTCTGTTTTAGGTCGGGTGCATAGCACCATTAGTTTCCTTTTCTGCGTTGTAGCCATGATGGGCTCCTTTTTAGACTTTTGTACTCTCTGGATGTTATCTCTTATTATTAATGAATGCAACCTCCTTTCCGTACTTTCTGTTGTTCCGAATTTTATAAATGCAAGAACCTGAAAATTTTGAAATGGTACCCCTATAGACGCTTATTGGGTCCGAGCTTCACAGCTCTGGTCCCAGTGGGCCTTAGTCACGTTTCGCTTCCGTCGTTTTGGAAAGCGAGGCGTGACACATATGCATGATGATTCTACACATAGGAATTATTTACATTGTTTACATGCTAGAATTGATCCAGCTCATTCTTTACATGATTAACATGTTGATGTGTCATTATATTCCACATTTTATCTATTTGATTACACGTCAAAATGATTACTCAATTACATATTTCATATGCTTTTACACTCATTATTGGAATAATATGACTTTCGGAGCGTTTATGTCCATTTCAGGGATTTGGGCGATATTGGAGCAATTTGGAGACAATAAGACGATCGGCGATGTGAGAGCACCAATAAGACTCATGATGACATGCTCAAGGTGCTAAAGAAGAATACTGGAGCAAGAAAGGGGCAAGAGAGAAGGTCGCTCGATCGAACTATGATGCGGCGAAGGAATCGAGCGACCCGGAGTGCTCGAAACAGGATAGCTGTGCACTATTTCCAAATTTGCTATCACCTGGGATTTTTTACTATTTTTCTGATATTTTTCTAGATAATAAACTTCAAGACGGTTCCTACGCCACTAAGAACGTGTCAATCAGAGGTCGGATGAGCCTTGGAAAATTTTTGCAAGTTGATGGTGCAGTGCTGAAACTGTTCTCAGCTGCTTACTTGGTCGAGCAGTACACTACTCGATCCAAGCAGTGCACTACTCGACTGAGTAGTGTGCAAAATCTGCTGAAATGCTTTTTTACCTTCGATACGGCTGAACAGTTGACTACTCCGCCGAGCAGTTGACCGCTCGATCGAGCAATGTGCTGAAATGTGTTTTTTGACGTCCTATTTGGCTGAACATCAGAGTGCTCGACCGAGCAGCCTACTGCTCGACTGAGCAGTGCCTGCTCAGGCTGGTTTGGTAGAGCGACATATTTCGGAGGAACTCATTCCCTGTCATACTCGACCGAGCAGGAGGGCTGCTCGACCGAGCAGCTAAACTACTTGACCGAGTAGACCATACTCGGTCCGATCAGACAGAGCAACGTTTGAGCGAAGTTTCCAGATTTCCTGACGTACTCGACCGAGCAGGAACCTACTCGGACCGAGTCACCATGGGCCCAGATTTTGAGTTGCGTCCGGATTTTGGGGTTGGTTGAGCGAGGGTTTTTAAGGAGTTTAGGGGCAGACGTCATTGAGGAGTTCTGTACAGATATTTAGGGAGACTTTGGGAGAGATTTTTTTAGAGAAGAGTTTCTTAGATCATTTTTAGGCTTTTTTGGGGGACGATCTTTTTGGGGAGTTTGGCTATGCCGTAGGCCCCTCCTTTGTATCAAGATAAGTATTTTTGCCCTTTTTAATTCTATTATTATTTCTTTGTGATTTATTATTGTTTATCCCTTTTTGATGCATGCAATAAAATATTTGTGCGTTCTATTATCTATTACTATTGCATGCTTGAGTAGTCTTTTCTAGGGCTAAGGGATTAGCCCATGGATCTTAGGATTTAGACGCAAAGTTGGGATTTTTATGGTTCGTTGGATATAAATGGGGTTGTATTTTGGTTGATCTATAAAAATCCCTAGGAGAAATCGTACTGAGATCGTGCCCACGGTCGGTGGAATCGATTAGCTTAAGGAGTATCCTATGGATTTAATTAGGGAGTTAGTGGATTCAACCGAGGTACATGACCATGCCCGGCTCGTGCGTTGAGGGGATCCACCGATGAACTATATAACTAATTAACAGCTACCGCTATTACGTCAATAAGAGCCACCAAAATACCTCGAAGCTCTAACCCACGAGAGTGGTATGGGTCGAGAGCGTTCGAATCACAAGAGTGGTGAGAACTTTGTAGATCCTTAATACATGTATCGTATGCACCCATCGCGAGAGCGGAGTTAATGCAATACGTTAGATTCATAATGCCCAGATGCGTGAATTCACTTTCCAGATGCTACAAATCCCCAACTAAACCAATGCAACATAAGTGTCCTAGCCTAGCATCGACATCCGACGGTCCTAGTGGCGAGTCCTAAAGCCAGTCCTAAAGCCCTAATCTTTTTATATTTTATTCTTGTATATTGTGCAAAATCACTTGTTTGCGATATCGAGTGACACAACCTTCGCATCCATCACCATTACAACACTCCATACTCCACATCCACCAATAAACCCGCAATTCTAACTCAACCTAGGAGTAGATAGGTAGTATAGCACCGCTTCTCTTTGTTCGATACCCGCTTGCCACTATACCGTGCGCCTGCAGTAAACGACATCGTTTTGGAATTATTTCCGGCTCGATCAAGTTTATGGCACCATTGCCGGGGATTTATCTCCATGTAATTCGCGCCATAACTAAGTCGCTCTAGGGTTACATTTTGGACGCATCAAGTTCATGGCGCCGTTGTCGGGGAGGCGTTTCGCCATATTATCTATTTACCACGATTAGGTTGATTAGATTGCATAAAAACATATATAAAAAATATATAAATTTTTTTAAAAAAAACCGAGAGATTTTTCCCCACCACCTGATATTATTATTATCTCTATCTCTCTTTGTACCACTGATGTCTTTTCCAGGTTGTCTATTTTTCTTGATCAGGTACAGTTGATGCAGCGATGGTATTTTCAAAGATGCGACAGGGTTCTATACGATCCTATATATACCTCGCCACATTTTATCATGCTGATGGAGAGTCCTTCAGAGAAGAATTGTGCAAGTTCGAAAGAATGTTAGGGATGCTCCATACGGAGTCAGACCATGAGTGGGATGGTTCCAGTCTACTTGATATCTTTGCTGGAAGACTAAAGGGACCCTCGCGTGAGTTCATGAAGAGGATGCAAGTCGAAAAGTTCAGTGATCTGTAGTTGGCAGCAACCTTGGAGCAAATGATAGATGATGATCGATCTACCAGTTCGCTAACCGTTACGGTAGGTAAACCATCCGACCAAGCATTCATCGATTTTGTTATGGCTAATGTCTCTGATGCAGGTACTATCATAGATGGAAGGTGATCACATCCACCTTTACACCATTAACACTCCACAAATAGAGACATCTGAGCTGTCAGAAGAGGACACATATATGGACTTATTGAGAAGCATCGTGGACGCAGTTCGATGCATTGGTCCATTAACGATAACGGCAGGTGACCCTTTTGAGCTTGGATTTCAAAAGTTTATTACTCGTCGTATCTCTTCCACAGGCACAATTGATGACGAAGTCTGCGCTCTAGTTGAGGGGCACAAGACCCACTTTTATACCGTGGTCGAGATACAGGAGCCCATAGAGCCACCTGCACCTACTATTGAGAGGGCCAAGCCATGCAATCAGGTGCCTCGAGTTCCAGGACAGAAACGAAGACATAGGCGTAGAAAGGAGAAGATGAAATTCACTTTGCCTACCATACCAGAGGAACCCGAGGAGGAGGCCGAAGCAGTGCATCGCGAGGAGGTCGAGCTATATTTATTTTACATATTGCATGCGGAGCCAGAGACTTTTGCCAAGGAGGTCGTGCGTCGGGACGAGGACACTGCCATACATGAGGATCCCAAGTATCACCCTCCTCCTTCAGAGCTTCTGCAGCCACCTCGTCTTTCCACCCACCAGAGCTTACTGCTCCCCTTCAGGGAGATCTCTTCACTCCCTCTCCCTTTACATTTGATTTCCCTCCCGTGTATGATGTTTATTATGATTCGGATTTCGATGACTCATTGCACCTTTTGCAGGATACACATACATATGATCAAGAGGTACAATGGGACATATACAAGGAAGAGAGCGAGGAGTTAGCACACATGGATGCTGTTGAATATGATCAGGAGGTGTGCTGGGATGAGTCTGACGATGATGAGGAGCATCCTGATGAGACCCACTCTATTATGCCAGAGTTACCTGAGAAACCAGAGGAAAACAACGAGGAGTTGATCGACGTGGTGCACAAGCATAGAGATTTATTTCCAGGAAAGTGTTGTCAACCATGCTTAATTTTAAATACTTATGTCGATGACCCTCTTTGGAATACATTTATTTTGGGAAAAAATTATCCACATCAGATTGATGCGGCTTATCTCTTGCAGGGTAAAGGTGGAGTCCTTGGGGAGAAGCTGAGAGCCGCATTGCTAGCATCTGATGGAGTTCATGGACACACGCATCTGGCGGAGCCACGGAAGGAGCAGATAGAGCATCTGCCTGTACCAACAAAGATTCTAGATCCGCCTTTTGCTACAGGTGGTACCAATCTAGTAGTGTAGTATTTTATGCTTTAAATAATCATAAATCCTCTCGACAGCGAGAGGACCGTATATGATTTTATATGTTTTTTTAGTTTAATAAATTCACCCCATTTGATGGCTCAATTATCTTTTGCACCCAATCCACTATCTATTATACATGCTCACCCTTATATTTTGGCGATTATTTTGCATCTCTCCCCGATTTTTATATGATGTTTAAACTTGGGGGAGAGAAATTATTTTGTTGAGTGGCCCCTCCATCTGGCTGTTGTCCTTTATTCATATCATACACACATTGAGGACAATGTGATGTTTAAGCTTGGGGGAGTGCATAGTGCACTGTAACACCCCGCTTCCCAAAAACACACCAGAAGCGAGAACGTTACGCGGTCCGCTTGGGCTGGAGCGGTGAAGCTCGAGTCCAATAAGCGTCTGTGATAAAAACACAGAGGAGGTCCTTGCATTTGCGTTCAGAACAATCAGAAAATATTCAAAGAGGTAAAAGCCACATCCAGAAAATATTAAGTCCATACACGAAATTAAACGACAAGCCACATCAGGGCTAAAGTAGCAATAAAGGAATGTACACAAAGCAATAACAACAATGTCTGAAAGTAAACTAAGGAAATTAGTAAAGTGTGGGTCCACTAGTCCTCTGCTGGGAGAGGCTCGGCGTCAAGGGCGAACTCCTGGCTCTCCAAGTCAGGCGTCACGTATGGATCCTCCAGGTACTCAAGCTCAGAATCTGACATACATCCAAAAACATGAATGTATGTCAGCAAGGGGACTGCAAGATAGAGTTAGCAACCCAAGACAAGATATACAACCGATATGAATTTTAGAGACATTAATATATAAAAGAGATGACTGCAGCAAATTTAACAAGACAATTATATTGAAATGAAAGCGAACATCCCTAACATGCAGTTCTAAGCAGTTTCAAGAATTAAAGTAAGGTTTTTATTTGAGTTCGTTGGCATGTCAATTTTCATGAGATCAAGTTAGCAGTTCTAGTTTCATGTCAATGGTTCACATCTATCATAGGGTTCTCACCTTTAGGACATGATGAGTAAGTCATTCTTCTCACGGGGCTTACAGTGATTGACGCTAACCCACCGCATGCGGGTGGTGCTCTTGAAGAGAGGACCCTTTCATAGGCCTAGTGGCCGCTCAACCCTAACCCCACCCCAATTTTGTGCTGGAACACGAGCCAGCCTAGTCGACTCACACGACATCACGAATTCACGATTCCGCCTTCGATGCGCACGATTTTCACGATGTCACAACTGGGTGAACTTTTCAAGACTTGTAGAAATTTAATGTTATCACTATTAATCTGTTATTACAACATTTTCAATAAGCAGGAGTGGGTTGAACAATTTATACAACAATTTAAAATAATGTTGAACATGGACTTTCGTTGAACTGCTACAAAAACTAATTTTCTTCATTGTTGTTTAAAATTAAGGTATATCGTATGATATGCCGTTGGATCACAAATTTCGTCCAGATTGTCATGGCATCATTTTCATGCGGCATTTCACGTCTAGCTTTCAAGTTATACAACAATAAGTAAAAGTGACGTAAAAGTCCTGAAACTTCAAAAATTCATATCTAATTGCACACTTGCTTGTTTTTGGCATTCTTAGTGTCGTCAGAAACGTCTCAACAGGTACTACGCCACGGTGAAGATGGTTTGACAAAATGTAAAATCAGATTAAGCATTTTTCGATCATAACAGCTTTATAAAGAGCTCTTACGATGTCTAATCATCCGTTTTATTAGGTTCTCTGAATTACGGTGTGGGTTATAAGTTGTTTAAGGGTAGATCTACTAACCGAAAGTGTAGCGAAGGATCGGAATGCAACGATGGGCAGCAGCGACGCGTACGGCTCTGAAACAGCGACGTTGAGCGTCGGGGGTATGTCGTCGACATGCGGGGAGGCGGCAGCGGCTGTTCTGGGCGCTTGAGGGACTGTCGACGGCTGCAGTAGCTGTGCAACAGCACGAAAGCTTAGCAACAGCTCCTTGCTATGTTCCAGACGACAGAGAGGAGGTGAGGGAGAGACCTGGTCGGGGTGATGGTCCGAGCTCACCGCCGGCGGTCTGGGCGGAGGGAAGAAGAGCTCGCAAGGAGGGAGGAGTCGGGGTGCAGACCTGGGTGGTTGGGCGCATGGATGGAGGAGTTATCATGGGCTTGTGTTTGCGTATGGGGGGCTGTGACGATAGGCGAGGGCTGTGCAGCTCTGTGAGGGAGGAGTCCGCGAGTAGAGTAGGCACCGTGGGGGAAGAACATGGCGAGGGGGAGGCTGTGTGGGGGAAGGAGTCGCTGTGACGTGAGGGCGAGAGGTGTTGGCCGCTGGAGTTGGGTCGAGTGTGGCAGTTGTGGGGCCTCTCGAATGAGTAAGGGAAGGCCGTGAACTGGGCTTGAGCATGGACGAGGGACAGCGGGCTTTGCCCTTGCGTGGATGAGAAAAACAGTAGGGGGCTACGTTGGTTTGATGCGTGGAGGGCGGCTGCGTGATATAGGGTGAAGAAAATACCTTAGGGTTTCTTTAGGGTTAATATATAAGAGTAGGTGGGATAGGGTTATAGGCCGCTGCTTCTTGATGTTAGCCTATGTTTTTTATGGAGAATTTTGTGTGGTTTAGAGCAGCACGTGAGCTACTAGGGTCTCCTCTAGTTTCTTATAATATTTAGCTAGGTGTATGGGGTGTTAGAATGACAGCATGAGAGCAAGTTTAATAGCTTTAGGTTTCAAATGTTTTATTCCCAATTTTCTATATGCTTTAATCTCTCACCCATGTTGTTACCTGTGTGTGCGTGGAAAACTGGGTCCGGCCTAGGGATCATACAAATGGGACTAGAGTTATAATAGGAAGGGTTTATATAAAGGAAATAATTTGAAATACTATTAATAGGATTTAATAGGTTTAATCAAGGCAATTAAAGCTAATTAAGTCAATTAATAATAGGTTTAAATAGGTTTTAAAAATGGAAGGCTTCATTTGAATTTTAAAAGTAAAAAGAGATTTGAAATTTGAATTTGAATTTAAAACAAATTTTAATAAAAGACATTTTAAAATAATATTTGGAAAAAGGATAATAATAATAATAATAAGTATGAAAAGATGGAAACGGATACGGGTACGGGTACGTCAAACAACGGATACAGGAAAAGTACACGAGCGAAAAAAATACAGATAACGTAACGATAAACACCGGTAGTTACATCCTACCCACCTTAAAACGATTCCGTCCTTGGAATCTTATCGGCTAAGGTACCAGGAAAACATAAGGGTAACGCTCGCATCTCTCTTCTAATGTATACACACGATAAATAACCATCATGTCATATCCAAATTGTATTTCTAATACTAATATCCATACCAATAGTATTACTGCGGTTAATACTGATCAATGTTCACGCTAATAGCAGTAACAATGTACATACACACATCTCTAATTACGTATTAACCTAACACGTTTAATATAATACCATCCTACAAGTACAATCCAACAAATATTATACTCGGGCGAATAGTAACACTTTACTACATCACCATATCAATTTACTGGCTGTAAGTGTGCTATCACCTTGCACACTCACATCATTACTAATACACAGTATATTACCATATATCTTATACGCTCACAATCTATAATGATATGGTACCACATCTCACTTAAACATTGATCACTCCATATTTTACGCCTTTTTTCTGCATGTTTGCATACCATTTTGATCGCTCGTATCGCGTTTTTCACGATTATTCGACAATATTGTGATGCTTTTCACGATTTCTTGTTTTTGTCGAATTTCAGGAGATTTGGAGCGATTTGGAGTGATTCTGAGATGCACCCGCTTCGGAGTGTCACCCATGGCTCTTTTGAGGGGAATTCTACGATTGGAGAGGAGTGGAAGAAGAAAGAACGTCGTAGGAGCGACGAGGAAGCAAAAATACGAAGATTGGGCATTTTCAGCATGCCACTCGGCCGAGTGAAGGAGTCACTCAGCCGACCATCGACAGCCCGCTCGGCCGACCAGATCGGACACGCAGCAGATTGAATATCAGCGTGCACTCGGCCGAGCATCGCCAGCCCACTCAGCCGAGCACGGAGACACCACTCGCCCGAGTGGCATCACGACGACGGCAAGCAAAAACCCCAGACTTACTGTAATCCGTCAGTCAGCTCCCGAGTTCTGACTCGGCCGAACAAAGAAATCACATCGGCCGAGTGGAGAAAGTCACTCGGCCGAGTGACTCCCGAGGAGATGACCCCCAAAAGTCCGAAGTTACTGGAATCCGTCAGGGTCTCTCACTCGGCCGAATGACAATTGTCACTCGGCCGAGTGAGCCGCGCTACCTGTAGCGGAAAGTGTGATTTTCAAGCTGCGCAGGGGCAATTTTGTCACCGTTTTTGGGCGATTTTGGGGGGTATTTAACCCCAGTTTTTAACCTAGTTTAGAGAGCTTTTTCAGAACTTTTTGCAGCCTTTTTTAGATTACTTTTTAGGAGATTAGATTGAGCCTTTTGGAGAGAGATAAAAAGTTCTATTTTGTTGGATGCTATTAAATCTTCATTGGTTTGTCTCTCTCTCTATCAAAAACCTCATTTTTATTGATACATTGTCTATTGCAATGAATTCTATTGTTTTTATTATTGAATTTCTAATTAATTGCATTATGAATTGTGAGTAGTTTTATCGTCTTAGGGCGTAGGGATGAACCCTACGAACCCTATTTCTAATTTGTGATGCATTGGTGAAATTCTTGCTAGAATTGATTAGGGTTAGTTTAGGATTGATTTAATACAGATAGCTAGGGATTCATACCGATTGGGATTTGCAAGAGATTGGATCTCAACTCGATAGGAAGCCCAAGAAATTTGAATTGGGTTACAATTGGGTTTCTATGGAATTGGTTTGCAAGAGATTGGACCGAAACTAGGGTTTTCGATTGCAATTATATACCAATACCCATTTGCAAGAGAGTGGATGGGTAGGAACTATCCCAACCTAGGTCGTAGCTTGAGTTTGCACGAGAGTGGGCTCGAGATACGATTGAACAATAATGTTGTTCTTCACGCTAGCCTGCCTAGGTTAGGGTTTGCAAGAGATTGGACCCTACCCTAGGTTTGCTATAGACCGGCAATAGCGCGAGAGCGTGAGCTTGGTTCTACATTTAGTTGCAACTAGTTCACCTGAATTTCAAGTCTAGCAATTGTGAACCCCACGAATCACAATGACGAGATACGGTTTGTAGCGGGGATTCCCTACCTCTAGGCGTCTTTATTAATTTGATATTTCCTTTATACAATTGAACGACTGTGACCGCTTTATTGCGAATATTTCTTGACTGTTCTTATAGCCAGGTGAATTGAAGAAGACACCGTCATTTGCCCTCCTCGTGTTCGATACCCACTCGTCGCTACACCGTGCGCTTGCGGTAAGACTACAATCGCTCTCCGGGTGTGTATCCGGGGCCGACCAAGTCTTTGACTAGGTTGTGCTCTTGGGTTGCGTTCCGGTGCGATCAAGTTTTTGGCACCGTTGCCGGGGAGGCGATAGTGTATTTCGATCCGTCGACCCATTGAGCCCCATACTTAAATTAATTCTTTTATCTATCTATTATACCACATCTCCCCCATGTATTTCAAGTATTATCCGCTGATATCGTTGTTTGATTTGCAGGCTATCTTGGGGGAGCTTTGGGGAGCTTCTAGATGCATTTTTAGCTTCGTGACGGAGGTGTCTCTTCGCACGCATCACCTATTTCTCTTGCGACGTGTACAAGTACACTCGTTCCATTTTTTTAGCATGCCGCATATTATTCTAGTTGGGTGAGCACTCGCGGCACACATGCCGCCCCGCACCAGGACACGCACGAGGGGATCCGCACCCAAGCGAAGGCGGACCGATGACCCCGGTCCCTCTCACGTTAGGGAGGACTCCCCACCACCTAGCCTACCACCGCCACCACCACCCACACTACCTATCCCAGCCGATCCTGTCCCTCCACCTGCTCCCGTTGTCGGGCCGATGGGGATCACGTTCCGAAACGACGCACACCGCGCCCGTTTCGAGCGTATCTGCCATCGCTCGATAGTACCCACTAGGTTCGCACACTTAGCAGAGTTTGACCGCCTAGGGGTACTAGTGGGGCTACTCACGTTGTACGACAATGTGGGATGGCATGATTTTCTTGCCGTGTCGGCGGATACTTACATCCGTCTGACACTTGAGGTCCTGAGCTCGATCGACCGGACCCCTGGGGGATGCACCTTCCGCCTGATGGATTGAGAGTGCGAGATCACTCTCGACATGCTTCGTGCATTCTTCCAGTGGCCTCCCGTCCCTGTCCCTGACCGTGCTTACGCGCCCATGCACATCCCACCACCGTCGTTCGATGCCTCCGCCTTTTGGACACGGATCACGGGATCTCCACTTGGCTTTGACCCTAGTAGGACCAAGGCCTCAGCTATAGTCCACCCCTGCCTCCGCATAGCACAGCGCCTTATGGCGACCACTTTCCTTGCGAGGTACGAGCCTGGGACAATGTCTACGCCTGAGCTCTATATGCTCTACGCGATGACTCGCCCCAGAGTTCTAGATAGGGGTAGCGACGACCTGGTCCCCGCCGTTGAGATTGATATTGCTAGCTGGTTTTTGGACCGCATCATAGTATCGGTGAGCGCTCGCTCATCGATCTGTTGCGGCGGCATGATCACTCTGCTAGCCCTGATGACCGGCGAGGACCTTCCGGCCGACCTTCGACGAGCCCCGGGCCCCACTGCACTTTTGATAGATGTTATGGCCCGGATGAAGATTCTTCGTCCCCACGGCCAGCGCCACTGGGTATGGTTGCACGGTCCCTTTAATGCCGATTACATGATCCTCCTGAACCTCGCTCGGACACATATAGGACCGGCACACGTGGACTGGCTTCCGACGATGGATCTCCTGATCCCCGCCGCCTACGTGCTAGAGGCCGAGGGAGCTGGTCAGGCACCACCTGCACCCGTCAACCCCGTGATCCGTCAGCCTGAGCATGCACTTTCTGCACCTCCCGAGACTTCTGTCCCCACTTCTGCCAGTGTTGGGGGTACCCTTGCTGAGTCGTCCACCACGTCCACCACATCCACCACATCTACCACCACCCCCACCACTGCTGTGCCTATCTCGGTTGAGCCTATTTCCTCACTTCTTCCCGAGCGTCCACCCACCATACTAGAGAGCGGCGAGCCTTCCTTCCCTGCTGCTGTGCGGACCCTATCCAGCTTGCTGTCCGCTGGGGTGTCACCTTTCGGTCCTTACACTTCCTCCCCAGTGGCCAACCCTTCTGTCTCCACCGTAGCTGTCCTATCTGAGAGCGTCGTGACGTCTGTCCACACGTCTGTGTCACCAACCTCCCTTGCTGCCTCGTCACCGATTTTGTCTTCCATCACTGCTGCTGCTGCCACCACATCCCAGCCTGCGTCCCAGCCTTACACTGAGTCTGGGCATCCACTAGTGAGCACAGCCCCCTTCCCACACTTCCCTGTTGGCCCCATACTCTACGACACCCGAGTAAGGCAGCCCCGTCCTTCACAGCCTAGACCTGTGCGTCCCCCTGCTCCACCCTCCCCTGACTCTACACTTCAGAGCATTCGTGCTCTAGAGGGGGCAGTGAGTGGACTCAGAGGCGATTTTAGGGCCCTCTCCTCCACGGTCACTGCCATGCAGACTCGCCTTGAGCTACTTCCCAGTATTCAGGCTTGCCTGAATCAGATACTGGCGAGACTGCCTCCACCTCCACAGCCACCCAGCCAGCAGCCACGCCCTGCACCCCCACCACCACCTCCTCCTCCTCCGCCACAGGACGGAGATGGTGCAGCCCCACCAGCTTAGGCACACCCTTGATGCCATTGATATTTTTTGTCGTTATGCTGCCCATTTTCTACTAGTCCTGGAGTATTTTGCCCCTCCCCCCTCCTCCCCTCACTATTTTGGTCCATGTTCTGATCACATCATTCTATATCTTTTTGGGAGAGAGGGTGTGTATTTTTGGTGACACATATCTGCATCACTCTGATCTTTGCATGCATCCCATCTGCATCATATTTTCTATTTATTTTTCTTTCTTTTTTTTAATCATGCATGCATCCTCACCCACCCCACCTATTTCACGTCTCTCGGTGTGCCACACTTCGCACATTGAGGACACTATGCACTTTAGCTTGGGGGAGTGAGTTCTTACACTTTTTGCTTTTATTGCTTTTATTTTTAGTTTTTCACATCTTTTTTTCCGCTTTTGCACCCATTTTTCATCACCTTTTTCATTTTTTCACCATGCATCACGTTTTTCTTATTTTCTTTGTGTGCTGCATTGTAAATAGTTCTGTTTTCCTTTATCTTTAGTTCTTTCATCTTTTGCTAGAGATGATTTTTCTGTGATGACGATGACGTGGTGTCAGCTTTTCTCTATATACATGCTAATTTTGTCATGTCATAGCTTTTGTTTCTGATATCATATGCTATGTTCTGCTTTGCATTTAGAAATAGTAACCCACTTCTTTTTCCGTATGAAAATGGATAAAATTCTATTATTAGCTGATGTCTGATAATCCATATGTATGCTATCGTAGAAAACACACCAAGATTCACGCATTGATTGCTTATATCTGGAGTACTGCTTTCTTTTCTCATGTCACTTCTTATTGCATGATTTGTACGCTTCACTTCAGGTTGATTGAATGTTTGCTAGCATTGATATATCTAGACTAGTTTGCTTTTTGAGATTAAATTGAGTAGATTAAATTACCCTGCTGAAGTTGCCATGCACGTCCTATAGAGTGAACCGAGAGATACATTTTATTTCTTTCTCCATATATCTTGAACATTATTTCTCTATTTTAAATTCATTGGTGAATCTCCCCTTAGCAATTCTATTATTGGCATTTCCCCCGTTATTATATCCCGTGCTCCAAATTCCCCAAAACCAAAAAGAAAAAAAATACTTGTATATCCTTTTCTTTTGATTTGGGATCATTTGTGTATATATGTTATTCGGAAAAAAAAGAAGAAAAAGAAAGAAAGAAAAAGATTTGAAGAAAAGAAAAGAAAAGAGGAAAGAAGTTCGAAAACGATCCCATCTCATACCCCTTTCTCTCTTTCTTCCCTCTTTTTGCCTTTTTTTATTTTCTTTTACTTTTGGAGCTTCAAAAGAAACAGGGAATGTAAATATTGTTTTGTTTATGCCACCACGCTTATGGATAAGCTTGGGGGAGAGGATCCAATGAAGTGTGAGAGAGTGACTACTTGACGGTGCATGACAACCTAGGCTAAGTAATATTCTATACTCGGTAAGATTGCTAAAAGTTTCACGAAATCCAAAAATCTACACTTAGCATTCATTTCATGAAAACCACGCTTTTCTATTCTTACTACTCTATTGTGTGATATCTCTTATACTCCTTATAGAAAGCATTCAATTGAAAAGTGTGTGATCTACGATTTTGTATACCGCTTTAAATGCTTCAGACGATGTTAATTCTAGAATTATTCCATTTTTCATGCTATATTGATATTCTTGGGTTTTCTATTTCAAATGCACCATTATACTATGATATCGAGATAAAAGTCTTTGACATGTGTTTTATATTCGATGCGTGCTATGTGAGTAAGCAAAACCCACGTCCTGAGAAAAATGATCTAGCAGCTTCTTTCTTCGTTTTCTATTTCGTTTTTCATTTTTCATTTTCCTTTTTCCCATCGTTTCCATTATCATTATCACCGGGTTCGCTTTTTACTCATCTTCCTCGAGGACGAGTAAGAGGTAAGCTTGGGGGATTTTGATCACTCCATATTTTACGCCATTTTTCTGCATGTTTGCATACCATTTTGATCGCTCGTATCGCGTTTTTCACAATTATTCGACAATATTGCGATGCTTTTCACTATTTCTTGTTTTTGTTGAATTTCAGGAGATTTGGAGTGATTTGGAGTGATTCTGAGATGCACCCACTCCGGAGTGTCACCCGTGGCTCTTTTGAGGGGAATTCTACGATTGGAGAGAAGTGGAAGAAGAAAGAACGTCGTAGGAGCGACGATGAAGCAAAAATACGAAGATTGGGCATTTTCAGCATGCCACTCGGCCGAGTGAAGGAGTCACTCGGCCGACCATCGACAACCCGCTCGGCCGACCAGATCGGACACGCAGCAGATTGAATATCAGCGTGCACTCGGCCGAGCATCTCCAGCCCACTTGACCGAGCATGGAGACACCACTCGCCCGAGTGGCATCACGACGACGGCAAGCAAAAAATCCCAGACTTACTGTAATCCGTCAGTCAGCTCCCGAGTTCCGACTCGGCCGAACGAAGAAATCACATCGGCCGAGTGGAGAAAGCCACTCGGCCGAGTGACTCCCGAGGAGACGACCCCCAAAAGTCCGAAGTTACTGGAATCCATCAGGGTCTCTCACTCGGCCGAATGACATTTGTCACTCGGCCGAGTGAGCAGCGCTGCCTGTAGCGGAAAGTGCGATTTCCAAGATGCGCAGGGGCAATTTTGTCACAGTTTTTTGGGCGATTTTGGGGGGTATTTAACCCCAGTTTTTAACCTAGTTTAGAGAGCTTTTTCAGAACTTTTTGCAGCCTTTTTTAGATTACTTTTTAGGAGATTAGATTGAGCCTTTTGGAGAGAGATAAAAAGTTCTATTTTGTTGGATGCTATTAAATCTTCATTGGTTTGTCTCTCTCTTTATCAAAAACCTCATTTTTATTGATATATTGTCTATTGCAATGAATTCTATTGTTTTTATTATTGAATTTCTAATGAATTGCATTATGAATTGTGAGTAGTTTTGTCGTCTTAGGGCGTAGGGATGAACCCAACGAACCCTATTTCTAATTTGTTATGCATTGGTGAAATTCTTGCTAGAATTGATTAGGGTTAGTTTGGGATTGATTTAATACGGATAGCTAGGGATTCATACCGATTGGGATTTGCAAGAGATTGGATCCCAACTCGATAGGAAGCCCTATAAATTTGAATTGGGTTATAATTGGGTTTCTCTGGAATCGGTTTGCAAGAGATTGGACCGAAACTAGGGTTTTCGATTGCAATTCTATACCAATACCCGTTTGCAAGAGATTGGATGGGTAGGAACTATCCCAACCTAGGTCGTAGCTCGAGTTTGCACGAGAGTGGGCTCGAGATACGATTGAACAATGATGTTGTTCTTCACGCTAGCCTGCCTAGGTTAGGGTTTGCAAGAGATTGGACCCTACCCTAGGTTTGCTATAGACCGGCAATAGCGCGAGAGCGTGAGCTTGGTTCTACATTTAGTTGCAACTAGTTCACCTAAATTTCAAGTCTAGCAATTGTGAACCCCACGAATCACAATGACGAGATACGGTTTGTAGCGGGGATTCCCTACCTCTAGGCGTCTTTATTAATTTGATATTTCCTTTATACAATTGAATGACTGTGACCGCTTTATTGCGAATATTTCTCGACTGTTCTTATAGCCAGGTGAATCGAAGAAGACATCGTCATTTGCCCTCCTCGTGTTCGATACCCGCTCGCCGCTACACCGTACGCTTGCGGTAAGACTACAATCGCTCTCCGGGTGTGTATCCGGGGCCGACTAAGTCTTTGACATGGTTGTGCTCTTGCGTTGCGTTCCGGTGCGATCAAACATACCACTAACATATAAAATCATTCTTAGTCAATTAACACTTCAATCGTACAATCACTTTTACATATCGTGTATTACCATATACACATTATAATACAAATCACTACACGTATATACATACACGTATTACCTTACACCAAACACAGATTTATACATGCCTTACTCATAATACTAGGGTCATCGTAATCTACCTACCTTAGGATCAAGTCCGTCCTTAGACTTCCTTAAATAGGCCGACATAGGGGTGAGCGGGCTTAGGCACTAATGTCATTCTGTCCCAGTCATACATACATTATAATGAAACCATATACATCCATATTCTTATACCTTCTCATATATCACAAATTTTCAAATACCTATACATACGTTCATTTTACATACATATACATACTTACACTACTACCCGCCTATCTCGTATCTATATAGGACATATACATACCCACACCAGTACACACAGCCATGGTAATTTATATAGGGCTAGCATACTATTTCATACATCCATATATACGTAGTCACAAACACACGTCTATGCATACCTCCTGGTATACACATGCTCATACATCATCCCGTAGGGGAAATATTATAATCCTGCTATACATAAAACACACGCATTCATACAATGTATATATGTATATACCTATAACTAACCACATATATTTATAGGCACGAGTACACACCAGACATACTAACATATAAATCACACAATAAATCTGCACGCACAACTATACGTACACCTATTATCATACACCTTACTTGCATAACGTTGTACTAGCATACAATTACAAACATTAACAAATACAACTAAGGTACATATACTCCCAGTAACTAGCCAATACTAAATCCAATATGCACAGATATTCCTATAGTGATATAGCTAATCACTCGCCTAGGTATAAGTATAACACTTACTACTCTATACTCGACTATATATGTATATGTCACGTATTACCGTACATACATGCACATACGACACAATAGATAATCACACTATACTAATATACTCAGGGAAAGCACACTCATACATGGGTGGTATATAGAGATTAGCATACACGGGTCCACACTCACTATCTATATACATGCACCACAACACCACAATCAAGCTAATGGTCCCACTATACTTAAACTAAAGCTGACATAAGCAAAGATAAGCACTAATGTGATAACTAAGTTTTAGGGTAGGATTCAGAGTTGAATAAGGCAACGAGTTAATGTTGTGATGGACGGTTCCGGAGGTGGTATGGATAAGAGAGTAGTTTGGTTGGGTGACATAAATTTTTTATGAATAATTAAATAAGTAAGAAATAAGGATGTGTGTAAAAATAATAATATCTTATAACTTACGTAACGTAGCGAGCATACGGTATAAGTTAAAACGTTAAATATGAGTAGTCAAATAATAGGGGAAGGGTAATGTGGGCATAGTGTGGCAGTGCTTGTTTGTAAATGGAAATAGGTTTGTAAAAAGAATTTTTTAAAAAAAAAGAAGACAATGATTATTAAACTGACACATAAGATATTGAAGTTTTTTTTAACCTAGGAAAGTATTTTAAAAGTATGTATGAATGACTGTTTTGAAATAGGTTAGTAAGAAAAGGAGATGATATTTTGAACTAGCGAATTAGAAACCGAGTTTAAAAAAAGAAGTTCATTACATGAGGAAAATAAAGTAGTTATACGAGGATATGTGAAATAGAGGTGCGGAAGATGTATGTTAGAAAATCACTATAAGGTAGTAACTAAAGGTCGCGTTAGAAGAGTTTCATAATCAAGATTAGGTTTAAGTCGACTGAAGTGTAGAAAATCTAAGTAAAAATTTTTCGAAAGGATTTTAAACTTAGCAAAGAATCAATAAAAGAAATGTCGAAAATACTTTTTAAAAGACCCTGGATCTGCAATGGGGAGGTTCAAGGTTAAAGATGGCGAACCTGAAGAGTTTATATGAATCGAGGACAAGGAATAGGTTCGACAATCGAAATGTAAGGACAGCTAAGAAACAACTCTGCGAATACACTACGATGGCTTCCTATTATCATTAACATGGGAGTGTAATGATTAGGAAATAGTAAAATCAGGGGAAAAATAATCACTGGGTCAACTAAGGCTTAGCACTGAGGCTCTTCAACGAACTAGACTGCGATAGGAAAGCCAAGGTAAGGGTTCGATGAGGGTCGAGATCGAGATCTTATCTATAGAACTGGAATATCTTACGCTTCAAAGTCTACTCATTGCAGGCGTCTCCGGTTCTACATGCACGAATGCGACGACCGTTACATTCGGTTGGGCCCTAGATTTTGATAAATCTAAGCGAACGACTAACGAAACTCAAAAATCTAATATGGTCAGAGCTGGATGACCAATCGCTAGGGTGACTCCCAAGATGATAATACTAAGTCGTGGAAAAGGGTGTCTAACTAACGAGCAGGAGCGTCTAACTAACTCTTCCTATTATCCTGATATTGGGTTCCTATCGCGCTGAGACAAGGCATTCGAGTAATTTTGCGTACGAACTAATTTTGGATGTTTTGGCTAATGAAAAGTGTTCTCATTATTCTAAATTTCGTAGTTGCAGGACCTGCATGGGCCACCACTAAAACCTGTAATGCCCCGCTTCCCAAAAACACACCGGAAGAGAGAACGTTACGCGGTCCACTTGGGCTGGAGCGGTGAAGCTCGAGTCCAATAAGCGTCTGTGATAAAAACACAGAGGAGGTCCTTGCATTTGCGTTCAGAACAATCAGAAAATATTTAAAGAGGTAAAAGCCACATCCAGAAATATTAAGTCCATACACAAAATTAAACGACAAGCCACATCAGGGCTAAAGTAGCAACAAAGGAATGTACACAAAGCAATAACAACAATGTCTGAAAGTAAACTAAGGAAAGCAGTAAAGTGTGGGTCCACTAGTCCTCTGCTGGGAGAGGCTTTGCGTCAGGGGCGAACTCCTGGCTCTCCAAGTCAGGTGTCACGTATGGATCCTCCGGGTACTCAAGCTCAGAATCTGACATACATCCAAAAACATGAATGTATGTCAGCAAGTGGACTGCAAGATAGAGTTAGTAACCCAAGACAAGATATACAACCGATATGAATTTTAGAGACATTAATATATAAAAGAGATGACTGCAGCAAATTTAACAAGACAATTATATTGAAATGAAAGCGAACATCCCTAACATGCAGTTCTAAGCAGTTTCAAGAATTAAAGTAAGGTTTTTATTTGAGTTCGTTTGCATGTCAATTTTCATGAGATCAAGTTAGCGGTTCTAGTTTCATGTCAATGGTTCATATCTATCATAGGGTTCTCGCCTTTAGGACATGATGAGTAAGTCGTTCTTCTCACGGGGGCTTACCATGATTGACGCTAACCCACCGCATGCGGGTGGTGCTCTTGAAGAGAGGACCCTTTCATACGCCTAGTGGCCGCTCAACCCTAACCCCACCCCAATTTTGTGCTGGAACACGAGCCAGCCTAGTCGACTCACACGACATCACGAATTCACGATTCCACCTTCGAGGCGCACGATTTTCACTATGTCACAACTGGTTGAACTTTTCAAGACTTGTAGAAATTTAATGTTATCACTATTAATCTATTATTACAACATTTTCAATAAGCAAGAGTGGGTTGAACAATTTATACAACAATTTAAAATAATGTTGAACATGGACTTTCGTTGAACTGCTACAGAAACTAATTTTCTTCATTGTTGTTTAAAATTAAGGTATATCGTATGATATGTCGTTGGATCACAAATTTCGTCCAGATTGTCATGGCATCGTTTTCATGTGTCATTTCACATCTAGCTTTCAAGTTATACAACAATAAGTAAAAGCGACGTAAAAGTCCTGAAACTTCAAAAATTCATATCTAATTGCACACTTGCTTGTTTTTGGCGTTCTTAGTGTCGTCGGAAATGTCTCAACGGGTACTAAGCCACGGTAAAGACGGTTCGCTGGTTTGACAAAATGTAAAATCAGATTAAGCATTTTTCGATCATAACAGCTTTATAAAGAGCTCTTACGATGTCTAATCATCCGTTTTATTAGGTTCTCTGAATTACGGTGTGGGTTATAAGTTGTTTAAGGGTAGATCTACTAACCGAAAGTGCAGCGAAGGATCAGAATGTAATGATGGGCAGCGGTGACGCATACAGCTCCGAAACAGCGACGTTGAGCGTCGGGGGTATGTCGTCGACATGTAGGGAGCCGGCATCGGTTGTTCTGGGTGCCTGCGAGACTATCGACGGCTGCAGCAGCTGTGCAACAGCATGACAACTTAGCAACAGCTCCTTACTGTGTTCCAGACGGTGGAGAGGAGGCGAGGGAGGGATCTGGTCGGGGTGACGGTCCGAGCACACCGCCGGCGGTCTAGGCGAAGGGAAGAAGAGCTCACAAGGGAGGTGGAGTCGGGGTGTAGACCTGGGTTGTTGGGCGTGTGGAGGGAGGAGTTGCCGCGGGCTTGTGTTTGCATGTGGGGGGCTGCGGTGATAGGCGAGGGCTGTGTGGCTCTGTGAGGGAGGAGGCCGCGACTAGAGTAGGCACCGTGGGGGAAGAACATGGCGAGGGGGAGGCTGTGTGGGGGAAGGAGTTGCTGTGACGTGAGGGCGAGAGGTGTTGGCCGCTGGAGTTGGGTCGAGTGTGGCGGTTGCGGGGCCTCTCGAAGGAGTAAGGGGAGGCCGCGAGCTGGGCTTGAGCGTGGACGAGGGACAGCGGGCTTTGCCCTTGCGTGGATAAGAAAAACAGTAGGGGTGGCGTTGGTTTGATGCGTGGAGGGCGGCTGCGTGATATGGGGTGAAGAAAATACTTTGGGTTTCTTTAGGGTTAATATATAAGAGTAGGTGGGATAGGGTTATAGGTCGCTGCTTCTTGATGTTAGCATATGTTTTTTATGGAGAATTTTGTGTGGTTGAGAGCAGCACGTGAGCTACTAGGGTCTCCTCTAGTTTCTTATAATATTTAGCTAGGTGTATGGGGTGTTAGAATGACAGCATGAGAGCAAGTTTAATAGCTTTAGGTTTCAAATGTTTTATTCCCCATTTTCTATATGCTTTAGTCTCTCACCCATGTTGTTACCTGTGTGTGCGTGGAAAACTGGGTCCGGCCTAGGGATCATACAAATGGGACTAGAGTTATAATAGGAAGGGTTTATATAAAGGAAATAATTTGAAATACTATTAATAGGATTTAATAGGCTTAATCAAGGCAATTAAAGCTAATTAAGTCAATTAATAATAGGTTTAAATAGGTTTTAAAAATGGAAGGCTTCATTTGAATTTTAAAAGTAAAAAGAGATTTGAAATTTGAATTTGAATTTAAAACAAATTTTAAGAAAAGACATTTTAAAATAATATTTGGAAAAAGGATAATAATAATAATAATAATGAGTACGAAAAGATGGAAACAGATACGGGTACGGGTACGGAGACGTCGAACAACGGATACTGGAAAAGTACACGAGCGAAATAAATACAGATAACGTAACGATAAACACCGGTCGTTACATGCACGCACTTTGCTTCATTGTGAAACACACTTCGAATTCTCCATGTGAACCATGTCTACTTCTATATTTATGTCTCATATGCCTTATTTTCTATGAAATATCATGGATTTATTTTTTTATGAACTCTGATATCTGTTAGATTAGAGTTCGATTCATTGATTAGTGTATCTTTGTTAATATGCTTTTTCATAGTAGAATCCATAGTTTCACAACCACATTCTCGAAATAGTTAAGCTAAAAATGAATGAATCAAATCTGAAAATTATTTGACTCCTGCGTGATTTGATTGATAATTCTATTGCTTCATGAATATTTAGTGATTCAAAAGAGATAGGATAACCCCACGACAACCAAAGTAGTGATGATTAGGATTCCTGAAACCGAGCCATGTCTAAATTCTATGCTTTTTCTTTTTCTTTTGTGAATATCAGATAAATGATCTTTGATCATGTTTTGCATTCCATCGCGTTTACGTGAGTTTGCAAAAATCCCAATAATGCAAAAATCAAACAAATATCTTGAATAAAAGGCCCTAGGGGTTCTTCGTACCCCAATGCCCTAAGACTGTCTGGTCTAGGATGCATAGGCCGCTTCTTGTATATATTGAGTTATCTCGTGTATATAAAGAAAAAATGCATATGAAATATTCATATAGCCAAAAACAATATAAAAGTACAAAAATCCCATATCCTTATCTCCATTTCTATATAGAATTAAGACATGGCGAAGTTGATGGGTTCTAGGAGTCTTGAAATGGTCATAGTGTGGTGATGCCTTGCCTTGTTTGAACTTGCTAAATTCATTCCATTAAGTATAACAAAATACCACGCATGCTTGAAAACGTTTGATCACGACATTTTATACTGCTTAGAGAATGAGTTGGGGACATTGGTTTTCTTTCTGTGAACTTAGTATATTGCATGATAAACTATGATATGATATAACTCTACTCTCATTCTATTACTTATCAAGTTCATTAAATTTATTGAAATCCACGTTATTTTAATTTTGAGCGAGATTTAATTATTTGGGATGTATATGTGTTCAAATTTCATATTGACGTGTGTTCACGAGATTTTGCATCTTGGGTTCTTATATTTTCTGAATTTAAGATTGAACCCCTTGTCTCCATTTACACATCACCGCCTCACATCTCCATTGTATCCATCTCCTGTGTTAGCTTCTTACTAGTCTTCCTCGAGGACGAGTAAGAGGTAAGCTTGTGTCATTATATTCCACATTTTATCTATTTGATTACACGTCAAAATGATTACTCAATTACATATTTCATATGTTTTTACGCTCATTATTGGAATAATATGACTTTCGGAGCGTTTATGTCCATTTCAGGTATTTGGGAGATATTGGAGCAATTTGGAGTCAATAAGACGATCGGTGACGTGAGAGAACCAATGAGACTCATGATGACATGCTCAAGGTGCCAAAGAAGAATACTGGAGCAAGGAAGGGGCAATAGAGAAGGTCGCTCGATCGAACTATGATGCGGAAAGGAATCGAGCGACCTGAAGTGCTGGAAACATGATAGCCATACACTATTTCCAAATCTGCTATCACCTAAGATTTTTCAATATTTTTCTGATATTTTTCCCAGATAATAGACTTCAAGACGGTTCCAACACCATCAAGAACGTGCCAATCGGAGGTCGATGAGCCCTGGGGAATTTCTGCAAGTTGAAGGTGCAGTGCTGAAACTGTTCTCAGCAGCCTACTTGGTCGAGCAGTACACTACTCGGTCCGAGTAGTGCACTACTCGATTGAGTAGTGTGCAAAATCTGCTAAAATGCGTTTTTTACCTCCGATACGGCTGAACAGTTGACTGCTCGGCCGAGCAGTTGATTGCTCGGCCAAGAAGTGTGTTGAAATCTGTTTTTTGACGTCCTATTTGGCTGAACATCAGGGTGCTCGACCGAGCAGCCTACTGCTCGACCGAGCAGCTTCATACTCGACCGAGCAGTGCCTGCTCTGGCCGGTTTGGTAGAGCGACATATTTCGAAGGAGCTCATTCCCTGTCGTACTCGACCGAGCAGGAGGGCTGCTCGACCGAGCAGCCGAACTACTCGACCGAGCAGACCCTACTCGGTCTGATCAGACAGAGCAATGTTTGAGCGAAGGTTCCAGATTTCCTGACGTACTCGACCGACCGAGTAGCCGAACTATTCGACCGAGCAGACCCTACCCGGTCCGATCAGACATAGCAACGTTTGAGCGAAGTTTCCAGATTTCCAGACGTACTCGACCGAGTAGGAACCTATTCGGACCGAGTTGGCGTGGGCCCAGATTTTGAGTTACGTCCGGATTTTGGGGTTGGTTGAGCGAGGGTTTTTGAGGAGTTTAGGGGCAACTGTCATTGGGGAGTTCTGTACAGAGATTTAGGGAGACTTTGGGAGAGATTTTTTTAGAGAAGAGTTTCTTAGATCTTTTTTAGGCTTTTTTGGGGACGATCTTTTTGTGGAGTTTGGCTATGCCGTAGGCCCCACCTTTGTATCAAGATAAGTATTTTTGTCCTTTTTAATTCTATTATTATTTCTTTGTGATTTATTATTGTTTATCCCTTTTGGTCTTAATGACAAACTATCATATCATCACTATAGAGTTATTAATGACAGTTTAGTTAAAGTGCTAACCATTTAATAACTCTAAATTGGGTCGTTCAGTGAACTCATTCTCTAATGAGCACATGTGCCTTGTCTCCGACTTCGCCAGGTCGAATGATTATGAGATCATCATTACCCTACATGGTAAGACAAAGACATGCATGCAATGAAATCTTTGTGTGTTCTATTATCTATTGCTATTGCTATGCTTGAGTAGTCTTTTCTAGGGCTAAGGGATTAGGCCATGGATCTTAGGATTTAGACGCAAAGTCGGGATTTTTATGGTGCGTTGGATATAAATGGGGTTGTATTTTGGTTGATCTATCAAAATCCCTTAGAGAACTCGTACTGAGATCGTGCCCACGGTCGGTGGAATCGATTAGCTTAAGGAGTATCCTATGGATTTAATTAGGGAGTTAGTGGATTCAACCGAGGTACGTAACCATGCCTGGCTCATGCCTTAAGGGGATCCACCGATGAACTATATAACTAATTGACGGCTACCGCCATTGCGTCAATAAGAGCCACCTAAATACCTCGAAGCTCTAACCCACGAGAGTGTTATGATTCGAGAGCGTTTGAACCACGAGAGTGGTGAGAACTTTGTAGATCCTTAATGCACATATCGTATGCACCCATCGTGAGAGCAGAGTTAATGTGATACGTTAGATTCATGATGCCCAGACGCATGAATTCACTTTCTGGATGCTACAAATCCCCAATTAAACCAATGCAACGTAAGAGTCCTAGCCTAGCGTCGACATCCGAAGGTCCTAGTGGCGAGTCCTAAAGCCCTGATCTTTTTATATTTTATTCTTTTATATTGTACAAAATCACTTGTTTGCGATATCGAGTGACACAACCTTCTCATCCATCACCATTACAACACTCCATACTCCACATCCACCAATAAACCCGCAATTCTAACTCAACCTAGGAGTAGATAGGTAGTATAGCACCGCTTCCACGTGTTCGATACCCGCTTGCCACTATACCGTGCGCTTGCGGTAAACGACATCGTTTCGGAATTAGTTCCGGCTCGATCACATGTTCATATGCATGGTAGAAATTTCTTGTGTGAATGATTTGAATGCTCACTTGTATGTTTAACACATGGGGCATGCTAATGCTTATTTCCACCACACAAGTGTGCACCCCCACCTCCTAGTCATGCCCTTACATGACCTCTCCTAAGGAAACCCAAAACACTTTCTTTGTGGATTCCTAAGAATGTTCCTCAGCATGTTATGAACTCATATATAAATTCTATGTTCGGAATGTTATTTCTCATGCGATTATATATGAAAACCAAACTCAATCTTTGTTTGGTTTCCCCTTTGCTAGCACTCACACATTTACTTCATTGATTGGGTACCATGCCTTGTATGCTTACTTTTTGTACCCACTTTTAGTGTGAGTTTGTCCATAACTTCCAATTTGTATGATTTGTATGATTTTGGGGAGAATGAAATTTTTTCTTGCTAGCATGTATATATCCATTTATATGCCATATTTTGTGGCATTTATATTTTGGTTGTGCATATGAGTTAGTGTTTTCTCAAATCATTGGATTTTATCAATTTGGCATTTTTCCCATCTATTTGATATGCCAAAGGGGGAGAGATAGTCTGTTATATAAAAACATATACCATATGCCTTTTATGCATACTATTTGTAGGTATTGTTTTACATAACGCCCATATGCTTCGTGCTTTGCTTTCTTATTTTATGAACATATGCATATTGATAGCGGAGATTTTATATGCTATGTATTTTCAAAAAAAATTAGCCATATTTTCTTCCCTTGAAGTTTTTGGGATATTTCCAAATAATGTTGGATATTGTTCCAATTTCATCATTTTGACATCGTTTATTTTTGGTATGCTTTATTTCTTTAACAATGTCATATATCAATGTCATAGCTTGATTTCTATCATTTTGCATTGATTTCTTAGTTCCATGTCTCCTTTTATGTGATTGTTTCATAGAGTCAAAGTTTGACCCATTCTATGATCTAAGGGGATCATGATAGAGGGAATGATACCCAGTTTATATTTGTATTTGGTATCATACATTTCTTTTCTCGTCAATTGTCTCAACTTTCATGACAATGTGAATGTGATATTCATGCCCACCTTTTTGACAATGACAAGGGGAAGAGTGATATGGATTATGTAAAAATAAATGCTAGCATGAATGTTTTTATCTCATTTAGCATTGCTTTTACATATGTCCTCTTATATTTCATTTATATGCATTATGGCTTCATTTTATTAAAATTTGTGTGCATATAAGTAGTGGGAGCCATTAGCATGTTTTTATTGTTATTGTTACATAATGGGTGTCATCATCAAGGGGGAGAATGTTGGATATTGGCCATTAAGCCCAATATGGTTTTGACGATGATTACCACATTATGTTATTACTAATGACTCTATATGTTTTAGTCTCAAATTAATTATTGTTTATCTTGATGGAGACAAAGCATTAGGTGATGTTTGGGTTGATGAATCAAAGGGAAGAATATTGGCTCAAGGCTATGGCAAAGCATGCCCAAGCTTGAAGACATTTTTATGCTTCTTTGTGTAATTTTCATCTTTATTTTTAGATACTTTGTATGCATTGTAGATGTATTCATTATTTTCTTTTTATTTTGGAAAAGATTTGAAATTATTTAAAATAATTTCCCAAACAATTTTGAGCTATTTTTGCATGTATTATATAAATAGCCGACTACTTTATATAAGAAGAACAAATGTTTTCCATGTTGTTCAAAATAGTCGACTATAGCTATAGAAATAGTTGACTACAGAGTTAGTGATAGTCGACTACTTCTTGTACTGCAGTCGACTACTTTGCTCTAACAGCCCCAGAAAACACAACTTCGTGTTTTACGCAAAGCTATCGAAAGAGTCGTTGGGAGGGCATTTTAGGTTTCAACATATTTTGGGCTCTATTTAAGGGGGTTTTGTTAGGAGGTTTTGCAACCAGTAGAGAGCATATTTCTAAGATTTACAAGCTCTCCACAAATTCTCTGTTTCTCTTCAAAAGATTTATGCTTTGAGTTTAAATCAATGAGAGTTTTTATTCCAAGTCTCAAGCTCATTCATGCACTTGGTTTTTCCCTCATCTTATCCTTCATTGCATATGGTTAGATCATCTACAAGGCTTAGGTAAAAGTGTAATTTCATTTCATTTCTTTGTGAAACTAGTACTCGAGTTGTGAGTATGTATTGGAGGGTTACTTCAAATTGGAGTGTTTACTCCAATTGTCTCGTGTTTGATATTATGGCCCTTTTGGGCATTGTACTCATGTAGTGGGAGAATTGTAACCAAGGCATCGTGTTGTGGTGTCGGTTGTTTGAACTTGGGGTTGGGTATTAATGGAATCCATGGAGCGTGATTGCAACGTAAGACTGGAGTAGGATCGCATTGGGATAGGGATCCGGACCAGAATACGCCTAATGTTTGCATTTGCTTTGGCGTTATTCTCCTTGTGTTTGTTGTTGTTAAGCTTATTATTTTTATTTCCACTGAGTTGTCTGCTTAATTTAATAACTTTTAATTACGAACTTTTGCTTGCCACTACACTATTCATCAACCCTACTAGTATATGTTGTGTAGCCACAGGTCCCAACATTAATGTCCTTACAAAATCTAGAGAATTTATCCAAGCAATCACATAATAATACACATATGTACTCATTTATATCAAGGAATTACGTAAATAATGGTGTACCAAATAATTATTATTATTTTGAATGAGATGTTTCAATTATAATAATTGATGTAAGGGCATACATATCGCAACAATAATAATGATGCCTAATCAAACTGTTTAAGCATAATCCAAAATATTTATGATCAATGAAATATCATGATAGGATATTGATGGTCTGGATAGACCAATGTACACTGATCTTTACATTGAGATGATAATGGATGGTTGCATATTCATTTGATGTAGAGACATCATTAGACATTGTGTATATACTTGTTAGAGAATAAGTTCACAAACTGACTTGCTAAGAAACTTCTAAATGGTAACATATTCTTACTATCAATAGGAGCTCTCTTATGACGACTGATGTGACTTAGTCTTTAGCCCTGAGATGTGCTTAAGAACATTACGTATAGAAGGTCTATGTTATGCCTTTTACTGATCAACAATACTTCAGTTGTTATGATTGAGTATTGAGTCACCCCTAGGTAAGTTTTGATGATGAGCAAACAATTTTATGTGCTAATAAAATTAAGTACATGATTAAGTATTAATGATATCAAATTTATGTGGAGCTCAACCAAGGCTAAAGATTAAAGTGTTCAAAGAATCGAAGGCAAGACTTGGACCTCAATGGAACTACATCAAAGAGCTTCAAAGAGAAGTATATAATTTGATGTAAATTTTGTACTTATCTTAGATCCTTGGTAAAGCCTTGAACTGAAGCTCTCTCTCACTTAGTATTACATAAGAGAAGTTTTAAATGGTTTGAAAATATTTCAAATATATTTCCTTACTTTATTTTGGCCAAAACCATGTTTTTATAGGCTAACTAGTCGACCAGTTATGACACACATTCGACTAGAAATTCTAGTTTTAATGACTGTCAGAATGTCAGTATTAGTCAATTAGAGCATTAGGATTAGTCGACTAATCAAGGGACTAGTCGACTGATCCAGTGAACTAGTCGACTAGAAACATACCTAAGAACTGGTAACTTTGCTGCTTCCTGACCATCTGACTAGTCGACTATGTGATCAAATTAGTCACCGAATCAAGCCATTAGTTGACTAATTGGGACATGAAGGGTTTAGAGGAGGCTTCCATATGGTGTTTTCCCATTATCTAGCACGTGGGAAGCAGCGGAAGAATTTACCATAAAAATCAAATTTTTTTAAAAACCATACAGAAAAATAAAACCTTTTGTCGGATCTATACTATATAGGAGATGGGTAAGACAACCACGCAAAAATAGATCTAAAATAAAACTGCTATTAAATAAAATGCTAGGTAACTTACCTTTGTTTTTTGCATTTGCAAAAACAAATTCTTTTAGGGTGATGTCTTGAAGTGATCCAACGCCTCGTATCGAAGCAACCACTTTCCATATAAGATTGCACCTTAGCTAGAACCCTCGTGCCAAGCTTTAGATCAGATATGTGAAAAACACACCCTAGAGGGGGTGAATAGGGTGTATGCACAAATTAAAAATCAAAGCACAAGATCAACCAATCCAAATAGTAGAAATAAGCAAGCAATGATTTTTCAACAGAGTGGCTCCTCGCCTGGGCTCCCCACCTCTACTCCGACCCCAAATCCTTGAGAATTCCACCCTCTTTTATAACCAAAAAAAGAAAAACAAATCGATCACACTTTCGGGTAGTGATCTCAATGTACAAGCTATAGTTTTCAACGTTAAAGCACAAAGATAGATTTTGAGTAAAGCTATTCAAAAATATGATCTAACACCAAAATAAAAACTGAAAGATGTCATCGTGGTGTAGATCGTCCCTCAACAAATTCGTAGGCACAAATCATGCTTTGATTCTGACGCTTGTGGAGAAAGATATCACCTTTTCATATCCACATCTGCAAATCTCCTTCTTCTTCTTCTTTACGCACTTGAAACTTTAATGGATGGATGATTTAGGCCGGCTAGCAAGGATGAAAAATTGATGGAGATTTTTGCTAAATGCTTCAATTCTTTTCTCCAAAGAATGGCTCTCCTCTTATATGGGATGAGGAGTTTTCTTCAATTTGAAACTCTTGGTCTTCAAATCTTCTTTCAAATCTTCAATCCAATCTCTATTGATTTGATTGATCTCTTTTATTTGGTAACTCCTCTTCAAATTTGTCTTCCAAAAGATTAAAAACTCCTCCAAATTGATTAAAGTCAAACCTGGACGTTTGATTGGTCAAACCGGTCAAATTAGGGCTTGATATGGACTCTGCAGGTTGACACGGCCGTGCTGGCACTATTCATAGATTTCCAAAAACTGTTTTTTTGGCACGACCATGTTGGCACTATTCACATAATTTCCAGAAACTGTTTCTTTGACACGGTCTTGCAGCACGGCCGTGTTAATATCGTACTGAGATTCCAGAGATCATTTTTTCGACACGACCGTGTTGGCTTTGGCCCTTCTGTAGATCTCATATTCTTTTATGCACAGCCATGTTGCTGGCATGTTTCACCACCGTTTGACCTCCGATTGACCTGAAACTCACTAGATAAACACATTAGACCCATATGACTTGTTTGGCATCATCAAAATGAAGTTTTGGCTTCAGTTAGAGGACTAACTTAGGCCAACAATCTCCTCCTTTTTTTATGATGGCAAACAAGCATAAAAATTTGAGAATTAAAAATATAAATTAAGTCATATGGTGCACATGTTCATGGATCATCATTGTCACGCCCCGCTTCCCAAAACGACGGAGGCGAAGCGTGACTAAGGCCCGCTTAGGCCGGAGCTGTGAAGCTCGGACCCAATAAGCGTCCGTAGGGGTACCATTTAAAAAGTTTCAGGTTCTTGCATTTATAAAGTTCGAAACAACAGAAAGTACAGAAAGGAAGTTATATTCATTAAATTAGAGATATAATATCCAGCGAGTACAAGTCTAAAAAGAAGCCTAAGCATGGCAACAAACTATCTAAAAGCAAACTTAAAACAGTAACCTCTGAAAGTGACGACTAAAAAGACCTCAAGGTCTGGTCCTCGTCAGGCACGTACTCTGGGTCGACGTCATCAGCTCCTCGTACTCCAGTGAGTCTACCTCGTCCACGAACTCTGGCTGAGCACCTGACGTACAGCACCCAAGAGAAAGGAATTGTACGTCAGGTAAAGTCTACAAGAAGGGTTAGACTTTACTGCAAGTGCATCGAACTTTAAACAACGGTTTACTGGTTGGTTAGCATGCTGAGGTTTTATTACACAACAGTTTACTGGTTGATTAGCATGCTGTGGTTATAACAGAGTAACACAACAGGAAGTAACGCAGCAGGAAAGTAAAACGGGACAGGTAGTAGTCGTAGCGTGTGCTACCAACTACGGGACTAACCTACAGGTGTCAAGACAAGTCGGGACGGGACGGGACAAGACGAGATAAAACAAGTGTGACACGAAAGGGTTCACGCCTTACGGTTCGAGGGGGATCAGACCCTCTTGCAGTGCGCACGCTCAACCCAACCCCAAACCCCAAGGAAGACAAGACAAGACAAACAGTACAAGGGATCACTCGCTCTAGCTTGGCGAGTGCCCTATTGCCTGCAGGCTGTGTATCAGTACAAGGGATCACTCTCTCTAGCTTAGAAAGTGCCATATTATCCGCAGGCTGTGTATCAGTACAAGGGATCACTCTCTCTAGCTTGGAGAGTGCCCTATTACCCGCAGGCTGTGAATCAGTACAAGGGATCACTCGGAGAGTGCCCTATTGCCCGTAGGCTGTGCAAGACATGACGGGACGTGACAAGACGGGAAGAGTTATTCTAGGGTGTCCACACACACGCACACATATGATAGCCCTACGATGTCAAAAGTTGTTGTTGTCAGGCTCAGACTTCGTCGTCAAGTCTGAGCCGTCAAGGGTCGTCCCGGACGCTATCATTTCACGTCCAGTTCTATTTGTTCACAGTTATCAGTTCTAACCAACTAAGGCCTAAGCATGGCCAAAAGTGCAAGTGGGATACACTTGCCTGTGATGGCGAGTGTGTCGTCCTCCGGAAGCGTCTCGTCTGCGGAAGTCCGTCTGAAATAGGTCACGGCGACGGTGTCAGGCCTCGTTTTCAGAAAATCCTATTTAGGTTCATTTCTAGGTTGTCAGGACTACCCTAATTGTCAAAGTCACATTATGGTGTTTTATCAGCCTAGATCGACCACTACCCTATATGCACAGAAAGTTGTCTGATGGTCGATTTCTACAGTGAGCAGCGTTTTACTGGTGTGGAAAAGTAAATTTAATTTGAGTTGTCCAATTTTAGTTAGGGTTTATCTTGCTACGGTGTGGGTTTGCTATGAGTTAGGGGGACCAACCTGGTGTGAGGAACGCGCATTTAATCTGGCGTCGGGTCTGGAGACGGTGGCGGTGCTCGTGTCCCCGACTGCGGGTAGCGCAGTGGAGGTCGTCTCGGGATCGTGGCGGCTGCGGATAGCACAGCCGAGATGTCACGGCCATAGGTACGGTATCGAGATCGCTTCAGTTGCGGGTCCCGGCAACAAAACGCCTATGGCAATGGTAATAGGGACGAGTCATGACGTCAGGAGGCCACGAAATCTGTGGCATGCAAGGGGGCTGACGTGGGTGGAGCAAAGGAATGTGCAGCTGTCAACAGGAAGATCTGTAGCGTCAACGGTGTCTCGACTACGGGTAGCGTAGCGAGACTCGTCCGGGCAGCGGACAAAGTGCAGCAACGAGTACGATCGGTCCAACAGCAAGAACCGTGAATAATGGCGCGTAGCAGCGATGAAACACCCGTTGGAATGCTAGTCCAAAGGCCGTTTGGCCTAGAAGTCATCACGGGGTGCCTCCGGCTGGATCTGCGAGTGGCAGCAGGCAGTCGGACGGTTGTTGCGAGGCAACGCGACAAGGAAATCAGTGTAGGCGAGGCGGCGAGAGGCCGTGGAAGAGGAGAGCGGAGCAAGCGGATCGGGCTGCGCTGCGGCGGTCCCGGCAGCGCGGGCGGTGACGCTCTCCATGGAGCAAGGGATCTCGGGGGGGAGGCGCTCGGGGGAAACGTGAGCTGAGTAGTGTCTCGGAGGGGGTGCGGTCGGTGGCTCTGAGGCGAGGGCCGTCGTTACAGAGGAGCTCATCGGAGGGGGTTCGGTAGGCGGCGAGCTGCCGTCGGGATGAAGAAAGGGGAGGTCGGAGTCATGGGTTTCGAGTTGCCGTGGGTGGAGAGCAAAAGAGAGGGGCGGCGGCGCTGAAGGTGGTTTGCGGTGGTTGATCGTGGCAGCGGATCGGCGAGGGGAGGCGCGTGGCTACAGATCGCGGCATGGCGGAGCGCGGTGGGGCTGAGGATTCGCGGCGGCGCTCTCGGATAGCGTAGCGACGACGGGGGCAGCGCGTCCGGCCACGGCGGCAGAATATCGCGGCAGAGAGGGCCAGAGGCTGTGAAGGCAGAGGAGATTCCGCCGCAGCCGGGGTTGGTGCGGTCACGGCGGCCGGGCGGCGGCTTCGCTCGGAAAGGGGAGGCGGCGGAGCGTGAGGAAGGCCGGAGGCGGAGATCGCGGCGGGGGTTCACCGACGATCGTGATCTCGGGGGAGGTGCGGCGTGCTGTTGCGGAGGGCAGATGGCTGGGGCTCAGCTTTGCAGCGGTGGCGTGGGCCCGAACGGCGGCGGAGCGCGCTTGGCGAGCTGCTGTAGCGGCGGATCGCGGCGAGAGCGCAGCGGCGGCGGGCGCTGAGCCGTGGAGGGGAGAGAGAAAAAGTGGCTGAGAGAGGGAGAGAGAAAGTGAGGGATGCGGGGAAGGAAATTTGGGGTTTTAGTTTAGGGGGCTGGCGGCTGTGAAGAGTTAGGGTTAGGGTTAGTTAGAATTATTATAAATAGTAATAAAATTTGATAAATAACCCTACGATTTTAGAAAAAGAGGGGAGATATATTGTTAGAGGGTGTGGCAAGAGGGGGAAAAACTAGGGGAGAATAGAAGAAGCAGTTTAGGAAATATTTAAAACAGATTTGATAAGAGATTTAGCCAGATTTGGCTAACGATTTCGAAATTTGAATCTGATTGGGGAAAAAATCGACGGTCAAGGTTAATCCAGACGATATCTTTCAATCCGGGCGTCAGAAAAATAATCCGAAAATACCGGGGCGATCGTGGAGACGAGACGCACATATCTACAGAGCCCGATCATGCGTAATGCCTGCCAAGAATTTATGTAAAATCGGAAACGGCGTTTCGAGCCAATTGACTAAAACGCCCCTATCATTCAAAGTCGTTTCGCGAGAAAACGCGCCGTGACAAGACGTTCCCAAAAATTACTATAAAATTCAACACTCCAAAACGATCGCAATGGCATATCACATCGCATATGCCGGAGCTCAAAAATAACCAAATAAAATACGTGCACGATAAAGCACGTGCACGCAGAAAATACGAATGGTCAGAAAACGGCCGTTACAATCATGCAAAGCTCCCTCTAGCTATGTGCTCTAATGAATAATGTGACAAGCTCCCACTCAAACAATGCATCTCAATGTCTATCTCTCCCTCTTAATCAATGCATCGATATTTCTGATGTCTAAATTTTTTCGTACCTCCTCTTCCCTTTTGTCATCCATAGAAAAGGTCACCAATATCATTGAAGTTGTAGATAATAAGACATGAATTATTGCTAGCATATCAAATAAACACAAAATTGACCATGCGAATCATATGAATACGTTCTCCTCACAAGCTCAAGGTATAAACATTGTCATGATCAATCAAAGCATACGTCCATCACATGAAAGTTATAAGGAGAAATCATTATATAAAGTACGTGAACCATAGGTCGATGCTAGAAACTTAGATTTCAAAAACATAGAATTGTCCTAAACAAAGTGTGAACATTCATCTCATATGGAATAATTTTAAGCAAAGTTTAGGAAGATACCCAACATAGGATACCATAGTGTTAAATTTCGGGTCCTTTGGAGTTGAGGTGTGCTAAGTGGTTACTTTATCTACCATATGTCACACGCATTGCTCAACAACCCCTCGAAATCCACTTATTAGCCGTCAGTATCAAAAGAATTTGGCATATATTGTATATTATATTGCCTTATTATTTCTTTTGCCAATACTCTTTTTCCTTTTTTATTAATCTTTTTATTCTTTCTTACCATGTTGGTGTCTTGGAATAGTGACACATGAAGGCATCGACATATTCGGCTCCTATTACACAATTTGTCCAAGGAGATTTATGTTTTCAATAAGTATAGAGACAATCAATATTTTGATTTCATAAGAGTTTAAACATCATCCTTGTATTTCCATAAATTATATAACTCAATCAACTAGATGACATCAAGCAATATGGAATGCTAACAAATTTCACTAAATTATTCACAATTCAAGCATGGGGAATGTGCATATCTATGAGACACCATTATCAAAAGCATTTTTAATGTTTCTAGGATGTCTAACAAAGTTCACATCAAATGCTCAAGAATATTCAAGAATATTAATAACGGTGATGCATGCATATACAATATTTGAACTAGCCAATAATGACATGAGATATAATCAATGTGTAGATGCTATATACAATTTTTAAGCATGTGTATGTGCAAGGATAAGCGTGCTAGTGCTCAATTAGTGACATAATCCACAATTCCCTTCGAATGAAGAAAAATTGATTTTGATTTAAGTCTTTGGTGAAAATGTTCGCTAATTGCTTTTCAGTATAACCATAGTCTATAGAGATATCTTTCTTATCAACATGATCACGAAGAAAGTGGTGACGAATATCAATATACTTAGTCCTAGAGTGTGGGACATGATTTTTAGATAGGTCTATGGCGCTCTTGTTATTACACCAAATGGTTGTTGGTTGTAAAGTAAGACAGTAATCTTTGAGGGGTTGTCTCATCTATAGAATTTGAGCACAACAACAACCCGCCGAAACATACTCGGGTTCGGTTGTTCTTAGTGCTATAGAGTTTTTCTTCTTGGAAAACCAAGAAACTAGAGACATACCTAGTAGTTGGCAAGTGCCCGAAGTACTCTTACGATCGGTCCTACTTCCCACAAAATCCGCATCACAATATCCAACAAGCTCAAAAGATGAGGAACACGGGTACCATAGTCCAAAATCTAAAGTTCCTTTAACATACCGAATAATTCGTTTTACTAAAGAAAGTGTGATTCTCTAGGACATGATTGAAAACCGAACACATAAACACGCACTAAACATTATATTGGGCCTACTAGATGTCAAATATAATAGGCTACCTATCTTACATGCGATCATCCACCTTCTTTCCATTTTCGTCCTTATCTACATTTGACGTTGTTGACATGGGAGTAGAGCAATCATTTGCATGGTTAAGGGCGAATTTCTTGACCAATTTCATTGCATATTTTTCTTGGTTGATGAAAATCCCATCCTCACATTGTTTGATTTGCAATCCAAGCATAAATATGAGTTCAACAATCAAGCTCATCTCAAATTCGCTTGACATACACTTGGCAAATTCCTCAGAAAGAGAGTTGTTAGTAGCACAAAAAACAATATCATCAACATAAATTTACACTATTAGTAGATATTTATTTTGAATTTTAACAAAGAAGTTTTTATCCACCTTTCCCATGAAAAAAAAATTTTCAAACAAAAATTTACTTAGTCGCTCATACCAAGCTCTAGGAGCTTGTTTGAGCCCATATAAAGCACATTTAAGCTTGAAAACATAATCCAGGTGGTTGGAGTCTTCAAACCCAGGAGGTTGTTTGACATAAACTTCCTATGATAAAACCCCATTCAAGAAAGCACTCTTGACGTCCATTTGGTAGAGTTTGAATTTCATGAAACTAGCGAATGCTAAAAGCATCCGAATTGCTTCCAATCTTACGACGGGAGCAAAGGTTTCATCAAAGTCAATCCCTTCCTCTTGGTTGTATCCTTGGGCAACCAATCTAGCTTTATTTTGAATAACATTGAGTTTGGTTCTAAATACCCATTTAGTACCTATGATTGTTTGGTGTTTGGGTTTGGGAACAAGTTCACAAACTTGATTTCTCTCAAATTGTGACAATTGCTCATGCATTGCCATAATCCAATAAGAATCTTCCAAAGAACTATCCACATTCTTAGGTTCTAAAATAGATATAAAAGTAAGTTAACCATCAAATTAAAGCTACTTTTAGTGTGTATACATTCCATTGTGTCTCAAAGAATTTGGTCCTTAGGATGATCCTTATTAAAGCGACAATCCTTAGGGAGATCTTGTGATGATGTAGTATCTTCCTCTTCCTCTCTTGGTGCATTATCGTTGTTGTCCCTTTGCACATCAGAATTGCTAGTGTTCAACTCCAATCCTTCAAGTTTACCTACGATTTTAGGATATACTGCAGCACTAGAAGATTAGTTAGTAGCACTTTTCTCATCAAATTTAGCATGCACAGTTTCTTGGATATTGAGGGTCCTTTTGTTGAATAGTGTATAAGATTTGCTATATGGAGAGTACCCAACAAAAGTACCCTCATAGGATTTAACATCAAATTTATCCAAGTTATCGCCTACTTTCAAAATATTGCATTTGCATCCAAATGGTTTAAGATGTGAAAAGTTGGGAGTTAACTCTCTATAAAGCTCATATGGTGTTTTCTTCAAAATGGGTCTTATTGACTCACGATTCAAAATGTAGCAAGATGTATGTATGGTTTCAGCCCAAAAATACAATGGCAATTTATAAACATGAATCAAGGTCCTAGCCATTTCTTGCAATGTAAGGTTTTTCCTCTCAACCACCCCATTTTATTGTGGTGTCCTCGGGGTGGAAAAATTATGTGAATATCCTTTTGAAACACAAAAATCATCAAAGCTAGTATTTACAAACTCACCACCATGATCACTCCTAACTTTGACTATAGAAAAACCTTTTTCATTTTTAACCTTTTTACAAAACATTTTGAAAACATTGAAAATTTCATGTTTGTGTGTCAAGAAATACACCCAAGTGAATCGTGAAAAATCATCAACAATAACGAAGCAATAATGCATACCACCCAAACTAACAACCTTTGTGGGTCCAAATAAATCCAAATGTATTAGTTGCAAAGGCTTAGAAGTAGAGACAATGTCTTTAGGGTTGAAACTACTTTTATGTTGCTTGCCTAGTTGACATGCATCGCAAAGCTTGTCTCTATCAATACTAATTTGAGGTGACCCTCTCACAAGTTTCTTACGAGCAAGCTTTGAGATTAAGTCCATACCAGCATGACCTAACCTTCGATACCATAGCCAACTAGTCTCATATGATGCAACTAAACTTTTTAGATTATTTGAATCTTTATGTTTGATAGTATACATGTTATTATATGATGTCCCTTTGAAAAGAATGATATCTTCTTTCAAAATATGTACTTCGTCATTTTCAAAATGCACCTTAAAGCCTATAGAGCATAGTTGACCCACACTTAACAAATTATGTGCTAAACCATCTACAAGATTAACATTTTTAATGACCACAAGTGGATGCTTACCAATGTTACCTTTGACCAAGATTTTACATTTCTTCCCATCGCCAAGAGTTATCGTCCATCCATCTTTCCTTGATAGCGTAGTGAAGAGGCATTCGTTGCGCGTCAAGTGGTTTGAGCAACCACTATCAAGGTACCACAAGCTATCATCTGGAGCTTGAAGATGCACCTACAAAAGAATATGCACCTTTTGGTAACCAAATCTTGGATCCACAATTGTTAGTACGATACTTTGGAACCCATATAAAATATTCAAGATAATATCTAGCAAAGCAATCATACATAACATGTCCTTTTCTATTACAATGAAAGCATGTAACATTGGCATCTAATGATTAGAAAACATGTTTTCGACATGCTTGGAGTATGGAGGGCTTACGTATCTAGCAAAATTCGTCTCCATGGTCCTTTTAGGTTTCTTCTTCGTTTGTTTTTTCTTCTTTTGAAATCCTAGGCCATGTTTGTTAGTATTTTCGTTAAGCCCATTAATCATATTGTTGAAGCTTGCTTGGCTACTACTGAATTTTTTTAAGGTAGAGCTAAGATTTTTGTTTTCGTTTTCAAGTTCACTTATTCTAGCTTTGTATCTTTTCTCTTTTTCACTAGTCTCCACTTCACTAGCTATATTTTTGCCTTTTATTAAACTAGATTTTTCTTTACAAGTTCTTCTAGTTTTTCTTTGTAACTAGCTAATTTTGGTTTAAAATTTTTATTTCAGATTCACTAGAACTAAGAGAGTTAATTTTCTCTTTCAATTCTTTGGCTAAATTTTAGTTATCATGTTCTAGCCTAGCCAATCTTTTATTAGCTTCTTCTAGTTCTAGAATCTTGGTCTCTAAGTGGGTTTCATGAAAACTACTAATTATTTCTTTTTGTTCTTTCCACTTAGCAAAAAGTTCATCTCTCTCATTTATCACACTTCCTAGTTCTTCTTTTAAGGTGTCTCGTGATTTTCTTAGCTTAACATATCTAGGAGCCATTTCCTAAAGAGTTCAATTTTCTTTCCATGTCTGAAAACATGTCTTCACGTATTTGAAATTTTCCATCATCAAAATTTGACTTGCTAGACTTAGATTTTACCTTTGATGAGATTGCCCTTGTCTGAAAGTGTGAAAACATGTTTGAAAGGGCAATCTCATCATCAGCTACAAGGGCAATCTCATCATCAGCTTTCAGACAATGGAACATTCATCTCCATTTAAGTAAGAAGTTGGAGAATCCTTTGACTACAAGGGCAATCTAATCATCTTCAGTTTCATCTATGTCGTCGAGCCACTAAATTGCCTTGAAGGCAAGGTTCTATTCACTATTTTCCACCTTAGGAGGCTTCTCCTCCTTCTTGGGTGCTTCATTGCTCAACATCTTCATTTGCACTTCGTATGCCATTAACTTTCTCATGAGTTGTTCAAAAGTAATGGATGCTAGATCGTGCGCTTCCACTATTTCTGTATCTTTTGTATCCAATCTCCGGAGAGTGAGTATAAGACTTTTCCCACCAAGTCTTCCTCTGGAATTTCCTTTCCAAGTGCTTTGAGAGGATTCACGATATCTGCAAAGCGAGAGAACATAGAGTTAATATTTTCATTAGGAAGCATAGAAAAGTTCTCGTACTTTTTAGCAACATACGAATAGGAGTCTTTTTAACTTCGGATGTCCCTTCATGGGTCACTTCTAACCTAGTCTAAATGTCTTTCACTTTGGCGCAAGAGCAAATACGATTGTATTCAACTTTATTAAGACCATGAAACAAGATGCTCATGGCCTTAGCATTCAAGCTCTCTAATCTTTCATTTTCCTTGTATTGCTCTGTGTAGGTTTATCAACTAGGGTGAAACCTTCATTAATGATTTTCCACAAGGCCATGTCAATGCCCTTGATGTGGATGGACATCCTTTGTTTCGAATAACTGTAATCGGTGCCATCAAATAAAGGTGATCTTAAATATGAATGACCTTCTTTTTTGTTGTTAGGGTCTGTGGAATAGGTATAGGGAATTTGTGCCATGAGGATCGAAATTTCACTAGACTTTGAGTCCAAAGAAATCCCGCTCTGATACCAATTGAAAAACACACCCTAGAGGAGGGGTGAAAAGGGTGTATGCACAAATTAAAATCAAAGCACAAGATCAACCAATCCAAACTGCAGAAATAAGCAAGAAATGATTTTTCAACGGAGTGGCTCCCCGCCTAGGCTTCTAATCACGTCCGAGTGTACACCCGAAAAACGACTTTTAGTTTTACCTTAAGCGCACGGTGTAGCGGCGAGCAGGTATCGAACTCAGGGAGGACAAATGACCGTGTCTCTTTCCAATCACCTAGCTATCAAGAGAATCGAGAATAGTTTGGGGTATAACAGTCACAGTTGTTCAAATATCAAGAGAAATATCAATTTAATAAAATGTCTAGGGATAGGGAATCCCCACTACAGATCTTCTCTCATCCTTGAGATTCATAAGTTTCATTGTTGCTAAGCTTGAATATGGGTGAACTAATCACAACTTAATGTGGAACCAAGCTCACGCTCTCGGGCTATTGTCGGTCTATAGCAAACCTAGGATGGGGCCCACTCTCGTGCAAACCCTAGCCTAAGCCGCTAGCGTGAAGAACGACATCATTGTTCAACCATATTTTCGAGTCCACTCTCGTGCAACCTCAAGCTACGACCTAGGTTATAATAGTTCATATCTGTCCAATCTCTTGCAAACGAATATGGGTATAGAATCACAATTAAAAATCCTAGCTTTGGTCCAATCTCTTGCAAACCAAATCTAGAGAAATCCAATTCTCAATCTAAATCGAATATCTAGGCTTTCCTATCAATTGGGATCCAATCTCTTACAAATCCCAATCGATATGAATTCCTAGGTATCCGTAATTAATCAATTACAACCTAACCCTAATCAATTCTAGCAACAATTCCACAAATTCATCATAATTTAGAAATAGGGTCCATAGGGTTCATCCATATGCCCTAAGACGACGGCACTACTCACTAGACATCATACAAATCTCAGAAAAATCAACAATAATATCGGCACAATTCATTGCAAAAGAGAAATAGTGCAGAAAAATTGAGTTTTTAATGGGAATAGACAAACCGATGTAGTTCCCAATGATTTCCAGCTGAGAATTCACCAAAGAGTAGCCCTCAAAACCCTAAAAGAAAACCTCAAAATTAATTGTTCAAAAGCTCTCTAAACTAGGGCAAAAACTGGGTTTAAATACCCTCTAAAATCGCCCAAAAAATCGTGACCAAACTGCCCCTGCTCAGCCCAGAAATCGCAACCCTAGCAGCAGGTGGAGCGGTTCATTCGGCCGAGTGGCCTTGTCACTCGGTCGAGTGACAAACCCTGTACAAATACAGTAACTTCGGATGTTTCAGGGTCTGTCTTCGGGGGGTGGCTCGGCCAAGTGGCTTTCATCATTCGGTCGAGTGAGCATTTGTACTCGGCCGAGTAGGCCTCCAAAGGGTCTCTGAGAATTGCAGTAACTTCGGCCTCTTCTCTGGACAATTTCCCTGTACCACTCGGGCGAGTGAGATTTCTCACTCGGCCGAGTAGGATTTCTTCGTTCGGCCGAGTATACGCTGAAAAACTCCGTGTGTGTATCTGTTCTGGTCTGCCGAGTGGGACTTCTTCTTCGGCCGAGTGGATGTTGGACTCGGCCGAGTGATGTGCTGCTGTGCTTGTTTCTTCTTCTTTTTGCCTCCTCGTCGCTCCTATTGATTTCCTTCTTCTTCCGCTCATCCTACATCGCTGATAAGCCCTCAAATGAGCCGTGGGTGACACTCCTAAGCGCTTGCAAACCCCTTGATCTCAAAATCACTCCAAATCGCTCCATATTTCCTAAAATAGGACAAAAACAAGAAATAGTGAAAAGTATCGCAATATTGTCGAATAATCGTGAAAACGCGATATGGGCGATCAAAACGGCATGCAAACATGTAGAAAAAAGGTGTAAAATATGGAATGATCAGCTCCCCGCCTCTACTCTGACCCCAAAACCTTGAGGCTTTCACCCTCTTTTATAACCAAAAAGAGAAAAACAGACCGATCACACTTTCGGGTAGTGATCTCACCGTACAAGCTATAGTTTTCAAAGTTAAAGCACAAAGATAGATTTTGAGTAAAGCTATTCGTAAATATGATCTAACACCAAAATAAAAACTGAAATATGTCACCGTGGTGTAGATCGTCCCTCAACAAATTCGTAGGTGCAAATCGTGCTTGATTTTGACGCTTATGGAGAAAGATATCGCCTTTTCAGATCGGTCAATGAACTCATTCTCTAATGAGCATCTGTGTCTCGTCTCTGATTTTGCCAAATCGAACGATTATGAGATCATCGTCACCAACACTTGGTGAAGAAAGAAACCTAATAGTCTAACCGATGCATCGATGTCCTATCTCAATGCATCTACGACTACGAACAGTTTTAAACTCATGCTTCAAACGGTCAAAACATTTCACATGATCATGATCTACATCTTGATATATGCTAGACCTCACGTTAAGTCTCAGGACTTTATCTAAGTATTAATGTAGACAAACATTTATAAAACATACTCAGATAAATGGTACCAAATTGCATACTATTATCTGAACAAGATGTTTCATTACAGATAATTGGCCTCGATGGCATACATATCTCAACATCTCGCACTTGCATTCAGGCCCAATTAAGATGGTATCTCATACCACTTTTACACATGAGTCTCTCCAGACGGTCACGTGGTAGAGCATTGGTGAATGGATATGCTAAATTGTCTTCTGTGGAGACCCGCAGGAGTTCTATGTCCTTCCTCGATTCTATATCATGTATGATGTGATATCTATGAAGAATATGCTTGGACCTTTTATACAGCCTTGGTTCGTTGACCAAACTGATGGTTGCGTTGTTATCACAATACACAGGTATTGGATCTTTAATAACAGGCCCCACCTCCAGCTAGTCCACGACCTTTCTCATCCAGACTGCATCCTTTGATGCATCGTTGGTCGCTATATATTCGGCCTCCATCGTTACCAAGCCACCCACTGGAGAAGCTAGTCGCGAATCGGCAATATTGCTATGCTTGAAACTCTTCCAACTTACTGCCCCTCCATTGAGGGTAAAAATATATCCAGATATAGACTTAATGTCATCCAAGTCACTCTGGAAACTGGAGTCTATGAAGCCCTTAATTTTGAGTTCTTCACCTCCATAGATCAAGACCAAATATCTAGTTCATCGCAAGTACTTAAGAATTGTCTTGATCGCTTTCCAGTGTTCTTCTCCAGTGTCAGACTGTACCGACTTACTGCATCGAGTGCAAAAGCGACATCTGGTCTGGTACATAACATAATTTACTTGATGGATCCAACTGCCAAAGCATATTGGATCCATTTCATGCTATCTCTCTCCAAGTCGGTCTTTGGAGACATCTTCTTAGAAAGAGTTATACCATGATTGGTGGGTATGAAACCGCCCTTATTATTTACCAAGCTAAACTGTTTTAGCACGGTATCAATGTACCTGGCCTGGAAGAGACCTAGGATACTTTTAGATCTATCTTTATAGATCTTCACACCGAATATGGATGATGCTTATCCCAAGTTCTTCATGGAGAATTGGTTCGACAGGTATCCTTTGACAGATTTCAACATCTCCATATTGTTCCCTATCAAAAGAATGTTATCCATGTACAATACAAGGATGACTAAAGAATTACCACTGGTCTTTTTATAAACGCATGGATCATCTTCATTTTTAACAAAGCCAAACTCTTTGACTGTCTTGTCAAATCAAATGTTTCAGCTCATTGATAATTGTTTAAGTCCATAAATAGACCTATGTAGTCCACACGCTTTCTTTTTACTCACATTGACCTCGAAACTTTCTGGCTGAGCCATGTAAATTTTCTCTTCTAAATCACCAGTTAGAAAAGTAGTTTTTACATCCATCTGCAAGATTTCGTAGTCATAATAAGCAGGAATGAGAGTATAATATGAATAGACTTGTGCATGGCTACAGGTGATAAAGTTTCATCATAGTCTATTCCTAGAATTTAACGATAACCTTTCGCAACCAGCTTAGCTTTGTACGTTTCTGTCTTTCCATCTGTATCGATCTTCTTCTTGAAGATCCTTTTACAGCTAATGAAAAATTCTCCCTTGGACGAGCTTTCTAAGGTACATACCTTATTAATGCACATGGACTCAATTTCATATTTCATTGCATTAGACCATTTCTTAGATTCTCTACTCTGAATGGCTTCCTAGAAGCTAACCGGGTCATCATCAACTATGATGCTATCCTCGACCCCTCCGTCTACGAGAAAACCATAGTACCTCTTAGGGGCTCGAGGAATCCTGCTAGACTTCCTGATGATTGTTTGGGAAATATCATGCTCTGCCTTTCCCACTGGTTCCAACATATGTTCATGTGTTAATTCTCCTTTTGAACATTCATCCAGATATATCACCTTGCCAACAACTTCCTTCATAAATAACTCCTTTTCTTAAAAATGTCATGTTTGGAGACACCAACCTTTTGTTGTTCCTAGTGGTAGAAGATGTACCCGATTGAATGTTTCAGGTACCCAATGAATTTACACAAAACAGATCTATCCTCTAGTTTGTCTGGAATATGCCTTTTGATATACGTAGGACAATCTCTGTCACGACCCGCTTCCCATAAACGGAAGGTGAGGCGTGAAAAGTCCGCTCAGACTTGAAGCTGTGAGGCTCCAGTCTGTAAAACGTCTGGTATAACCAAGTAAAGGTCCGTGCAATTGTGAAACAGAAAAAAAATAATAATAAAAGAAGGAGAGATATTAAAATTATTCCAATCTCAGAATGTCCACAAATAAAGTTCAACATCACAGAAAAGCCACCAGGCTTAAAAGGGTCTAAAAAGGCCCAAGCATGGCCAACAGAAATAAACGAACGTACAGAAAAGGAAAGGTGCTACACACCGACAACCTAACAAGAACTAAGCAGAAAGAAACACAAAAGAAGTCTCTACGACTGGTCGCCGGTGTCCTCAAACTCCACGTCAACAGTGGACCCAGGCTCAACGTCAACAAACACCTCGTCCTCAACAATAAGCTCTGGCTCAGCAACTAACATGCGACACCCAAAAGAGACGAGGGCGCATGTCAGCAAGTCTACAAGAGACTTGTACAAGGAAACTAAAAAGAAAGGTAACAACCTAGCAGTTCTAAAATATGCGATGACATGGCAGTTTAAGGTATGGATGCAACAAGTAATAAAGTGCAACAAGTATGACATGGCAAGGGTAGTAAAGCTACTAAACATTCACATGGATTTACAAGACAAGTAAGCACGTCGTGCACAGAGTTTACGCCTTTTGGCTGGAGCGGTTGTATGGGCCAACTCCTAAGCTCAAGTGATCGCTTAACCCTACCCCTCCATGTGTAATCGGGCATTGGCTTTCGACAACACATAGCCCACTTTTGGTTCACGAGCCAGGAAGTGTATTTGGCTTAGGGTTGTGCCTGCAATGCAGGTGCCTAGCCTCAACAAGGAAGTACAAGTAGCGTGTGCTATGAAAGCAAACATTCAAGCATGGAATGACATGTTATGATGCATGGCATGGCAAGAGTACAAATAAAGTGCGTACAGATATGGAATTTAAATGTAACATGCATGGAAGAGTACAAATAAAGAGCATACAGATATGGAATTTAAACATGACAGGCAGAATGTATGAATGGCATGGCAGGGTGTCAGATCTAGCTTCGTTGTCAAGCTAGATCTTGAAGTTGCGTCTAGGTGACTATCATTTTGTCGCCTAGTCTCTTTTACACTAAAAACAAGGGATAGCCTAAAACATGGCCTAAACACAAGTTGGCAAGTTTCACTTGCCTGCAATCAGCTGTTCTACAAACACTGTTCAATCAGTCCAATCTACATATGTGCTCAGATTCACCAACATACAGTCCCAGATTAGATTATCTTTATTAGTGATTTACTAAGCAATTAAATTACTGATTTTAATCTTGATTAGCATGCATTGGTTGGGGGTCCTAAGAGATCAGAAAAAGTACCCTTACACGCCTCGAGAGCTACACTGACGTCAGGTAGCGACGTCAGGGGTTGGAATATAGAAAGTGCTCCTAATCCAGATTCCAAAATATGATTCCACGATCACCAATCCTTGGACAGTGACAGGATCAGTGAGAAGAGTCCAAATCAGCGAGCAAAGTGAACGGTTGAAGATCTACGGCTCACGGGAAGCCGTAACAACGAACGGAGACGAAGGGATCGACATACATGAAGACTACGACGTTGAGCATCGTAGGGGCTGATCGTGACGTCGATGAACACCTCTAGGCGAGGTAGGGGACTACCGGAAAGATCCAACAGTGAGAGGGGGCGACGAGATCATGCAACGACGCGTCGGGACGTCGTTAGAATCGCAAAACAGCAAGGGCTCGCTGTTTCAGAGTTTGGACAGCCTGAGGGGCTGTCCACGGCAAGAGGGAGGCTGCTACAGGCGGTTCTCGATGGGGAGGAGTCGACTGCACCGGTCAGAGGTCGTGGGTGGCAGCTGCGGGCGGCTGCTGCTGCTGCGGCTGCTGCTACTGCTGCGTGCTGCTGCTGCGGCTTGCTACCGCGAAGGAATGATAGAAACGGTGACGGTTGCAGGGGCCCATGGTGGCGCAGAGGGAGGAGGAAGGTCGAGGAGCGGGGAGAGGGCCGCCGGCGATGGGTTAGACCACAGAACAGAGGGATGCGGCGCTAGGGCTTTGTGTTTGCGTGAAAAATAAAAGAGGGCGGCTGTGCTTTGTGTTAGCTGTGAAATAAAAGTAACCTAGGGTTATTTTTTATAGGGTATGGGCTGCTACATCATGTGAGTAGGGCTATAGGTTAGCTAGGTCAATAGTTTTGAAATTAAAGGAGTTTGTTTGTTTTAAAATTTTTGTATTATCTAATATTAAAGCCCAAGATCCCTTACACACACTCTCTCCCTGGGTATGTGTGCAGCCAAGAGTGGGATAAGTCAACATTTGGATGAAATATTATTAATAATTAAATATTAGGGGATAAAACCATGTGATACTTAGAGTTAAACCAATATTTAAACTGGGGAAAAGTGAAAGTGGGTCAAACGGGGCTCGAAAATTATAAGATAAATACTGGGGTGACCGTACCGACGAGAGAAACAAAACACAGAAGACGGATCACAATTTCGACGACGAGGAACGAAACTAAAAATGAAAACATCTCACGACAAAAGTGAAAATCGCGACGTCTCATCAAACAAAGTCAAATCGTGGGAGAACGACCAGTGAAATGACGTTCCAAATTAATTCCACAATTTAATATTCTTCGAGAGGGTCACAACGGCATATCACACTATAGGGTTCAGATACAAACAAAGTCTAAAATAAATACGTGCACGAACAAGACTACGTGCACGTAAAGCGTACGATCGAAAACAGACCGTGACATCCTACCCACCTTTTGAATGATTCCGCCCTCGGAATCATCAGCAATCACTGCTCAGAAACAAGTGCGGGAAGGGCTCTCTCATATCATCCTCACGCTCCCAGGTAGACTCCCAAGGGGAACCATGACGCCACTGCACGCTAACCAAGTCGACGGTCTTATTCCTCAGCTGCTTCTACCGTCGATCCAGAATCTCAACTGGTTGCTGATCATAGGTCAGATCCGGATGAACCGTGATCTCCGAGAAATCCACAGCCTGAGACGGATCACTGACGTATTGACGTAACTGAGACACGTGAAACACGTCGTGAACTCCCTCCAGTGACGGCGGCAATGCCAAGCGATAAGCCACCGCTCCAACTCTCTCCATGACATCAAACGGCCCAATGTACCTCAGACTCAGCTTGCCTCTCTTTCCAAATCAGATAACTCCGTGGTTCGGAGAAATCTTAAGAAAGACATGATCTCCAGGCTGAAACTCCAAAGGCCTCCGTTTAGCATCTGCCCAATGCTTGAAACAGTCATGCACGATCCTCAGCTTATCCCGGATGTTTCTCACAACATCCACAGCCTCCACGATCATCTCTGGTCCTAACAGCTCCCTGTCTCCAATGTCATCCCAGCTAAGTGGCGATCGACATTTCTGCCCATATAGCGTGGCGAAGGGTGCCATGCCAATACTCTCCTGGTAGCTGTTATTGTAGGCAAATTCCACACGATAAAGATGATCCTCCCAAGATCCCTTGAAGTCCAACATGCACACCCTCAGCATATCCTCCAAAATCTGAATCGTTCTCTCGGACTGGCCATCCGTCTGCGGGTGGTACGCGGTACTGAAACTCAGACTCGTACCCAGGTTCTTCTACAGACTCTGCCAAAATTGAGATGTGAATCTCGTGTCTCTGTCCGACACGATACTCACAGGGACTCTGTGAAGTCACACGATCTCCTGCATGATTCACGTTACATCACTATCTAACTAGGAAAAGGAAATAAAAACGGAGGGTAAAAGAATTTACCTCCATATATCTCCTCACTAGCGTCTCAGTGGACTGTCCCACTCGGAAGGGAATAAAGTGCGCAGATTTGGTCAATCGGTCTACGATCACCCAAATCGCGTCATTCTGCTTCGGACTTCGAGGTAGTCCAGTCACGAAATCCATAGTGATGTGTTGCCACTTCCACTCCAGAATCGGAAGTGGCTGCAGCAACCCTGCCGTACGCTGATGTTCCGCCTTAACCTGCTGGCATACCAAACACTTGGCGACACTCCGTGCAACACTCCTCTTCATACCATACCACAAATAGTTCAGACGAATATCCTTGTACATCTTGGTACCTCCAGGATGCATAGAATACGGCGAGCTATGTGCCTCAATAAGCAACTCCTCTCTAATATCTCCAGCTGGCACACAAACTCTGGCTCCATTGTAACGACCGATTTTTGTAATGACTATTATATGAATAAATTATGGATTTTCTCTCCTTGTGTGCTTTTCTCCGTCAGACGTTTTCGTTCGATTTCTTCTGATCTTTTAGCTTCCGTAGCGTATCTCGATGGGGCTTGGAGTAAGCATTCTTACGATGAGCTTCATAGCGTCCATATCTTAGCGTCCATATCTTAGAGCTAGAGTGATCCTAGATGCCATAGGAATCTTCCCGAAGCTTCGCGCTTCATTTCGGCACTTCTGGTGCATCTTAGTTGGTTCATGAAGGAGAGCCAACCAACTAGATTGCAATCTAGTCGGTCGGCAACATCTACCGACCGACTAGTTCATCATAATAATTTCATCTAAGTTACTGTTTACGTTTAGTCAGTCTAAGCACATTCTTCGACCGACTAGTTCCCAAACTAGTCGGTTAGAACTTGTACTCAGACCGACTAATTCTGAGTTCTTCTGTACAGCTGAGTTACTGTTTGCGGTTAGTCGGTCAAAGAACATCTACCGACCGACTAGTTCCCAAACTAGTCAGTTAGAGTTCCTTCTCTGACCGACTAACTCTCAGTACTTAATATCTATCTAATTTTACCCTTAGTCGGTCTATGAACAATCACCGACCGACTAATTTCCAAACTAGTCATTTGACGAGCCTTCACAGACCGACTAACTCTGTCTACCATGTACCAACCCTGTTCACTGTTTGCTTTTAGTCGGTCTCAGTTGGACGACCGACCGACTAGTTCCTAAACTAGTCGGTCGACCACTCTTCACTAACCGACTAGTTTGCCCATTTCAAAGACGCCGTATTGTATGGCACCAGCAGAATTGGAGGAATTACAGAAGCAGCTGGACGAACTTCTTCAGAAGGGTTACATTAACCCCAGTGTGTCTCCGTGGGGAGCACCGGTCTTGCCGATAAAGAAGAAGGACGGTTCGCTTCGCATGTGTGTGGACTACCAGCAGTTGAATGCGGTGACCGTCAAGAATCGATATCCGTTGCCTCATATTGATGATATCTTTGATCAGCTTGGAGGATCAAGGGTATTCTCTAAGTTGGATCTGAGGAGTGGTTATCACCAGCTAAAGGTGAGGAAGGAAGATGTTCCGAAGACAGCGTTCAGGACAAAGTACGGACACTACGAGTTCGTGGTTATGCATTTCGGTGTAACCAATGCACCCGCAGTTTTCATGAATCTGATGAACCTGATCTTCTATGACTTTTTAAAAAAGTTCGTCGTTATCTTCATTGACGACATTCTGATCTACTCGAAGTCAGAGGAGGAGCATGCATCGCACTTGAGGACAGTATTGGAGATCTTGAGGAAGCATCGGTTGTATGCTAAGTATTCCAAGTGCGAGTTTTGGCTGGACAGAGTTGCTTTCCTCGGGCATATGGTGACAGGAGATGGTATTTCTGTGGATCCCGAGAAGATTAAGGCTATCAGGGAGTGGCCTGTTCGGTAGTCAGCGTCTGAGATGCGGAGTTTCCTTGGATTGGCTGGTTATTACCGGCGGCTCATTAAGGACTTCTCCCGTATTGCTGAGCCGATGACCAGACTGACGCGGAAGGATGTACATTTTGTTTGGACTGATGATTGTGAGGAGGCTTTTGGTGTTCTGAAGGAGAGGCTGACGACTGCCCCTGTTCTTGCTGTGCCTGATCGGAGTGGAGGATTCGAGATCTTTTGTGATGCTTCTGGCAAGGTTCTCGGTTGTGTACTGCATCAGCATGGGCACGTGGTTACGTATGCTTCTCGTCAGCTTAAGGCTCATGAGAAGAATTACCCGACGCACGATTTGGAGTTGGCCGCTGTCGTGTTTGCGCTGAAGATTTGGAGGCACTTCCTGCTGAGTGGGAGGGTGAAGATTTTCACCGATCACAAAAGCTTGAAGTATATTTTTACTCAGAAGGAGCTCAACATGCGACAGCGTCGGTGGTTGGAGCTCATGACGGATTATGAGATCGATTTGCAGTATCACCCTAGCAAGGTGAATGTGGTTCCGGATGCGCAGAGTAGGCTTCCGGCGGTGATGTTGTTGACTTCGCAGTGGAGATTGCAACAGGATTTTTGCGAGTCCGGTATTGAGATTGTTCTTCCTGGAGAGGCTTCTTCGTTGATGTGTATGCAGATACAGTCAACGATCATGGATAGGATCAAGGCTGGACAGGCTGGAGACCCGAAGTTGGTGAAGATACGGGAGTTGGTGGAAGCCGGTCTGCGGACTGATTTCTTGATTCATAAGGATGGCTCGCTGAGGTTTGGAGACAGGTTGTGTGTGCCAGCTGGAGACATCAGAGAGGAGTTGTTGGTTGAGGCACACAGTTCGCCGTATTCTGTGCATCCTGGTGGGACCAAGATATATAAGGATCTTCGCCTGAACTTTTGGTGGCATGGTATGAAGAGGAGTGTGGCTCGGAGTGTAGCCAAGTGTCTGGTTTGCCAGCAGGTAAAGGCGGAGCATCAGCGTACGGCAGGGTTGTTACAACCGCTTCCAATTCTGGAGTGGAAGTGGCAACACATCACTATGGATTTTGTGACTGGACTACCTCGGAGTCCAAAGTAGAATGACGCGATTTGGGTGATCGTAGACCGATTGACCAAATCCGTGCACTTTATTCCTTTCCGAGTAGGACAGTCCACTGAGGCGCTAGCGAAGAGATATATGGAGGTAAATCTTTTACTCTCCGTTTTTATTTCTTTTCTCTGGTTTAGATAGTGATGTAACGTGAATCGTGCAGGAGATCGTGCGACTTCACGGAGTCCCTGTGAGTATCGTGTCGGACAGAGACACGAGGTTCACGACTCAGTTCTGGCAGAGTCTGTAGAAGAGTTTGGGTACGAGTCTGAGTTTCAGCACGGCGTACCATCCGCAGACGGATGGCCAGTCCGAGAGGACAATCCAGATCTTGGAGGACATGCTGAGAGCGTGCATGTTGGACTTCAAGGATTCTTGGAAGGATCATCTCCACCTCGTGGAGTTTGCCTACAATAACAGCTACCAAGCGAGTATTGGCATGGCACCTTTTGTCGCGCTATACGGGAAGAAATGTCGATCTCCACTGAGCTGGGATGACATTGGAGATCGGGAGCTGTTAGGACCTGAGATGATCATGGAGGCAGTGGATGTTGTGAGGAACATACGGGAGAGGCTGAGGATTGCTTAGGACCGTTTTAAGCATTGGGCTGATGCTAAACGGCGTCCTTTGGAGTTTCAGCCAGGTGACCATGTGTTCCTGAAGATTTCCCCGAATCGAGGAGTGATTCGCTTTGGGAAACGAGGGAAGCTGAGCCCGAGATACATTGGACCGTTTGACATTCTGGAGAGAGTTAGCGAGGTAGCCTACCGCTTAGCCTTGCCGCCATCTTTGGAAGGAGTTCACGATGTCTTCCATGTGTCGCAGCTTCGTCGTTACATCAGCGATCCATCTCATTCTGTGGATTTCTCGGAGATCACCGTTCGCCCCGATCTGACGTATGACCAGCAGCCAGTACAGATTTTGGACAGGTGTCAGAAGTCACTTCGGAACAAGACCGTCGATCTTGTTAGGGTGATCTGACGATACAGCTCGCCGGGAGAGTCTACTTGGGAGAGAGAAGACGAGATGAGAGAGCGTTACCCACTTTTGTTCCCTGACACGTGAGTGTTGGGAAATTCTGAGGGCGGAATATTTCTTAAGGTGGGGAGGATGTAACGACCGGTTTTTTTAATGACTATTATATGAATAAATCATGGATGTTCTCTCCTTGTGTGCTTTTCTCCGTCAGATGTTTTCATTCGGTTTCTTCTGATCTTTTAGCTTCCGTAGCGTATCTCGATGGGGCTTGGAGTAAGCATTCTTACGATGAGCTTCATTGCGTCCATATCTTAGCGTCCATATCTTAGAGCTAGAGTGATCCTAGATGCCATAGGAATCTTTCCGAAGCTTCGCGCTTCGTTTCAGCACTTCTGGTGCATCTTAGTTGGTTTATGAAGGAGAGCCAACCGACTAGATTGCAATCTAGTCGGTCGGCAACATCTACCGACCGACTAGTTCATCATAATAATTTCAGCTAAGTTACTGTTTACGTTTAGTCGGTCTAAGCACATTCTTCGACCGACTAGTTCCCAAACTAGTCGGTTAGAACTTGTACTCAGATCGACTAATTCTGAGTTCTTCTGTACAGCCGAGTTACTGGTTGCGGTTAGTCAGTCAAAGAACATCAACCGACCGATTAGTTCCCAAACTAGTCGGTTAGTGTTCCTTCTCTGACCGACTAACTCTCAGTACTTAATATCTATCTAATTTTACCCTTAGTCGGTCTATGAACAATCACCGACCGACTAGTTTCCAAACTAGTCGGTTGACGAGCCTTCACAGGCCGACTAACTCTGTCTACCCTGTACCAACCCTGTTCACTATTTGCTTTTAGTCGGTCTCAGTTGGACGACCGACCGACTAGTTCCCAAACTAGTCGGTCGACCACTCTTCACTAACCGACTAGTTTGCCCAGTAACCCTAGGTTAAGTCGCAGTCGTCGCTATTTCTTTCTATTTAAACCCTATACGTTTCTACTTCTTCTTTCACTTTTGCCATCCAACTTTCTTCCCCAATCATCCCCCAAGCTTCCTCTTGCCATTCCTCTTCCTCCCGTGCTCCATCTCACCCTCCATTGCGTCGGCACCACCCCGTAGGCCGCCGACCGACCCCGAAAACCCTAAATTCTCCTTTTTCTCCAGATTTTCCCCACAATCTCCCATCTCCAGATCTGTTGTTTAGCCGCTGCGAGGAATTCTTTTCAACCGTAGTTCTTCGGGATCGCTTCTTCCGTTGTCGTGCTAGATCCGATTTGGCGACGACGATCCGGAATCCAGCGAGATCTTCTACCTGTCGATCCGTAGGCGTCTCGATCTTCGCTTTGTAAATGGTTAGTGATCTACCTTTAATTTCCCTATACCCACACTATAATTTAGAAAACCCTAATAAAAATGGATTACTAGACGTTATAGGATTTCAAATACAAACCCGGATTAGAACTCTCAAATCTGATTTTCTGTTTTGCCATAACAGCGAACCCAAATCCCCGTAGAATATCGATCTTGACTCGACGATCAACAACCTCAGTACCAGGCAAGTGAAACTTGTCAACCTTGTTTTAGGCCATGTTTTAGGCCATTACTTTGTTTTAGCATGAAAGAGACTAGACCGTGAAATGATAGCGGTCTAGGCGCAAATTCAAATTCTAGCTTGACAACGAAGCTAGAATTGCCATTGTCATGTCATGTCATGCATTGCCTATCATGTTTAATTTCTTTAACGGTACGCAATTTATATTTGAATATCTGCCATGCATCTGCATTCCTACATGCCATCTGACTTGTATGTTGCATCGTAGCACACGCTACAAAATCCATGTACAATCCGTGTTTCCGTGTTACGGCTAGGCACCCGTTATGCGGGCATAACCCTACGCCATACTTGTTAAAACACTTCCTGGCTCGTGATCCAGAAGCGAGCATTCCATGTTCGGGGGTAAAGCCTTGGCTCGATACACGTGGAGGGGTAGGGATAAACGGTCACTTGAGCATAAGAGTTGGCCCGTACAGCCACTCTAGCCAAAGGGCGGAATCTCTGTGCACGACGAGCTTACATACTTGTACTTGACCTTGTAAATGTTAAATTGTTCCATGCCATGTTAAACATTTCCATGCCATGTTATACCTGCCATGCTATAAATCATGCCATGTCATAAACTGCTGTTACTTTACTTGTTGTTCTCATTGCATAAAATGTCATGTCATACTATACTCTAGAACTGCTAGGTCTACTTCCTTTAGTTTCCTTGAACAAAGTCTTGTAGACTTTGCTGACATGTGCCCCTTCTCTTTGGGTGACGCATGTTAGTTTCTGAGCCAGAGACAGCTGTTGAGGGCGACGAGTTCGTGGAGTTTGTGCATGATCCCACAGCTGACGTTGACGTGGAGTACGAGGACATCGGTGACCAGTCCTAGTGTACCTTCGCAGTTCTTCCTTAGGTTGTGATTGTTGTCGGTGAGTAGCACCGTTTATTGTTAGTTTCTTGTTGGCCATGCTGGGCCTTTTCTTTTAGACTCTTTTTGTTTGCCTGGTGGCATTTCTGTGGTTGCTGAATTTTATCTGGACATTGAGATTATAATTTAATATTATCCGTCTCTTTCTATTATTCTTATTTTTGTTCCGTGTCACATTACAGGGACATGCGTGTATATTCCAGACCCTTTACAGGCTGGAGCCTCACACCTCCAAGCCTGAGCGGGCCTCGTCTCGCCTCGCCTCCATTTTAGGGAAGCGGGTCGTGACAGGTTTTATTGGTGGCCCATATAGGTCGACTTCCTCTGTAACTGTGACTTAATCGGAACAACGATAAGAATCATAGACTGTACAATAAATAATTTTGACACCTGAGTCATAGGGCTAAGAGTCTGATTTTGTTTCGTTTTCTGTGTCATTAGATGGCTGGAAGACGAAATACTCGTGCTGGTGGTGGTGTGCCCCCTCGCGTCGAGGAGCCGGATCGGGAGCCCACCAACGGGGAGATTATGCGGATGATGCATCAGATGATGCAGGTGCAGCAGGGGATGCTACAGAATGCCCGGAATGTTCCGCCTGCTCGAGCAGCACAGCCTGTCCAGAATGTCCCTCGCTTCGAGCCAGGAGCGAAGCAGTTTCGGGAGCTGGGCCCTGCTTACTTTGATTGGACCGAAGGACCCCTAGCTGCGGATGAGTGGACTATGAACATGGAGGACAACCTGAAGATGTCGAAGGTCGACCCGACTGGATGGGTTGACTTGGTGAAGAGGCAGCTTAAAGATAATGCTCGGAATTGGTGGGATGCCGAGGAGGAGATGCTGGAGGAGCCGATATCTTGGGCTACTTTCAAGTCCAGATTCGATGAGGAGCACTTTTTGAAGGCTGCCAGGAGGGAGATGGCACAGCGCTTCATCGACCTGAAGCAGGGGAGCTTGACGGTGGACCAGTACCACCAGGAGTTCACTAGGCTGAGTCGTTTCGCACCAAAGATGGTGCAGGATGCTGATGAGAGAACCCAGAGGTTTCTGCAGGGGCTTTCTTTGGATCTTCAGAGCTTTGTGACTTCTTCTGATTTGGATTCCTATCAAAAGGTGATGGTTGCAGCGAAGAGGCAGGAGCTGATTGTGAACCAGAAGAGAGGATGAGCTTCTGGAGCTGGGAAGAGGCCTGTGGAGCAGGCTAGGGCAGTGATGAGACCAGGGTTCAAGTCCAATCAGCCGGTGCAATTCAAGAGGCCCGGAGGACCTCCTACTCTGAAGACTTGCCATTTCTGTAGCAAGACTGGGCATGTCAAGGATCAATGCCGGAAGATATTGGGACAGTGCTTAGTTTATGGTGATCCTCCACATACCATGAGGGACTGCCCGAAGTCCAAGCAGCCGTGGAAGGGACCTGTTACAGCTCAGCCATTGCTGCAGAGGGCGCCTGTACCTACCGGACGTGGAGCGCCTCTCGTTCTGCAGAGGCAGGCTTTTCAGCAGGCTGTTCAGCCAAAGAGGCATGCTTTCTTGATGACTGCAGTTGAGACTGAGGCGGTGGATGAGGTTATTGCAGGTAACTCTCAACCTGGTTGTTCTTTCTTAGTTAGTCTTGTTTGTTGGAATTTGTTTGATTGCTTGTTATGTATGCTAGAATAGAATTTAATTGTTAGACTGTCTGTTAGGTGTGATTTTGGTTTGCACATTTCCTGCACGAGTCCTCTTTGACTCAGGTGCATCGATGTGCATTATTTCCCGGAGCTTCGTGGAGAAGCATTCCTTGTCGACTTCCTCTCTTCCCAAGAGTTGGAATATCGTTACGGGGAATGGCGTGGTCTCGGTGCATTGTGGTTGCAATTCTTGCCCTTTGGTGGTCTGTAGACATGAGCTCTACGCTGATTTTCTCGTCCACGACATCATCAACTATGATGCCGTCCTCGGGATGGACTGGCTCGGGAGTTTCTATGCCACGATCGATTGTCGGAGGAAGAAGGTGGTGTTCGAGATCCCTGGACATCCGGTGTTTGAGTTCAGCCATGGCAGCAGTTCGCTTGGTCCGGTCAGGTTTCGGGCCAAACCGGTGGAGATCATTGCTATGCAGATGGAGCAGTGTCGACCTGCGGTAGTGCGTGAATTCGACGACGTCTTCCCCAAGGAGATGTCTGGATTGCCGCCCGATCGAGCTCTCGATTTTTCGATCGATCTTATTCCGGGAGCGCAGCCCATTTCAAAGACGCCGTATTGTATGGCACCAGCAAAATTGGAGGAATTACAGAAGCAGCTGGACGAACTTCTTCAGAAGGGTTACATTAACCCCAGTGTGTCTCTGTGGGGAGCACCGGTCTTGCCGATAAAGAAGAAGGACGGTTCGCTTCGCATGTGTGTGGACTACCAGCAGTTGAATGCGGTGACCGTCAAGAATCGATATCCGTTGCCTCATATTGATGATATCTTTGATCAGCTTGGAGGATCGAGGGTATTCTCTAAGTTGGATCTGAGGAGTGGTTATCACCAGCTAAAGGTGAGGAAGGAAGATGTTCCGAAGACAGCGTTCAGGACAAAGTACGGACACTACGAGTTCGTGGTTATGCATTTCGGTGTAACCAATGCACCCGCAGTTTTCATGAATCTGATGAACCTGATCTTCTATGACTTTTTAGACAAGTTCGTCGTTATCTTCATTGACGACATTCTGATCTACTCGAAGTCAGAGGAGGAGCATGCATCGCACTTGAGGACAGTATTGGAGATCTTGAGGAAGCATCGGTTGTATGCTAAGTATTCCAAGTGCGAGTTTTGGCTGGACAGAGTTGCTTTCCTCGGGCATGTGGTGACAGGAGATGGTATTTCGGTGGACCCTGAGAAGATTAAGGCTATCAGGGAGTGGCATGTTCTGCAGTCAGCGTCTGAGATCCGGAGTTTCATTGGATTGGCTGGTTATTACCGGCAGCTCATTAAGGACTTCTCCCGTATTGCTGAGCTGATGACCAGACTGACGCGGAAGGATGTACCTTTTGTTTGGACTGATGATTGTGAGGAGGCTTTTGGTGTTCTGAAGGAGAGGCTGACGACTGCCCCTGTTCTTGATGTGCCTGATTGGAGTGGAGGATTCGAGATCTTTTGCGATGCTTCTGGCAAGGTTCTCGGTTGTGTACTACATCAACATGGGCACGTGGTTGCGTATGCTTCTCGTCAGCTTAAGGCTCATGAGAAGAATTACCCGACGCACGATTTGGAGTTGGCCGCTGTCGTGTTTGCGCTGAAGATTTGGAGGCACTTCCTACTGAGTGAGAGGGTGAAGATTTTCACCCATCACAAAAGCTTGAAGTATATTTTTACTCAGAAGGAGCTCAACATGCGACAGCGTCGGTGGTTGGAGCTCATGGCGGATTATGAGATCGATTTGCAGTATCACCCTAGCAAGGTGAATGTGGTTCCGGATGCGCAGAGTAGGCTTCCGGCGGTGATGTTGTTGACTTCGCAGTGGAGATTGCAACAGGATTTTTGCGAGTCTGGTATTGATATTGTTCTTCCTGGAGAGGCTTCTTCGTTGATGTGTATGCAGATACAGTCGACGATCGTGGATAGGATCAAGGCTGGACAGGCTGGAGACCCGAAGTTGGTGAAGATACGGGAGTTGGTGGAAGCCGGTCTGCGGACTGATTTCTTGATTCATAAGGATGGCTCGCTGAGGTTTGGAGCCAGGTTGTGTGTGCCAGCTGGAGACATCAGAGAGGAGTTGTTGGTTGAGGCACACAGTTTGCCGTATTCTGTGCATCCTGGTGGGACCAAGATATATAAGGATCTTCGCCTGAACTTTTGGTGGCATGGTATGAAGAGGAGTGTGCCTCGGAGTGTAGCCAAGTGTCTGGTTTGCCAGCAGGTAAAGGCGGAGCATCAGCGTACGGCAGGGTTGTTACAACCGCTTCCAATTCCAGAGTGGAAGTGGCAACACATCACTATGGATTTTGTGACTGGACTACCTCGGAGTCCGAAGCAGAATGACGCGATTTGGGTGATCGTAGACCGATTGACCAAATCCGTGCACTTTATTCCTTTCCGAGTAGGACAGTCCACTGAGGCGCTAGCGAAGAGATATATGGAGGTAAATCTTTTACTCTCCGTTTTTATTTCTTTTCTCTGGTTTAGATAGTGATGTAACGTGAATCGTGCAGGAGATCGTGCGACTTCACGGAGTCCCTGTGAGTATCGTGTCAGACAGAGAAATGAGGTTCACGTCTCAGTTCTGGCAGAGTCTGCAGAAGAGTTTGGGTACGAGTCTGAGTTTCAGCACGGCGTACCATCCGCAGACGGATGGCCAGTCCGAGAGGACAATCCAGATCTTGGAGGACATGCTGAGAGCGTGCATGTTGGACTTCAAGGATTCTTGGAAGGATCATCTCCACCTCGTGGAGTTTGCCTACAATAACAGCTACCAGGCGAGTATTGGCATGGCACCTTTTGTCGCGCTATACGGGAAGAAATGTCGATCTCCACTGAGCTGGGATGACATTGGAGATCGGGAGCTGTTAGGACCTGAGATGATCATGGAGGCAGTGGATGTTGTGAGGAACATACGGGAGAGGCTGAGGATTGCTCAGGACCGTTTTAAGCATTGGGCTGATGCTAAACGGCGTCCTTTGGAGTTTCAGCCAGGTGACCATGTGTTCCTGAAGATTTCCCCGAATCGAGGAGTGATTCGCTTTGGGAAACGAGGGAAGCTGAGCCCGAGATACATTGGACCGTTTGACATTCTGGAGAGAGTTGGCGAGGTAGCCTACCGCTTAGCCTTGTCACCTTCTTTGGAAGGAGTTCACGATGTCTTCCATGTGTCGCAGCTTCGTCGTTACATCAACGATCCATCTCACACTGTGGATTTCTCGGAGATCACCGTTCGCCCTGATCTGACGTATGACCAGCAGCCAGTACAGATTTTGGACCGGTGTCAAAAGTCACTTCGGAATAAGACCGTCGATCTTGTTAGGGTGATGTGACGACACGGCTCGCCGGGAGAGTCTACTTGGGAGAGAGAAGACGAGATGAGAGAGCGTTACACACTTTTGTTCCCTGACACGTGAATGTTGGGAAATTCTGAGGGCGGAATTTTTCTTAAGGTGGGGAGGATGTAACGACCGGTTTTTGTAATGACTATTAAATGAATAAATCATGGATGTTCTCTCCTTGTGTGCTTTTCTCCGTCAGATGTTTTCATTCGGTTTCTTCTGATCTTTTAGCTTCCGTAGCGTATCTCGATGGGGCTTGGAGTAAGCATTCTTACGATGAGCTTCATTGCGTCCATATCTTAGCGTCCATATCTTAGAGCTAGAGTGATCCTAGAGGCCATAGGAATCTTCTCGAAGCTTCGCGCTTCGTTTCAGCACTTCTGGTGCATCTTAGTTGGTTCATGAAGGAGAGCCAACCGACTAGATTGCAATCTAGTCAGTCTGCAACATCTACCGACCGACTAGTTCATCATAATAATTTCAGCTAAGTTACTGTTTACGTTTAGTCGGTCTAAGCACATTCTTCAACCGACTAGTTACCAAACTAGTCGGTTAGAACTTGTACTCAGACCGACTAATTCTGAGTTCTTCTGTACAGCCGAGTTACTGTTTGCGGTTAGTCGGTCAAAGAACATCTACCGACCGATTAGTTCCCAAACTAGTCGGTTAGAGTTCCTTCTCTGACCGACTAACTCTCAGTACTTAATATCTATCTAATTTACCCTTAGTCGGTCTATGAACAATCACCGACCGACTAGTTTCCAAACTAGTCGTTTGACGAGCCTTCACAGGCCGACTAACTCTGTCTACCCTGTACCAACCTTGTTCACTGTTTTCTTTTAGTCGGTCTCAGTTGGACGACCGACCGACTAGTTCCCAAACTAGTCGGTCGACCACTCTTCACTGACCGACTAGTTTGCCCAGTAACCCTAGGTTAAGTCGTAGCCGCCGCTATTTCTTTCTATTTAAACCCTATACGTTTCTACTTCTTCTTTCACTTTTGCCTTCCAACTTTCTTCCCCAATCATCCCCCAAGCTTCCTCTTGCCATTCCTCTTCCTCCCGTTCTCCATCTCACCCTCCATTGCGTCGGCACCACCCCGTAGGCCGTCGGCCGACCCCGAAAACCCTAAATTCTCCTTTTTCTCCAGATTTTCCCCACAATCTCCCATCTCCAGATCTGTTGTTTAGCCGTTGGGAGGAATTCTTTTCAACCGTAGTTCTTCAGGATCGCTTCTTCCGTTGCCGTGCTAGATCCGATTTGGCGACGGCAATCCGGAATCCAGCGAGATCTTCTCCTACCTGCAGATCCGTAGGCGTCTCGATCATCGCTTTGTAAACGATTAGTGATCTACCTTTAATTTTCCTAAACCCACACTATAATTTAGAAAACCCTAATAAAAATGGATTACTAGACGTTATAGGATTTCAAATACAAACCCGGATTAGAACTCTCAAATCTGATTTTCTGTTTTGCCATAACAGCGAACCCAAATCCCCGTAGAATAGCGATCTTGACTCAACGATCAACAACCTTGGTACCAGGAAAGTGAAACTTGTCAACCTTGTTGTAGGCCATGTTTTAGGCCATTACTTTGTTTTAGCGTGAAAGAGACTAGACCGTGAAATGATAGCGATCTAGGCGCAAATTCAAATTCTAGCTTGACAACGAAGCTAGAATTGCCCTTGTCATGTCATGTCATGCATTGCCTATCATGTTTAATTTCTTTAACGGTACGTAATTTATATTTGAATATCTGCCATGCATCTGCATTCCTACATGCCATCTGACTTGTATGTTGCATCATAGCACACGCTACAAAATCCATGTACAATCCGTGTTTCCGTGTTATTGGCTAGGCACCCGTTATGCGGGCATAACCCTACGCCATACTTGTTAAAACACTTCCTGGCTCGTGATCCAGAAGCGAGCATTCCATGTTTGGGTGTAAAGCCCTGGCTCGATACACGTGGAGGGGTAGGGATAAATGGTCACTTGAGCGTAAGAGTTGGCCCGTACAGCCTCTCTAGCCAAAGGGCGGAATCTCTGTGCACGACGTGCTTACATACTTGTACTTGACCTTGTAAATGTTAAATTGTTCCATGCCATGTTAAACGTTTCCATGCCATGTTATACCTGCCATGCTATAAATCATGCCATGTCATAAACTGATGTTACTTTACTTGTTGTTCTCATTGCATAAAATGTTATGTCATACTATACTCTAGAACTCTGCTAGGTTGTTTCTACTTCCTTTAGTTTCCTTGCACAAAGTCTTGTAGACTTTGCTGACATGTGCCCCTTCTCTTTGGGTGATGCATGTTAGTTTCTGAGCCAGAGACAGCTGTTGAGGGTGACGAGTTCGTGGAGTTTGTGCATGATCCCACAGCTGACGTTGACGTGGAGTACGAGGACACCGGTGACCAGTCCTAGTGTACCTTCGCAGTTCTTCCTTAGGTTGTGGTTGTTGTCGGTGAGTAGCACCGTTTATTGTTAGTTTCTTGTTGGCCATGCTGGGCCTTTTCTTTTAGACTCTTTTTGTTTGCCTGGTGGCATTTCTGCGGTTGTTGAATTTTATCTGGACATTGAGATTATAATTTAATATTATCCGTCTCTTTCTATTATTGTTATCTTTGTTCCGTGTCACATTACAGGGACCTGCATGTATATTCCAGACGCTTTACAGGCTGTAGCCTCACAGATCCAAGCCTGAGCGGGCCTCGTCTCGCCTAGCCTCCATTTTAGGGAAGCAGATCGTGACATCCATACCTTCGCAAGCCATCTTCATGAATCCGAAAGTCAGTCCGCAGACCGGCTTCTACCTGCTCACGAATCTTCCTCAGCTTTGGATCTCCAGCCTAACCAGCCTTGATCCGATCCATGATCGTTGACTGTATCTGCATACACATCAACGACGAAGCCTCTCCAGGAAGCACGATCTCAATACCAGACTCGCAAAAATCCTGTTGCAACCTCCACTGCGAAGTCAACATCATCACCACTGGAAGTCTGCTCAGTGCATCAGGAACCACATTCACCTTGCCAGGATGGTACTGCAAGTCGATCTCGTAATCTGCGATGAGATCCAACCAACGACGCTATCGCATGTTGAGCTCCTTCTGCGTGAAGATATACTTCAAGATTTTGTGGTCGGTGAAGATCTTCACCTTCTCACTCAGCAAGAAGTGCCTCCAAGCAAATACGACTGCAGCCAACTCCAAATCGTGTGTCGGGTAATTCTTCTCGTGAGCCTTAAGCTGACAAGAAGCATACGCAACCACGTGCCCAAGCTGATGCAAAACACAGCCAAGACATTTGCCAGAAGCATCGTAAAAGATCTCAAATCCACCACTCCGATCAGGCACAGCAAGAACAGGCGCTGATGTCAACCTTGCCTTCAGAATAGTAAAGGCCTCCTCATAATCATCTGACCAGACAAATGGCACATCCTTCCTCGTCAACCGAGTCAGTGACTTAGCAATCCGAGAAAAGTCCTTAATGAAACGCCGATAATAACATGCAAGCCCAAGGAAACTCCTGATCTCCGACGCTGACTGCGGAACCGGTCACTCTCTGATAGCCTTAATCTTCTCAGGATCCACCGATATTCCATCTCCTGACACCACATGCCCAAGAAAAGCAACCCTATCTAGCCAGAACTCGCACTTGGTATACTTAGCATATAAACGATGCTTCCTCAAAATTCCCAATACTGTCCTCAAGTCCGATGCATGCTCTTCTGCCGACCTTGAATAGATCAAGATGTCGTCAATAAAGATAACGACAAATTTATCTAGAAGGTTGTAGAAAATCAGATTCATCAGGTTCATAAAAACTGCGGGCGCATTGGTTACACCGAAAGGCATAACCACGAACTCGTAGTGACCATACTTCGTCTTGAACGCTGTCTTCTGGATATCTTCCATCCGCACCTTCAGCTGGTGATAGCCACTCCTCAGGTCCAACTTAGAGAACACTCTTGATCCTCCAAGCTGATCAAAGATGTCAGCTATACGAGGCAATGGATATCGATTCTTGACGGTGAGGGCATTCAGCTCCCTATAGTCCACGCACATACGACGCGAACCATCCTTCTTCTTCACCAGCAACACCGGTGCTCCCCACGGGGACACACTAGGAATAATATACCCCTTCTGCAAAAGCTCATCTAGCTGCCTACGCAACTCCTCCAACTCTGCTGGAGCCATATGATACGTTGCCTTCAAAATGGACTGCGCTCCCGGAATAAGGTCGATCGAAAACTCAAGAGCTCGATCGGGCGGCAGTCCAGACATCTCCTCAAGGAAGACGTCGTCGAAATCTCGCACCACAGCTGGTCTACACTGCTCCATCTGCATGGCAACGATCTCCGCTGGCTTGGCCCGAAATCTGACAGGAGCAAGCGAACTGCTGCCTCGACTGAACTCAAACACCGGATGACCTAGAATCTCGAACACCACCTTCTTCCGTCGGCAATCGATCGTGGCGTAGAAACTCCCAAGCCAGTCCATCCCAAGGACGGCATCATAGTTGATGATGTCGTGGACAATAAAGTCAGCGTAAAGCTCATGTCCACAGACCACCAAAGGACAAGACTTGCAACCACTGTAACGGTTGCTTTCCGACCTTATGAATTTTTCTACGTGCACGTGCTTTATCGTGCACGTATTTTATTTGGCTATTTCTGGATTTCGAAATATGCGATGTGATATGCTATTGTGATTGTTTGGGAGTGTAGGATTTTTATTGTAATTTTTGGGAACGTCGTTTCACGGCTCGTTTTCTCGCAAAACGACTTTGAATGATAGGGGTGTTTTAGTCATTTGACTCAAAACACCGTTCCCAATTTTACATTAATTTTTGGAAGGCATAGCACACGATCAGGCTCCGTAGATCTGTGCGTCTCACCTCCACGATCGCCCCGGTATTTTCTGATTATTTTTCTGACGCCCGGTTTGAGAGATATCGCCCGGATAAACCTCGACCGTCGATCTCCCCAATCAGTTCAAATTCGAATTTGTTAGCCAAATCTGGCTATATCTCTAATTAATCTGTTTTATAACCTTCCTAAACTGTTCCTCTAATCTCCCCTAGACTTACCCCAACCTGTACACCATCTTACCCCATATCTCCACTCCTTTAACATTAAACCTAGTGTTATATAGTTTTTTTTACCTATTATAATAATAACCCAAACCCTAACCTAACCCTAGCCCTAAAATCAAAATACCCTTTCCCATAGCAGCCCTAGGGCACTCTCAGTCGCCGCCCCCTCTCTCTCCTCCTCCTTCTCTCATCCCCGCACCCTCATCACCGCGGCCTTCCACGGCGCCGCTGCGCGGCGCCGCACGGCCCCACACGACCGCCATCTCCCGTCGCCCCACTCTGCCTCCACGGCCACCGCTCTGCCGCGCGTCATCCCCTCTCCACCGCCACGTTTTCGCACAGCGCCGTCGTGCAGAGCTTCTCGCCATGCAAAGTCGCAGAGCCCCCTCGCTCTCAGCCGCTCTTCCCCTCACTCCACCATGCGCGCCGCCACGTCTCCCCCGTCCGCAGCCCACGCGCAGCTTCACCCTGCGTCGCATCGTCATCTGCTGATCCCGAGACCCCCGCCGCTTTGCCACCGTCCGCAGCCGCCTGTAGCGCTCTCCACTGTCGCTGCAGCCCCGCGCAGAGATCCTCGCGCCGTTGCGACTTCCCGCCTACAGCGCCGCCGCGATTCTCAGCGCTCCCACGCGCGCGCCGTCGCCTGAACGCCGCGCCGCCACTGCTGTGTTTCGATCGCCGCACAGGCCGCGAGACGCCCCGGAGCCGCCCTCAGATCCGGCCAACCCCCTCCGTGGCCGCCCCAGCCGCTACTGCCCGTCGGCGACGATTTTTTTTTCTACGGCATCAGCGACAGCAGCAGCATCGGCTACTGCTACTGATTTTTCCTCCGTCGATCGACGGCCAGGAATCGTCGGTGATCCCCCGGTCATGGCCGAGCACCCCCTAGTCTCCGTCGACACCCCCAGGCCAGTGACAGCCCGGCGGTAGCTCATAAGACGGGAAACCCCTTCGATAGTCCCCGGTTGTGTTCCAGCGACGTCGTTTTGACGATTCACTTTCTGAGCTCGCTGTTTAGTCCCGTGGACTGAGTTCCTTCTTTCTTGATGTTCAGCGGTCTCTCGCCACCGCTAACCCGCTTGCGACTGCTATCGGGCCCGCCTTCGCTGTTCACCATCCCCGCTTGCTTCCTGCTCTTCCAATTCGGTACCAGAACTTTCCCGTCTACGCTACCCGTAGCCGAGACACCCCACAAACACGTCCCGTAGCCGTGACATCTCAGCTGTGCTACCCGCAGCCGTTACGATCCTGAGGCGATCCCGAGATGACCTTTACTGCGCTACCCACAGTCGGGGACACGAGCACCGCCACCGTTTCCAGACCCGATGCCAGATTAGTGCGCGTTCCCCACACCAGGTTGGCCCCCTAACTCGTAGCGAAAACCCACACCGTAGCAAAACTGAAACCTAACTAAAATCGGACAACTGTAACTAAATTTACTTTCTGCTCCCTTAAAACGATGTGGAACCGTAGATTGACGATCGGACTTTTTGACTGTGCACATAGGATAGAATCGTCGTATAGGCTGAACGGACATCTTGACATGTGACTATTAGGGTAGTCACGTCCAACCTAGAAATGAACCTAAATAGGATTTATTGAAAAACGGGACCTGACACCGTCGTCGTGACCTTTTTTCAGACGGACTACCGCGGACGCGACGACTGGACGAGACGCCCCAGACAGACGACATACTCGCCATCACAGGCAAGTATACCCACTTGCATTTTTGACCATGTCTTGGTCTTAAATTGTTAGAACTGTTAGACTGAGGTGTATAGAACCGGACGTGAAATGATAGTGCACGGGTCGCTCTGACGACTTAGACTTGACGACGAAGTCTAAGCTCGACAAATAACTACTTTTGATACCATAGGATTATCTTGTGTGTGCGTGCGTGTGGACACCCTAGAATAACTTTCCCTTACACTTGTCATGTCATGTCCCTGTTACACAAAAAGCCTTCGGGCGTTTCGGATGCTCTCCATGCGAGAGTGATCCCCGTGACTGTGATACAAAAAGCCTACGGGCGTTTCAGATGCTTCCCTAGTGGAAGTGATCTCTGTGACACAAAAAGCCTGCGGGCGTTTCAGGTGCTTCCCTAGCGGAAGTGATCTCTGTACTTCTTGTCCTGAGTTCCTGGGTTTGGGGTAGGGTTAAGCGTGCACACGGGGAGAGGGTCTGATCCCCCTCGAACCGTAAGACATGAACCCTTCATGTCTCACGTGTCCTGTCTGTCTTGTCTTGTCTTGTTCCGCCTTGTCATGTCACCTTTAGGATAGTCCCGTAGTCGATAGCACACGCTACGACTACTGCTTGCTACGCTTTACTTTTCCTGCTGTGTTACTCCTTCTTTTACTTCTCAGTTATAACCCCAGCATGCTAATCAACCAGTAAAATGATGTCTAATAGTTCAGTACACTTGCAGTAGAGTCTGACTTTCTTTTGTAGACTTTACCTGACGTACAGTTCCTTTCTTTGGTGCTGTACATCAGGTGTCGAGCCAGAGTTCGTAGACGCGGTAGACTTACCGGAGTACATGGAGCCCGAGGACGTCGACACAGAGTATGTGCCTAACGAGGACCAGACCTTGAGGACTTTTCAGTCGCCACCTTTCAGAGGTTACTACCTTTAGTTTGCTCTTTCAGTAGTTTGCTGCCATTCTTAGGCTTCCCTCTTTTTAGACTTTTGTACTCGCTGGATATTAACTCTTTATATTAATGAAAGCAACTTTATTTCTGTACTTTCTGTTGTTTCGAACTTCATAAATGCAAGAACCTGAAAATTTTACATGGTACCCATACAGACGCTTATTGGGTCCGAGCTTCTCAGCTCTGGCCTAAGCGGGCCTTAGTCACGCTTCGCCTCCGTTGTTTTGGGAAGCGGGGCGTGACAGGTTTTAGTGGTGGCCCATGCAGGTCATGTAAAAGTTCGGAACAATAAGAGTACCGCATTCATTTAATATCCATGTACAAGTCTAAATTAGGTTTTCCCAGTCTTAGATGGTAGGAAGACTTAGATAGACATCTAGGTTTGATAGTCTAACACCTTGGTTAAGATTTAGTCATCCTCGTCCTAGGATACCTTAGTTGCCCACACTTGACTCTGACCGTGTTAGATTTCTAGAGCCCTTCTTTTAGTCATTCGCTCGGGCCCATCGACTTCAGGCCCAGCAGAACTAACCTTGATTCTCTTAGGAACCTTCCCATTAGATCCTGGTTACAGTCTAGCTCATTAGGAAATCTTAGTGCCGAGCTCTCCTGATCTTTAGACGACCCGATAATTAGAATCCCTGAATTCTAGTGTCTTCCAAATCATTACCCTTTCATGTTATCGACCGTAGAGTTTCATCGTAGCTTCATGAATCATATCCTAAGTGTATCCATCATGCGATCATTTTCCTTTCTACCGATTCACGTGATCGTTCCTGACGAGTATCGTTGATCCTTCGAGTCTTTTCCTTTGCCAATTCTGCTTCCTCTAAAAGTATTTTCGAAATTCCTTATTAAGTCCTTCGCTCAGCTTAATTTCTTTGAAACCCTCTTGGTCGTAAATTTTCGTTGTTACTATCTCGTACTTATTTTCAAATCGGTATCTTTCATATTTTCAGTTTTAAAACCTTGTTATCATTTTGATAATTCAATATATATATTTTTTTTCTCTAGCCCACAAAATTTATTTCTAACCACTTACCGTACATACTTTTAGAATATTTTCTAAACTAGAGAAAACTCCAAATTTTTTTATTATTTTATCAGTTTTATGTTCTTCGTGCTCACGTTTCAAAATCTTTGTGTAAACCTATCTTCATTTGCAAAACAATCGTTTCTCACCCTACCCATCCTTCCTTCTTCTTAATTTTTCCAAAATTTTAATTTTCTACCTCTGCTAACTTTTTAAGTATATATATATATTTTTTATAAGTATAAAAGTATATGATACCATATTTTGCACAAAATCCTTCTTTCATCGTTCAATCATTTTAAGCAATATTTTTGTCCCGTCCATCCGGCTATCTTCTTATCCTCGCCTTATCTGACTTTGTTCTTTCGATCTTGATTCGTTTCGCTTTTGATTTCGGTCTCCTTTCTTTTATGTAGACATCGGCACCTGTAGTTGTCTACGTCATCTCTAGTTAGTAGTGGGCCTATTGGTTTGTGATGTCATCGTGGTGTATATATAAAGGTATAGTGTGTATACCTGTATAAGTGTGTTACCTTTAGGATCTGGATGATTGTCTCATGTATCTTGTATGCATACTCAATGTGGTCCATGACATACAAATGAAGTTTTCTGAATGATGGTATTCATATTTGTGTGGATAACATCATAGCAGGTAAATTCCTTAGACCTAGTGTCACGCCCCGCTTCCTAAAAACACGGAGGCGAAGCGTGACGGAGGCCCGCTTAGGCCGGGGCAAGAGCCCAGACCCAATAAGCGTCTGTAGTTTTCCATAGCGAAGGTACAGGTCCCTGCAAGTTAGTACGAAATAACAAAAGTACAGAAAGGAAACATTTCATTTCATTCCAAAATTTATCATCAAGTACTGAGAGTCTAAAGAAAATGCCGTAAACGGCTACAACTGCTGAAAGGGAAACTAACAGTGCAAGCACCCAACCTAAACAAGAAAGCAACAGGTGCTACCCACCCAATCTAAACTGGAACAGAAATCTGAATCAGCAACACGAGGCCTCTAACTCTGGTCCTCCTCCGGGTCGTACTCCGGATCAACGTCCTCCGGCTCTGGGTCAGCTGGCAAGTCCGCCTCGTACTCGTACTCTGGCTCCACACCTGACGTACAGCACCAAAAGAAAGGAACTATACGTCAGGCAAAGTCTACACAAACTGTCAGACTCTACTGCAAGTGTATCAACTTTTAACAATGATTTACTGGTTGTTTTAACATGCTGGGGTTATAACTGGGAAACGAAAAGTAGCGTAGCAGGAAAAGTAAACGTAGCAAACAGTAGACGTAGCATGTGCTACCGACTACGGGACTAACCTACAGGTGTCAGGACAAGACGGGACGTGACGGACAGGACAAGACAAGATGGGACATGACAAGACACGAAAGGGTTCACGCCTTACGGTTCGAGGGGGATCAGACCCTCTTGCCGTGCGCACGCTCAACCCAACCCCAACCCAGGAACTCAGGACAAGATTCACGGGGATCATTTCCGCTAGGGAAACATCCGAAACGCCCGAAGGCTTTTTGGTCACAGGGATCACTTCCGCGGAGGGAAGCATCCGAAACGCCCGCAGGCTTTTTGTATAACAGTCACGGGGATCACTCTCGCATGGAGAGCATCCGAAACGCCCGAAGGCTTTTTGTATCACGGGGATCACTTCCGCAAGGGAAGCATCCGAAACGCCCGAAGGCTTTTTGTATCACGGGGATCACTTCCGCAAGGGAAGCATCCGAAACGCCTGAAGGCTTTTTGTGTGACAGGACACGACATGACAAGTGTAGGGAAAGTTATTCTAGGGTGTCCACACGCTCGCACACACAAGATAGTCCTATGTTGTCAGCAGTTCATTGTTGTCAGGCTCAGACTTCGTCGTCAAGTCTGAGCCGTCACGGGTCGTCCCGGACGCTATCATTTCACGTCCGGTTCTCATCACACACAAACTAACAGTTCTACAAACTAGAACTAAAGCACAGTCAATTCGCAAGTGGGTACACTTGCCTGGAATAGCGAGTGCGTCGTCTGTCCGGGGCGTCTCGTCCAGTCGTCGCGTCCGCGGTAGTCTGTCTGAAAAGAGATCACGGTGACGGTGTCAAGTCGCGATTTTCGTCAAATCCTATTTAGGTTCATTTCTAAGTTGAACGTGGCTACCCTAACCGTCACGAGTCAAGTTGTCCGATCAGCCTATCCGACGATTCTATCCTATGTGCACAGTCAAAAAGTCCAGCGTCGGTCTACGGTTATACATCGATTTAAGAGAGCAGAAACTAAATTTAGCGAGTTAAGTTGCCAGTTTTAGTTAGGTTCTCAGTTTTGCTATTGTGGGGGTTTCGCTACGAGATAGGGGAACCAACCTGTCCGGAGTCTGGGGTAGAGCGGACGTAGTGTCTGAACGGCGACCGATCTGACTGGCACGGCTACGGATCGTCTCCTAGCGGTGTCTTGGCTACGGGCAGCGTAGCCAGACACGTTCCGGCAGCGGACGGGACGCGTGAACAGTGAGCAGTGCGTCGGGTAGGCGTACTACGACTTCCGGAGAACTTGCAATGACAACCGTGATGAACGGTTCGTCGTACCCAACGCCTACGACGTCGGGAGTCGTAGGAAGAGTCCGGGAAGCCGATGAGTACTCCCAGAAGGTGAAGGAGACTGTCGGAGAGCTCCAACAGTGAGGAGAGGCGACGAGATCTCGGCGGCGTGACGGTACGACGCCAAACACTCAAAACAGCGAGTATACTCGCTGTTTCAGGGTGTATCGCGGCCTGGGGTCGCAGCCAACAGCGAGAGGGGGCAGAGGGGGTTCCACGGCGACGGGGGGGAGGCTCCGGCGGCGGCGGCGGCGGCGGCGGCGGCGGCCGTCGCGGGCTGTAGCTGCTGCTGCTGGGGTTTCCGGCGCTTCGCGGCGGCTTCCGGCGACGAGGGGCGGCGCAAGCAAGAGAGAGAAGTCGGGGGCGGTTGCTGGAGGTCGGCGGCGGTGATCAGGCCCTCCGGCGGCGGCTAGGTTGCTGAGGAGAGGGTGTTTGCGTGGGTGTTGGGTCTCCTAGGGCCGGCGCTTGGAGGAATTATTGCGGCTGTGAAATTTTTAGAGAAAAACCTAGGTTATTAAATAGGATGGGGCCCACGTGACTAAGGAGAGGTGCTACACGTGATGGGGCTGCCACCAGCTAGGTTTAGGGTTAAATTAGGGTTTAATAGGTTTAATTAGATAGGGGTATTCTCGTAATTAACGGGTTCTACTAGTGCACAAGAGTCAAACGGTGCCCAAAAATTATAAGAAAAATACCGGGGCGACCGGGGCGACGAGAGCAAGAAGTCAGAAGAGACGGATTACAATTTCGATGACGAGAAACGAAATTAAAAATAAAAACGCCTCAAGTCAAAAGTGCGAAACGCGACGTCTCCTCGGAAAAGGTCAAATCGTGGGCGAACGGCCCGTGAATTGACGTTTCAAGTCAACACGACAAATGTAATACTCTCAGAGAGGGTCACAACGACATATCACACGATAGGGTTTGGAAACAAACAAATTCTAAAATAAATACGTGCACGGTCAAGCACACGTGTACGAAGAACTTACGATCGGAAACCGACCGTTACATCCTCCCCAACTTAGAAATGATTCCGTCCTCGGAATCAACATCAAGCATCGCTCGGGAAGAGATGCGGAAAGCGCTCCCTCATATCATCCTCACGCTCCCAGGTGGACTCTCCAGGTGATCCGTGACGCCACATCACTCTCACCAGGTCGACTACCTTATTCCTCAACTGCTTCTGTCGACGGTCCAAAATCTGCACGGGCTGCTGGTCATATGTCAGATCCGGGCGAACTGTAATCTCTGAGAAGTCCACAGTGTGCGATGGATCACTGACGTACCGACGCAACTGAGATACGTGGAAAACGTCGTGAACACCCTCCAAGGATGGTGGCAGAGCAAGGCGGTAGGCCACTGCTCCCACACGCTCTAGCACATCAAACGGCCCAATATACCTCGGACTCAGCTTTCCCCTCTTCCCGAAACGAATAACTCCGCGGTTCGGAGAAATCTTCAGGAAGACGTGATCACCAGGCTGAAACTCTAAAGGTCTCCTCTTGGCATCTGCCCAATGCTTGAAGCGATCCTGTGCAACTCTAAGCTTCTCCCTGATGTCCCTCACGACATCCACAGCTTACACTATCATCTCTGGACCCAACAGCTCCCGATCACCGATGTCATCCCAGCTCAGTGGTGAACGACATTTCCTTCCATACAGGGCAGCAAATGGCGCCATGCCAATGCTCGCCTGGTAGCTGTTGTTATATGAAAACTCCACCAAGTGAAGATGGTCCTCCCATGAACCCTTCAAATCGAGCGTACAAGCTCGCAGCATATCCTCCAGGATCTGAATAGTCCTCTCGGACTGGCCATCAGTCTGCGGGTGGTATGCCGTGCTGAAGCTCAGACTGGTACCCAAATGCTCCTGCAGACTTCTCCAGAACTGAGACGTGAATCTCGTGTCTCGGTCAGACACAATGCTCACGGGGACTCCATGTAAGCGTACGATCTCCTGCACGCACACGGTCTACGTCACGACTATTTCAAAGAAAAAGTCAAAATAGAAGTAAAAGTAGAACGGAACTTTACCTCCAGATATTTCCTCGCCAAAGCTTCCGTAGACTGGCCCACTCGGAAAGGGATAAAATGCGCAGACTTGGTCAACCGATCCACGATCACCCAAACTGCGTCGTTCTGCCTCGGGGTCCGAGGTAAACCAGTCACGAAGTCCATCGTAATATGTTGCCACTTCCACTCCGGAATAGGAAGCGGTTGCAGCAACCCGGCAGTACGATGGTGCTCAGCCTTCACCTGTTGGCATATCAGGCACTTGGCAACGCTCCGTGCCACGCTCCTCTTCATGCCAATCCACCAATAATTTAGACGGAGGTCCTTATACATCTTGGTACCTCCAGGATGTATAGAATAAGGCGAGCTATGAGCCTCGCTCAACAGCTCCTCGCGAACATCACCTGCAGGTACACAGAGTCTACTGCCGTACCGCAGCGAACCATCCTCATGAATCACGAACTCCGTCCGTAGTCCAGCTTCAACCTGCCTCCTAATCCTCTGCAGCTTCGGATCTCCTGCATGTGCTGCCTTGATCCGATCCACGATCGTGGACTGAATCTGCAGATTCATGAATGAATGAACTACACCAGGTAGGACAACCTCCAAATTCATCTCCCTCAGCTCCTGTTGAATCCTCCAATCTGCTGCAAGCATCATCACAGTAGGAAGTCTACTCAAGGCATCCGGCACTACGTTCACCTTCCCCGGATGATACTGCAAATCTATCTCGTAGTCGGCCATGAGCTCCAACCATCGTCTCTGACGCATGTTGAGCTCCTTCTGCGTGAAGATGTACTTCAAGCTCTTGTGATCAGTGAAAATCTTCACACTCTCACCTAGCAAGAAGTGTCTCCAAATCTTCAGGGCAAAGATTACTGCCGCCAACTCCAGATCGTGTGTCGGGTAATTCTTCTCGTGAGTCCTCAACTGACGAGAAGCATACGCGACCATGTGGCCATGCTGATGCAAGACGCATCCAAGGCCCTTCCCTGACGCGTCACAATAAACTTCAAAGCCTCCGCTTCGATCCGGCACTGCCAACACCGGTGCCGTGGTCAATCTCGCCTTCAAGATACTGAAGGCCTCCTCACAAGCATCTGACCAGAGAAAATCCACATCCTTCCTTGTCAGCTTCGTCATCGGCTCCGCAATCTTCGAGAAATCCTTGATGAACCGCCGGTAATAGCCTGCTAATCCCAGAAAACTCCTGATGTCTGATGCTGACTGCGGAGTCGGCCAATCTCTGACTCCTCTGACCTTCTCCGGATCCACAGATATGCCATCACCGGACACCACGTGTCCCAGGAATGCGACTCTGTCCAGCCAGAACTCGCACTTGCTATACTTGGCATAAAGCTTATGTCTCCTCAGCGTCTCCAGCACTGTCCTCAGATGACAGCTGTGCTCCTCCTCAGACTTCAAATAAATAAGGATGTCATCAATGAAGATGACAACAAACTTGTCCAGGAAGTCGTAGAATATTAAATTCATCAAATTCATGAACACAGCCGGCGCATTGGTCATGCCAAACGGCATGACCACGAACTCATAATGTCTGTATTTTGTCCGGAAGGCCGTCTTCTGAACATCGTCCTTCTTCACCTTCAACTGGTGGTATCCACTCCTCAAGTCCAACTTCGAGAAGACTCTCGAACCTCCTAGCTGGTCAAAGATATCGTCGATGCGCGGCAGTGGATACTTATTCTTCACGGTGATAGCATTCAATCCTCGATAGTCCACGCACATCCTGCGGGACCCATCCTTCTTCTTCACGAGTAGAACTGGTGCGCCCCATGGCGACACACTAGGGTGGATGAAACCCTTCTGCAACAACTCATCCAACTGCTTCCGCAGCTCCTCGAGCTCAGCGGGAGTCATCCGGTACGGCGCCTTCGATATCGGTTGCGCTCCCGGCATAAGATCAATTCCAAACTCTAAAGCTCTGTCGGGTGGCAAACCTGAGATATCCTTCGGGAAGACGTCGTCGAAGTCTCTGACGACTGCTGGTCACTCGATCTCCATCTCCATCTGCATGGCTGTCACAATCGGCACCACCGGCGTGGCCCGATACTTGATGGGTCCAAGCGACTCATCTCTGCTGCGGAACTCGAACTCTGGATGGCCTGGAATCCGGAACACCACCCTCTTGCCGCGACAATCGATCGAGGCGTGGAAATATCCCAACCAATCGATGCCAAGAACGACATCGAAGTGTGGCAGGTCGTGGACAATGAAATCTGCAAAGAGCTCGTGTCCACTGACCACCAAAGGAATCGATCTACATCCCAAGTTTACTGTCACCACTCCGTTCCCTGTGGTGATGTCCCAACACTTGGGAAGTGTATGGGTGGGAATGGAGTGTCTTGTCACGAATCTCCGGGATAAGATGCACATGGATGCACCGGAGTCGAACAAGGCCAGGGCCGGGTGAGAAGACACTAGAATGGTGCCTAAGATATTAAAAAGGAAACTACGGTCAAACCAAGCTATTCTAACAAACAAGTCAGGCAAACAAGACTAACAATTTAAAGCTAAACTATGAAATGAAAGACTAGAATTAAGGAGTTACCTGCAATGACTCCATCCAGCTCCTCAGTCTCAGCAGCTGTCATGGTGTACGCCGGCCTCTGAGGCTGCGCTGCTCTCTGAAACACCTGCCTCTGTGGCGCCAAGGGTGGTCCACGAACGGCAGGTCCTCTCTGAACTGGAGCGGGCGCTCTCCTCTGCAACGGGGCTGGCGCTCCAACTACGGCATGACGAGCTCTCGGACAATCCTTCGCAGCATGCGAAGCATCTCCGCAAACTAGGCACAGTCCCATCCTCTTCCGACAATCCTTCTGAACGTGTCCCAGCTTCCCACAGTAATGACATGGTCCCTTGCTCTGACTCTGAACGGGTGCTCCAGGCCTCTTAAATGGTACTGTCTGAACTGGCCTCATCGCCGGCCTAGCAGGTGGCTGGTACTGCTCCATAGGACGCTTCCCCTTATCAGCTGGAGGGTCAGGTAGGAGTGAAATAAGCTCATAATTCTTCGCAGCATCCAGCACCTCCCTCATAGTCGTGAAACTTGCCGAAGACATAGAAGCCTGAATCTTCAGACGCAGTCCCTGACGGAAGCGATCAGCTCGCTTCTCCTCCTTCTTCACCATATGCGGAGCAAAGCGACTCAGCATCTCAAACTCCGCCTCATACTCCTCGACGGTCATGTTCTCCTGCTTCAGGTCTATAAACTTGCTCAGCAGCTCCCTCCTAGTAGTCTTGGTGAAGTACTTCGTCCTGAACATAGACCTGAAGGTCTTCCAATCCACTGGCTTCACCAGGCGCCTCTCCTCAAGGCGCCACCAGTTCCTCGCATTCTCCGTCAGCTGCATCTTCGCTATCTCCACTCGGGTATCGTCTGGAATCTTCGCAGCAACTAACTTCTCCTCCGTGCTCTGGATCCACTCGTCAGCAGCTAGGGGTCCCTCCTTCCCCGAAAATGTCTTCGGCTGGAGCTCGTTGAACTGCTTCACTCCTGGAGCAGCTCGAGGGGCAGGTGGAGGTGTCGGTGGTGCAACTGGAGCAGCCTGGGCAGCACGCTGGGACTGCTGAACCAACTGATGCTGCACCTCCAGCATCTCTCTCATCACGCCCAGAACCTGACGGAAGTCTCCGCCCTGGTCTTCCTGAATCCCATCTCCAGAGCTCCCTGATCGGGTAACACGTCGTCCTGCCATCCTATTGACAGAAAGACACGGATTAGACTCATACAATTTCTGGATGATAAAAATGAAATTTAATACTTCAATTATTTCGTACTCGCAGAAGAGGTGACCTGCATGGGCCACCACTAAAACCTGTCACGCCCCGCTTCCCAAAAACACGGAGGCGAAGCGTGACGAAGGCCCGCTTAGGCCGGGGCAAGAGCCCAGACCTAATAAGCGTCTGTAGTTTTCCATAGCGAAGGTACAGGTCCCTGCAAGTTAGTACGAAATAACGAAAGTACAGAAAGGAAACATTTCATTTCATTCCAAAATTTATCATCAAGTACTGAGAGTCTAAAGAAAATGCCGTAAACGGCTACAACTGCTGAAAGGGAAACTAACGGTGCAAGCACCCAACCTAAACAAGAAAGCAACAGGTGCTACCCACCCAATCTAAACTGGAACAAAAATCTGAATCAGCAACACGAGGCCTCTAACTCTGGTCCTCCTCCGGGTCGTACTCCAGATCAACGTCCTCCGGCTCTGGGTCAACTGGCAAGTCCGTCTCGTACTCGTACTCTGGCTCCACACCTGACGTACAGCACCAAAAGAAAGGAACTGTACGTCAGGCAAAGTCTACACAAACTGTCAGACTCTACTGCAAGTGTATCAACTTTTAACAATGATTTACTGGTTGTTTTAACATGCTGGGGTTATAACTGGGAAACGAAAAGTAGCGTAGCAGGAAAAGTAAACGTAGCAAACAGTAGACGTAGCGTGTGCTACCGACTACGGGACTAACCTACAGGTGTCAGGACAAGACGGGACGTGACGGACAGGACAAGACAAGACGGGACATGACAAGACACGAAAGGGTTCACGCCTTACGGTTCGAGGGGGATCAGACCCTTTTGCCGTGCGCACGCTCAACCCAACCCCAACCCAGGAACTCAGGACAAGATTCACGGGGATCATTTCCGCTAGGGAAACATCCGAAACGCCCGAAGGCTTTTTGATCACAGGGATCACTTCCGCGGAGGGAAGCATCCGAAACGCCCGCAGGCTTTTTGTATAACAGTCACGGGGATCACTCTCGCATGGAGAGCATCCGAAACGCCCGAAGGCTTTTTGTATCACGGGGATCACTTCCGCAAGGGAAGCATCCGAAACGCCTGAAGGCTTTTTGTATCATGGGGATCACTTCCGCAAGGGAAGCATCCGAAACGCCCGAAGGCTTTTTGTGTGACAGGACACGACATGACAAGTGTAGGGAAAGTTATTCTAGGGTGTCCACACGCTCGCACACACAAGATAGTCCTATGTTGTCAGCAGTTCATTGTTGTCAGGCTCAGACTTCGTCGTCAAGTCTGAGCCGTCACGGGTCGTCCCGGACGCTATCATTTCACGTCCGGTTCTCATCACACACAAACTAACAGTTCTACAAACTAGAACTAAAGCACAGTCAAATCGCAAGTGGGTACACTTGCCTGGAATAGCGAGTGCGTCGTCTGTCCGGGGCGTCTCGTCCAGTCGTCGCGTCCGCGGTAGTCCGTCTGAAAAGAGATCACGGCGACGGTGTCAAGTCGCGATTTTCGTCAAATCCTATTTAGGTTCATTTCTAAGTTGAACGTGGCTACCCTAACCGTCACGAGTCAAGTTGTCCGATCAGCCTATCCGACGATTCTATCCTATGTGCACAGTCAAAAAGTCCAGCGTCGGTCTACGGTTATACATCGATTTAAGAGAGCAGAAACTAAATTTAGCGAGTTAAGTTGCCAGTTTTAGTTAGGTTCTCAGTTTTGCTATTGTGGGGGTTTCGCTACGAGATAGGGGAACCAACCTGTCCGGAGTCTGGGGTAGAGCGGACGTAGTGTCTGAACGGCGACCGATCTGACTGGCACGGCTACGGATCGTCTCCTAGCGGTGTCTCGGCTACGGGCAGCGTAACCAGACACGTTCCGGCAGCGGACGGGACGCGTGAACAGCGAGCAGTGCGTCGGGTAGGCGTACTACGGCTTCCGGAGAACTTGCAATGACAACCGTGATGAACGGTTCGTCGTACCCAACGCCTACGACGTCGGGAGTCGTAGGAAGAGTCCGGGATGCCGATGAGTACTCCCAGAAGGTGAAGGAGATTGTCGGAGAGCTCCAACAGCGAGGAGAGGCGACGAGATCTCGGCGGCGTGACGGTACGACGCCAAACACGCAAAATAGCGAGTATACTCGCTGTTTCAGGGTGTATCGCGGCCTGGGGTCGCAGCCAACAGCGAGAGGGGACAGAGGGGGTTCCACGGCGACGGGGGGGAGGCTCCGGCGGTGGCGGCAGCGGCGGCGGCGGCCGTCGCGGGCTGCAGCTGCTGCTGCTGGGGTTTCCGGCGCTTCGCGGCGGCTTCCGGCGACGAGGGGCGGCGCAAGCGAGAGAGAGAAGTCGGGGGCGGTTGCTGGAGGTTGTCGGCGGCGATCAGGCCCTCCGGCGGTGGCTAGGTTGCTGAGGAGAGGGTGTTTGCGTGGGTGTTGGGTCTCCTAGGGCCGGCGCTTGGAGGAATTGTTGCGGCTGTGAAATTTTTAGAGAAAAACCTAGGTTATTAAATAGGATGGGGCCCACGTGACTAAGGAGAGGTGCTACACATGATGGGGCTGCCACCAGCTAGGTTTAGGGTTAAATTAGGGTTTAATAGGTTTAATTAGATAGGGGTATTCTCGTAATTAACGGGTTCTACTAGTGCACAAGAGTCAAACGGTGCCCAAAAATTATAAGAAAAATACCGGGGCGACCGGGGCGACGAGAGCAAGAAGTCAGAAGAGACGGATTACAATTTCGATGACGAGAAACGAAATTAAAAATAAAAACGCCTCAAGTCAAAAGTGCGAGACGCGACGTCTCCTCGGAAATGGTCAAATCGTGGGCGAACGGCCCGTGAATTGACGTTTCAAGTCAACACGACAAATGTAATACTCTCAGAGAGGGTCACAACGACATATCACACGATAGGGTTTGGAAACAAACAAATTCTAAAATAAATACGTGCACGGTCAAGCACACGTGCACGAAGAACTTACGATCGGAAACCGACCGTTACACCTAGTCTTCCGTAGTATAGTTTAGCTTATTTTGCTGCTTATATATGTTTCAAAACCTAATTGTTTTCTTTAAATCAAATCTTTAAAGTTTTGAAACAAGCACACAAGTTCACAACGCACCTATTTTTCCTCATCCAATACCTTAACCCTACACGTTTTTCCAAATGTTTCAAAATCTGTCTTTGGCATTAAACTTCTTTCTTCGAGAGTGTTATCTTTTTGATTGTTATGATATTATTAGTACTAGTTATTATTGTTATAGGATTATGTCGCGGGTAGGCATAGAGTGAGATGAGATATACTGTAGTGGTGATTGGTTGATTTTGAACACAAAGATATTAGATTAGATTTCTTTCGGATGAAAAGAACTATGATTGGATGAAATTATGTATAGGAAGATGAGTACTTAATCGATCTGAAACTTGAACGAGTGGTAGATAGGAGTATTTATAAAGGTATGGTATGATTTAGAGTGACCATGAAATGATGAAAACAATTGAAGCATCAAGATTTGATTGTTAAGTTGACGTGAGAATACGTTGGAAATAACACGACGTGTTGAGATAAATGGATGGATAGGTAGTCGGACTTAATATTGGTTGGGATTAGTTATAGAGAGTAGGATGAGATATGGTTCTGATAGTTAAATTATTTGGCGGATAAATTTATGGGAAGATATGACAAGAAATGTATTGAGGACACGGCGATTGTTGATTTGTGAAAGGTGTTATAAGACAGACAAAGTTTTTGTCTTCGATTAGTGATCGACTGGAAAATCATTTTGGCGATTGATAAATATTGGGAAGAGATTGAGAAAATTAAGGATGTTATCGAGCGATGATGTTTAGTGGAGTGGTATGGTAAGAGAAGATGATTATTATTCTTTTATGAGGACTTGGAGTTGGAAATTTAACAACAGTGAAGGGTCTATAGTTAAGTGTTAGGATGTGAGTTTAATCGTGGCATTATCCAATGACAAGACGAGTTATGATGGATTATTGAGGAACGTTGTTTGAAGTTACAGGATTAGCGATCTTTATGAGTAAATATGAGAGTTGCGGGTATAAGGTTATATAGATATCTTTATTATTAGTGTAAGTGATTACGATGGCGGAATCATTTCTAAGGTGGGTAGAATGTAACGGTCGCTTTCCGACCTTATGAATTTTTCTACGTGCACGTGCTTTATCGTGCACGTATTTTATTTGGCTATTTCTGGATTCCGAAATATGCGATGTGATATGTCGTTGTGATTGTTTGGAGTGTAGGATTTTATTGTAATTTTTGGGAACGTCGTTTCACGGCTCGTTTTCTCGCAAAACGACTTTGAATGATAGGGGCGTTTTAGTCATTTGACTCAAAATGCCGTCCCCAATTTTACATTAATTTTCGGAAGGTGTAGCGCATGATCAGGCTCCGTAGATCTGTGCGTCTTGCCTCCATGATCGCCCCGGTATTTTCGGATTATTTTTCTGACGCCCGGTTTGAGAGATATCGCCCGGATAAACCTCGACCGTCGATCTCCCCAATCAGTTCAAATTTGAATTTGTTAGCCAAATCTGGCTATATCTCTAGTTAATCTGTTTTATAACCTTCCTAAATTGTTCCTCTAATCTCCCCTAGACTTACCCCAACCTGTACACCATCTTACCCCATATCTCCACTCCTTTAACATTAAACCTAGTGTTATATAGTTTTTTTACCTATTATAATAATAACCCAAACCCTAACCTAACCCTACCCCTAAAATCAAAATACCCTTTCCCACAGCAGCCCTAGGGCACTCTCAGCCGCCGCCCCCTCTCTCTCTCCTCCTCCTTCTCTCATCCCCGCACCCTCATCACCGCGGCCTTCTACAGCGCCGCTGCGCAGCGCCGCACGGCCCCGCACGACCGCCATCTCCCGTCGCCCCACTCTGCATCCACGGCCACCGCTCCGCCACGCGTCATCCCCTCTCCGCCGCCACGTTTTCGCACAGCGTCGTCGTGCAGAGCTTCTCACCGCGCAAAGTCGCAGAGCCCCTCGCTCTCGGCCGCTCTTCCCCTCGCTCCACCATGCGCGCCGCCGCGTCTCCCCCGTCTGCAGCCCACGCGCAGCTTCACCCCACGTCGCATCGTCATCTGCTGATCCCGAGACCCCCGTCGCTTTGCCACCGTTCGCGGCCGCCTGCAGCGCTCTCCGCCGCCGCTGCAGCCCCGCGCAGAGATCCTCGCGCCACTGCGACTTCCCGCCTACAACACCGTCGCGATTCTCAGCGCTCCCACGCGCGGGGGCCGCCTGAACGCCGCGCCGCCACTACTGCGTTCCGATCGCCGCACAGGCCGCAAGACACCCCGGAGCTGCCCTCAAATCCGGCCAACCCCCTCCGTGGCCGCCCCAGTCGCTACTGCCCACCGGCGACGGTTTTTTTTCTGCGGCATCAGCGACAGCATCAGCATCGACCGCTGCTACTGATTTTTCCGCCGTCGATCGACGGCCAGGAATCGTCGGTGATCCCCTGGTCACGGCCGAGCACCCCCCCTAGTCGACGTCGACACCCCCAGGCCAGTGACAGCCCGGCGGTAGCTCATAAGACGGGAAACCCCTTCGACAGTCCCCGGTTGTGTTCCAGCGACGTCGTTTTGAAGATTCACTTTCTGAGCTCGTTGTTTAATCACGTGGACTGAGTTCCTTCTTGCTTGATGTTCAGCAGTCTCTCGGCACCGCTAACTCGCTTGCGGACCGCTATCGGGCCCGCCTTCGCTGTTCGGCATCCCCGCTTGCTTCCTGCTCTTCCAATCCGGTAGCAGAACTTTCCCGGCTACGCTACCCATAGCCGAGACGCCACACGAAGACGTCCCGTAGACGTGACATCTCAGCTGTGCTATCCGCAGCCGTTACGATCTTGAGGCGATCCTGAGACGACCTTTACTGCGCTACCCACAGTCGGAGACACGAGCACCGCCACCATTTCCAGACCCGACGCCAGATTAGTGCGCGTTCCCCACACCAGGTTGGCCCCCTAACTCGTAGCGAAAACCCACACCGTAGCAAATCTGAACCCTAACTAAAATCGGACAGCTATAACTAAATTTACTTTCTGCTCCCTTAAAACGATGTGGAACCGTAGATCGACGATCGGACTTTTTGACTGTGCACATAGGATAGAATCGTCGTATAGGCTAAATGGACATCTTGACATGTGACAAACACTTATTGGGTCTGAGCTTCTCAGCTCTGGCCTAAGCGGGCCTTAGTCACGCTTCGCCTCCGTTGTTTTGGGAAGCGGGGCGTGACAACCACGATGCACCGAGACCACGCCATTTCCTGTAACGATATCCCAACTCTTGGGGAAGGGAAAAATTCGACAAGAAATGCTTGTCTACGAAGCTCCGGGATAAAATGCACATCGATGCATCAGAGTCGAAGAGGACTCGTGCAGGGAAAGTGCAAACCAAAATCACACCTAACAAACAATCTAACAATCAAATCCTACTCTAGCAAACATAATATTTCCTAGCAACCAAACATATTCTTACAAACAAGATTAACTAAGGAAGGGAAAACACTAGACCGAGGGTTACCTGCAATAACCTCATCCTCAGCCTCAGCCTTAACTACAGTCATCAGGAAAGCCTGCCTCCTTGGCTGAAACGCCTGCTTCTACGAAACAAGGGCTGCCCCATGTCCAGCAGGTACAGGTGCTCTCTGCTGCAACGGCTGAGCTGCAACTGGTCCTCTCCATGGCTGCTTAGACTTCAGGCAATCCTTCATGACATGAGCAGGATCACCACAAACCAAGCACTGTCCCATCATCTTTCTGCACTGCTCCTTGACATGCCCAGTCTTTCCGCAGAAATGGAAAGTCTTCGGAGTAGGCCCACCTGGCCTCTTGAACTGCACCGACTGGTTAGGCTTGAACCCAGGCCTAACCACTGCTCTGACCTGCTCCATAGGCCTCTTCCCAGCTCCAGAACTCTGCCCTCTCTTCTGGTTCGCAATCAGCTCCTACCTCCTAGCAGCTACCAGCAACTTCTTATAAGACTCCAAATCTGACGAAGACATCAGGCTCTGCAAATCTAAAGAAAGACCCTGCAGAAACCTATGATCTCTCTCCTCGGCATCATGCACCATCTTCGGCGAAAAGCGACTCAGCTTGGTGAACTCTTGATGATACTGGTCCACTGATAGGTTTCCCTGCTTCAGATCAATGAATCGCTGTAACATCTCCCTCCTGGCAACCTTCGGGAAATACTCCTCATCGAACCTAGCCTTGAACGTATCCCAAGGAATAGGTTTCACCAACAGCTCCTCCTCTGCATCCCACCAGCTGCGGGCATTATCCTTGAGCAGCTTCTTCACCAAATCAACCCATCCAGCTGGGTTGTTCTTCGACATCCGCAGATTGTCCTCTGTATTCTGGATCCACTCGTCTACGGCCAATGGTCCTTCAGATCCATCAAAATAGGTCAGGCCCAGCTCCCGAAACTGCTTCGCTCCCGGCTCGAAGCGAGGGGCATTCTGGAGCATGCCCTACTGCACCTACATAATCTGATGCATCATCCTCATGACTTCAGCATTGGTGGACTTTCTATCCAGCACCGCTTCACGGTTGGGCCCACCACCAGCTCGGGTATGTCGTCTTCTAGCCATCTAGTGACATAGAAAACGAAAAATTAGACTCAAAGCTTATGACTTGGATGTTTTAATTTATTTAATGGACATTCTATTTTTATTATCATTGTTCTGATAATTCGCAGTTGCAAGAGTGACCTGGATCTGCCACCAATAAAAACTGTCACGACCCGCTTCCCATAAACGGAAGGCGAGGCGTGAAAAGTCCACTCAGACTTGAAGCTGTGAGGCTCCAGTCTATAAAGCGTCTGGTATAACCAAGTAAAGGTCCTTGCAATTGCGAAACAGAACAAAAATAATATTAAAAGAAGGAGAGATATTAAAATTATTCCAATCTCAGAATGTCCACAAATAAATTCAACATCACAGAAAAGCCACCAGGCTTAAAAGAGTCTAAAAAGGCCCAAGCATGGCCAATAGAAATAAACGAACGTACAAAAAAGGAAAGTCGCTACGCACCGACAACCTAACAAGAACTAAGCAGAAAGCAACACAAAAGAAGTCTCTACGACTGGTCGTCGGTTTCCTCGAACTCCATGTCAACAGTGGACCCAGGCTCAACGTCAACAAACACCTCGTCCTTAGCAATGGGCTCTGGCTCAGCAACTATTATGCGACACCCAAAAGAGACGAGGGTGCATGTCAGTAAGTCTACAAGAGACTTGTGCAAGGAAACTAAAAAGAAAGGTAACAACCTAGCAGTTCTAAAATATGTGATGACATGGCAGTTTAAGGTATGGATGCAACAAGTAATAAAGTGCAACAAGTATGACATGGCAAGGGTAGCAAAGCTACTAAACATTCACATGGATTTACAAGACAAGTAAGCATGTCGTGCACAGAGTTTACACCTTTTGGCTGGAGCGGCTGTACGGGCCAACTCCTAAGCTCAAGTGATCGCTTAACCCTACCCCTCCACGTGTAATCGGGCATTGGCTTTTGACCAACACATGTAGCCCGATTCTAGTTCACGAGCCAGGAAGTGTATTTGGCTTAGGGTTGTGCCTGCAACGCAGGTGCCTAGCCTCAACAAGGAAGTACAAGTAGCGTGGGCTACGAAAGCAAACATTCAAGCATGGAATGACATGTTATGATGCATGGCATGGCAAGAGTACAAATAAAGTGCATACAGATATGGAATTTAAACATGAGAGGCATGGCAGAGTACAAATAAAGAGCATACAGATATGGAATTTAAACGTGACAGGCAAAATGTATGAATGGCATGGCAGGGTGTCAGATCTAGCTTCGTTGTCAAGCTAGATCTTGAAGTTGCGTCTAGGCGACTATCATTTCGTCGCCTAGTCTCTTTTACGCTAAAAAAAGGGGATACCCTAAACCATTTGCCTAAACACAAGTTGGCAAGTTTCACTTGCCTGCAATCAGCTGTTCTACAAACACCGTTCAATCAGTCCAATCTACCTATGTGCTCGGATTCACCAACCTACAGTCGCAGATTAGAATATCTGCATTAGTGATTTACTAAGCAATTAAATTACTGATTTTAATCTTGATAAGCATGCATTGGTTGGGGGTCCTAAGAGATCAGAAAAGTACCCTTACACGACGCGAGAGCTACACTGACGTCGGGTAGCGACATCAGGGGTTGGAATATAGAAAGCGCTCCTAATCTAGATTCCAAAATATGATTCCACGATCGCCAATCCTTGGACAGTGACAAGATCAGCGAGAAGAGTCCAAATCAGCGAGCAAAGTGAACGGTTGAAGATCTACGGCTCACGGGAAGCTGCAACAACGAACGGAGACGAAGGGATTGACGTACAAGAAGACTACAACGTTGATCATCGTAGGGGCTAATCGTGACGTCGATGAACACCTCTAGGCAAGTTAGGGGACTGCCAGAAAGTTCCAACAGTGAGAGGGGGCGACGAGATCACGCAACGACGCGTCGGGACGTCGTTAGAATCGCAAAACAGCGAGGGCTCACTGTTTCAGAGTTTGGACGGCCTGAGGGGCTGTCCACGATGAGAGGGAGGCTGCTACAGGCGGTTCTTGATGGGGAGGAGTTGACTGCGGCGGTCGGAGGTCGTGGGTGGCGGCTGCGGGCGGCGGCTGCGACGGTGGATGCTGCTGCTGCTGCGGCTTGCTGCTGCTGCGGCTTGATGCTGCTGCGGCTTGCTGCCGCGAAGGAACGGCGGAAACGACAGCAGTTTCGGGGGCCCACGGTGGCACAGAGGGAGGAGGAAGATCGAGGAGCGGGGAGAGGGCCGTCGGCGATGGGTTAGACCGCAGAACGGAGGGATGCGGCGCTAGGGCTTTATGTTTGCGTGAAAAAGAAAGGAGGGCGGCTGTGCTTTGTGTTAATTGTGAAATAAAAGTAACCTAGGGTTTTTTTTTTATAGGGTATGGGCTGCTACATCACGTGAGTAGGGCTATAGGTTAGCTAGGTCAATAGTTTTGAAATTAAAGGAGTTTGTTTGTTTTAAAATTTTGGTATTATCTAATATTAAAACCCAAGATCCCTCACACACTCTCTCTCCCTGGGTATGTGTGCAGCCAAGAGTGGGCTAAGTCAACATTTGGATGAAATATTATTAATAATTAATTATTAGGGGATAAAACAATGTGATACTTGGAGTTAAACCAATATTTAAACTGGGGAAAAAGTGAAAGTGGGTCAAACGGGGCTCGAAAATTATAAGATAAATACTGGGGTGACCGTACCGACGAGAGAAACAAAACAAAGAAGACGGATCACAATTTCAACAACGAGGAACGAAACTAAAAATAAAAACGTCTCACGACAAAAGTGAAAATCGCGACGTCTCATCAAACAAAGTCAAATCGTGGGAGAACGACCCGTGAAATGAAGTTCCAAATTAATTCCAAAATTTAATATTCTTCGAAAGGGTCACAACGGTATATCACACTATAGGGTTCAGATACGAACAAAGTCTAAAATAAATACGTGCACGAACAAGACTACGTGCACGTAAAGCGTACGATCGAAAACAGACCGTGACAATCTCATACCCTAATATGTTTAAGGTTGGGTTCCATGCCGCTCCATATTTGCTATGGAGTCATCGGCACGGATTTTGACGGAACCCTGTTGAGAATATATGCAGTAGTTTCTAGGGCATATCCTCATAAGGAGGCTATCAGCTCAGCGTCACTAACCATAGATCGCACCATGTCTAACAAAGTGCGATTCCTTCTCTCCGACACACCATTATATTGAGGTGTGTAGGGAGGTGTGACCTGAGAGAGAATAACATTCTCTTTTAAATACATAAGAAACTCATGGCTCAAGTATTCTCCTCCTCGATCAGATCAAATGATTTTAATCCTTTTGCCAATCTGTTTTTCTACTTCATTATGATACTCTTTAAATCGCTCAAAAGTATCGGACTTATGTTTCATTAAGAACATGTGTCCATACCTAGAGTCATAATCAATGAACATAATGAAGTATGAATACCCCTCTCTAGTTACGTATACATGGGTCTACATACATCCGAATGTACGAGACCCAAGAGTTCACTAACTCTCTCCCCTTGTCTTACAAAATGTGTTTTGACTATCTTAAATTTAAGGCAAGACTTACAAGTGTCATATGACTCATAATTCTAGAGGCCTAAAGACCATATTTATGTAACTTATTAAGTCTCTTCTCTTCGATATGACCTAGTCTATAGTGCCAGAGATATGTTTCATTATAATTTCATTCCTTGTGATTTCGTGTATTAACATTTAATACAACATCGTTAAACAAAGTATACATGCCATTATTCAGAATCCCAAATCCAAGCAATTTACCATCAAATAAAATGTTCATAACATTTTCATTGATTGTAAAAACATATCCGTCTTTATCCAAAGCTAAGATGGAGATTACATTGCATAGAAAATTAGGAAAAAATAACATTTCTTTAGAAGCAAGATGGTGCCACTCGCCAAAGTGTGTCGGATGTCTCATACAGTCCCATCAGCAACGCTTGCTCCATTGCCAACCTGGAGAATGACCTCTTCCTTTTTCAGCCTTCTATTCCTTCTCAGCCCCTGTAAATTATTACAGATGTGAGAACCCGCATCGGAATCTAATACACATGAATTATAAGTCATGGAAAGGATAGTACTTTGTATAACCATTATACCTAAAGTCGAGGCATCAATATGCCCCTTCTTCTGTTCCTGTAACATCTTGTAGTTCCTTCTCCAATGTCATTTCTTATGGCAGAAATAGCATTCTGCCTGTTATCCTTTCCCTTTTCCCTTCTTGATTGCCTTCGTTGGTTGAAGGGCCTTCTTCTTCTTTCTTTTGCCCTTGGGCTTGAAGGAAGAATAAGATCCATCAACCAACACCGGAGACATGCCCTTCAAGCCATCCTCAAATTATCGAAGCATATTAAGGAGTTCTGGAAGTTCAACCTCTATTTTGTTCATAATAAAGTTACTTAAGAATGTGGCAAACTTCGGGGTAAGAGAATTCAGGATAATTTCCATAAACAATTCCTGATCCAGCACAAAACCTTGATTTGCAATCTCCTCAATGTACAATATCATATTGAGCACATGGTCTTGCACCACTCCTCCACTTATCTTCGTGTTAAATGGTTTACACGAAGCTTCGAACCTTACAACCAAAGACTATTTGTCCTACAAGTCTTTTGTACTAAGAAACTGTCGAGTTTTCTATGATTCATAGGGCTCAAAATCGACGTCTGGCCTTAGTCGGGCAGACGATGAAAACAAATAAGCAGCAAAAAAACTCAAAACCATTTTAAGAATGCCCTAATAAAACCCTAACCATATTCTCTATTATCCCGGGCTGGGTCTGACCAACTCCTAAAGATGAATATATAAAACTACTACAATTATAAACACATGAATATAAAGTAACCTCTGCCTTACACGTTAGCAAAGCACAGATTTCCACGAACCAATGCCCCATGTTAAGGGCTGAACCGCTTCCCTTGAGTGGAACCGCGTCTCGAGGCGAGCAATACCCTTATCATCATGCCAACCACATGCTCCAAAAAGTTTTACCTTGAGTAGATCCTCCATCAAGATTCCAGATCTGACCTGAACTCCTTGTAGTCTTGTTAGGACCCGATCAGGAGCAGAGAAGAAAGAGGGAGTTTATTTTAGCTTTATATTTAGGCATGCCCACGTTTAGGTGGAGCTACTCGTATCCAAACTCTAGTGCAAGTTTCAAGAAAGAGAGTTGGCCTCTATTTATATAGGGAGCTGATCCCTCCTTCACTCAACATATCCTAAGTGGGACTAATTAATTAGAGGAAAATTCAATGCCAAGAATTGCCCTTAAGGAAGTCCATCTTTGACCAATTGTTCCTCTGTCACCGTTGGCCCCAAAGGCGATGCCATACATCATTTCAAAGATCATTGAACAGTGAACGCATAGAAATAAACGGTGTGCAATTCCGAGTCCGTTTGACCCCTCAAACATATACGGGAAGTTAACCCAATCATGCATTTTCGCATAAAATCGCAACCGCCACAATTTTCACCAAACCCCCTTAAGAAGGGGGACCTACCCACATCTAGCTGCAACAGGCCCGGCCCATTGGGCCGGCCTACCCCTCGTGGGCCTTTTTACTGTTTACCGCCTTTTTTCGAGTCGTTTGAGCTCATGAATGAGCTCGGGTCTAGTCCGTGACATTCTCAAACCCCCTACATGAACATGTCCTTCCCATGCATATTTCGTACGTCTTTAATTGTTCTAAAGACTATATCACAAACCTTTTGCGATATAATAAATGCCTAAGCATCATATATATATATATATATATATATATATATATGCACTATCTCCCTTAAACTGCATATTACTAGACGAAGGTCCAACTCTGTGTGAGACCCTACAGCCTGACCCAACTACAGGTGGCGCTCAAAACCCCAGATGGTAATGACCACGAGCAGCATGTGCCGTCTCTGTTTTGGTATCATAATTATTTGGTCGGTCGCTTGACATGAGTATTGTCGAGACCACTCTGACTGTGTCTGTGATAAATGCCACAGTTTTAGTCCCTTCGTCATAACTATGTCTTTTAGCCAAGCCTAGTATATGGTCAACTGTCAACCCTAATAGCTTGAAAACAGGTAGTCTCCATCGGTCTTTAGTTTATTAATGTTGGACTTCTTCCAACATATTTTGGCTAAAGTTTTTACTAAGGACTGAACTAACACATGCGACACTAACTCGCCATAAACGAAAGAGACGAATTCTTTCTTGGCCACTACTCTCTCGTACGCTTCAAGTGTCAACCAACCAAAGACCTTTTGACAGGCCTTGCCTCGAAGCTAGGTCGGAGATCTAAGTGACACCATTCACGTACAGGTTTGTACAATGACCTCAAGTCTAAGGACCAACTTGCATATAATCACTGAGAGATATCATTGACAGATAAGTTTATGTTAACCATGTGATAACTCTCGTTGGGTCGTTTAGTGAACTCATTCTACAATGAGCACATGTGTCTCGTCCCCCACTTCGCCAAGTCGAATGACTATGAGATCATCATCACGGCTATTAGGTGAAGACAAAGACACAATAGTCTATTCAATGTGTCGATATCCTATTCTCGATAGATCTACGACTACAAACGATATCAGACTTAAGCTACTATCGATCAAACACTTCTCATATTCGAGATCTACATCTAGATACATCATGACCTTGCTCTAAGTTTAAGGAAATCACTAAAGTATTTTCATGAAGACATCATAATAGAAACACTTAGACAATTGATACCAAAAGCATACTTTTATATCGAACAAGATGTTTGTACATATACATAGAGATAAATTGCCTCAAGGGCACACACATCTCTCAACATCTCCCACTTGCACTTAGGCCCATTTATCACGGTATCTCATACCGCTTTTACATACTAGTCTCTTCATATGCTCACGTGACATAGCCTTCTTGAATGGATCTGCTAAGTTGTCTTTCGTACAGACTCTCGGGAGTTCTATGTCTTTCCTCTTTTCAATATCCCGTATCAGGTTATATTTCATAAGAATGTATCTGGTCCTCTTGTGGAATCTTGGTTCTTTGACCGATGGATGGTTGCATTATTATCACAATACACGGGTATTGGATCTTGAACAGTAGGCACCATCCCCAGATGATCCACAAACTTTTTCATCCAGACTACTTCCTTTGTTGCATCATTAGCCGCTATGTATTCGACCTCCATCATTGAATCGACAACAGTGCTCTGCTTGGAACTCTTCTAGCTCACTACCCCTCCATTGAATCCTGAAATAGACTTTTATCATCCAAGTCACTCTGGGAACTAAAGTCTATGAAGCCCTCTATTTTGAGTTCTTCACCTCCATAGATCAAGACCAAATATCTGGTTCTTCGCAAGTACTTGAGAATTGTCTTGACCACTTTCCAGTGTTCTTCTCCAGGGTCGGATTGATATCAACTTACTGCACCGAGTGTAAAAGCAACATGTGGTCTGGTACAAATCACGGCATACATGATGGATCAGACTGCCAAAGCATATGGGATCATTTTCATGTGTTCTCTCTCCAAGTCAGTCTTTGGAGACATCTTTGTAACGGCCGCTTTCTGACCGTTCGTTTTTCGCGCGTACTTTACTCTTCTGTACGTGTATTTTTCTTAGTCCTCTCTTCTATCCGAATACGCGATGTTATATGTCGTTGTGATCGTATGGAAGAGTAGTTATTTGTGGGATTTTTAGTGAACGTCATTTCAAGGGTCGTTCTCCCACAAAGCAGCTTTAAACGAAGGGGTGTTTTAGCCTCTGGACTTCAATGCTTAGTTTTAATTTTCGTTCTCGGTAGGCTTAGCTCGTGACCGGACCCCGTTTCCTCAATCCTTTCATCGTCACGGTCGTCTCGATATTTTTTTCATAATTTTCGAACACCGTTTGCTCAGCCCATCACACTAATTACCTTCGAAACCCAATTAGCCTAATCAATTTTGAATTTCAAACTTAATCCCAAATCACATGGGATTCTTATGTATCATGTGGGATTTCCTATGGCTATTCTCACCTAACTTTGTCCCTCTTTGCACACCCCCTCTCTCACACCCTCTCTCCTATTCACCCAAACTACACCCCATTTTATACTCATTTTAGCATTTCTCCTATCTTTAAAACAAACCAGCCCGCAAGCCCTAGGAGGACTCACGCACAACCCATGGCCGCCACCCTTTCTTGCTCGTTCCCCTCACCACCGACGAGCCACCGGCCACCTCAAAGCTCCAGCGATCTTTCCTCCTCTTCCCTCTCTTCTCTCTCTTCTCTCTCTCCTTTTGAAACCACCAAAAACCCAGCCCAAGCCGCAGATTTTTGACAGCCTGCGCCCAACTTCAAGGCCAGCGGCCGCCACCCTTTGGCCATTGTCGGCAACTAGCTCCACCACCAACAGACTCCCCTCGATCCCCTCTATCACATGCAAGTGTTCCCTTGCCCCTCAGGCTGCCACATCTCTGCTGCGATCCAAAACAGTGACCCGGTGCACAAAAACTACCGTTTACCGCATTGTACTCACGGCCAACGCTACGCGCAGCCGCCGTCAGCCACCCATCAAGCCGAGCAACCCCCTTTGACCTCCTCCAATCCCTGGCAGCCCCTTGCTCCTAGGAGCCCATGCACGTCGCAGATCTCTCGTGTTTTCCAACGTCGTAGCCATCGCCGTGTTGATTCGTTGCGCTACCCGCAACCGAAGAGATCTCGACGCCATACTCGATGATCTCGCCTTCCTCCCACTGTTCGTTCTAGTCTCGCTGTGCTACCTATGGCTGAGACATTGTTGACGACGAGGATCTACCGTCGTTCAGACCCGACGTCCGATCTACGTTCAAACGCCGTAAAGGTTAGTCCCCTAACTCGTAGTAAGAACCCAAATCGTAGCAAACCAATACTTAATCTAAAAGTCGCCAACATTAACTAAAGTTTACTTTACGCTCTTTAAAATGATGTTCAACTCTAGAAATCGATGAATGGACTTGATTACCTGTGATCATAGGATAGTCGTCGATTAGGCGGAACAATCAAATCAAAATCGTGACTTCGAACTGTTAGGGTAGCTACGTTTAACCTAGAAATGAACCTTAATAGGATTAATGATGAGTGTGACCTGACACTGTCACTTGACTCGTTTCAGACGACCCCTTACCGATGCTTCGCCTCGACGAGACGCTCCCGACGGACGTACCACTCACCACCGCAGGCAAGTGTGTTCACTTGCGTAGTTTCGGCCAAGTTTAGGCCATTGTCTTCCTTAAACTGTAATAAGTATAAACAAGAGAACCAGACGTAAAATGATAGCGTCCGGGATACCCACGACAGCCTGGACTTGACGACGAAGTCCGGGCATAACAACTGACACCATAGGTTTCCTCTGTGTATGCGTGTGTATGGACCCCCCAGAATCAACAAACAACAACAACTGACACCCTAAGTTCTATCTGTGTGTGCATGTATGTGGACCCCCTAGAATGAATAACTCCTTACCATTTGGCATGTCATGAAATGTTACAAAAAGCCTACGGGCGTTTCAGGTACTCTCCAAGCTAGAGAGTGGTCTCTGTTATGTTACAAAAAGCCTACGGACGTTTCAGGTGCTCTCCAAGTTAGAGAGAGTGGTCTCGGTTATGTTACAAAAAGCCTACAGGCATTTCAGGCGCCCTCCAAGCTAGAGAGAATGGTCTCTGTTATGTTACAAAAAGCCTACAGACATTTCGGATGCTCTCCAAGCTAGAGAGAGTGATCCCTGTTACAGATTCACCTACGGGATGTTCGGTGCTCACCAAGGGAGTGAGAGTCATGCTACGGACCGTGGGGATAGAGCCACTCATCAAGCTAGAGCGAGTGGTCCTATATTGTCCTGTCTTGAGCACTCGGGTTGGGATAGGGTTGAGCGGTTGCACGGGGAGAGGGTCTAGACGCCCTCAAATTGTAAGGCATGAACCCTTCGTGACACACACCGTACTTCATGTCATGTCTTGTCTTGTCTATTCTTGTAGCCAGTAGCACATGCTAGGGCTATTGCCTGTCACGTTTACTTTCTTGCACATATATATCTGCCATGTTGTTGCATCATCATCATGTAAACAACCTTTAAAATGTCAACCTTAAATTTTTATACACCTTGCAATGGAGTCTTCTCACATTTACTTGCAGACTTTGCCAGACATACAACCACTTTCTCTTGGTGTTTGTATGTCAGGTAACGAGACAGAGTTAGTAGACCAGGAGCCAGTACCAGAGGACTTGGAGCAGGAGTACGTTGCGGATCAAGAGTACAACCCGGGCGAGGACCAGTCTTAGAGGTTCCTCAGTTGCTGACCTTGGAGTTCCGTTGTCTTTAGTTTGGGTGCGTAGCACCTCTTTACTTTTTGTCCTTGGTTGGGTGCGTAGCACCATTAGTTTCCTTTTCTGCATTAGTGGCCATGCTGGGCATTATTTCCTTTTTAGACTCTTGTACTTCTGGATATCTTTGTGGAATAAAATGAATGCATCTTTTCTTTCAGTACCTTCTGTTGTTCCAAATTTTATATATGCAAGGACATGTTTCTATCTTTGGTGTTCCTCATAGACGCTTATTGGGGCCAAGCCTCACAGCTCCGTTCCATGCGGACCTTAGTCATGTCTCGCTTCCGTCGTTTTAGGAAGCGGGGCGTGATAGGTTTTAATGGTGGCCCATGCAAGTCATGCAAAAAGTTCGGAACAATAAGAGTACCGCATTCATTTAATATCCAGTTTAACATGTACAAGTCTAAATTAGGTTTTCCTTGTCTTAGATGGTAGGAAGACTTAGATAAACGTCCAGGTTTGATAGTCAGGCGTCTTGGTTAAGATTTAGTCGTACTCGTCTTAGGATACCCTAGTAGCCTCTCACCCGGCACTGACCATGTTAGATTTCTAGAGTCCTTCTTTTAGTCGTTCGCTCGGGTCCATCAACTTCGGGCCCAGCAGAATGTAATCTTGATTCTCTTAGAACCCTTCCTTAAGATCTATATTACAGTCTAGTTCATTAGGAAGTCTTAGTGCTGAGTTCTCCTGATCTTTAGATGGCCCGATAATTAGAACCCCTGATTTCTAGCATCTTCCTAATCATTACACTTCTGTGTTATCGGCCGTAGATTTCCATCGTATCTTTTCATGAATCATATCCAAGGTGTATTCATCATGCGATCATATTCCTTGCCTTCGATTCACGTGATCGCTTCATGACGATTATCTAAATTCTTCGAATCTTCCCCATTGCAAATCCTGATTCCTTTAAAAGTATTTTTGAAATTCCTTAATAAATTCTTCGCTCAGTTTAACTTCTTTGAAAACCCCTTATTATATATTTAAATTTCTTGCTTTTTGGTTGAGTTAAAATTCTTTCTTGGATTTTGAAACCTTCTTGGTCGTAATTTTTAGTTACTTCCCGTAATCATTTTCTAACTGGTATCTTTTGTATTTCAGTTTTAAAACCTTGTTACCATTTTGATAATTCAATTGTCATCTTTTTCCTTCTAAACTACGAAATTTATTTTAACCACTTACTGTACGTACTTTTAGAATATTTTTCTAAGCTAAATAGAACTTCAATTATATATATATATATATATATATATATATATATATATATATATATATATATGAGGAGGGATCAAATGAACCCCAAAAATAACCCCCAAAAATGACCCCCTATCAAAAATCCTATGCCCCTCATTTTTTCGGAAGATCCGAACCGTTCATCTTGATCTCCACCCTCTAAATACATGACCCACCAATTTTCAACCCGATCCTATGTGTTTTGCCCGTTCATCAACCATTCGCAAAAGTTCTGTTCATGCGAAACCATTAAATTTGGGTCGGATGGATGAACATGCAAAACACATGGGATCGGGTTGAAAATTGGTGGGTCATGTATTTAGAGGGTGGAGATCAAGATGAACGGTTCGGATCTTCCGAAAAAATGGGGGGCATAGGATTTTTGATAGGGGTCATTTTTGGGGGTTATTTTTGGGGGTCATTTGATCCCTCCTATATATATATACTAGTCATACCCCGTGCCCGCGGGCACGGCTCAGTTAAGATTTTCTCCCGCGAAATTTTTGATCCCAAAAATTATTTCCGCAGCCAAAATTTAAAAGAACAACAAATTAGCATAGAAATATTTAGCGGCGCGGAACAACAAATTTGACACGAGCGTCTTCGACGCGAAACAACAAATTCGTCGTGGGCACCTTCGTCACGAAACTACAAAGTAGTTCATTTAAGATTATTCTCTGCCATCAAAATATTGGATACCCTAATTTTTAAACGAACTTTAATAATTAAAGCACAATAATTGTTATTTAATTTCACTCAAAATTTTTAGTCCCCCCAAAAATTTAGTTCCCCTCATAGAATTTAGTTTCCCATAAAAAATTTTAGATCCACTAAAATATTAGTTCCTTCTAGATTTAACATGTGCCATAAGCACATGTTTCATTTAAAATATCACCCCTCAAAATCTTGGATCCACTAATTTTAAACGAACAACAATAATTAAAAACGCTATAATTTTTATTTAGTTCCCCCAAAATTTAGTTCTCCTAGAGAATTTAGTTCGTACCAAAAATTTTAGTTCCCCTAGATTTAATCCCATAACGGTCATCTAGGGGTTTCCCCTAAAAATATTTCAGAATTTTTAATAGCAGCTCTTGATTATTCAAGATTCAATCCCATACCAACTTAAATGGGTCTCCCTCATCATATCCTTAACTGAAGCTTACCATATGTTTTTCCAAATGAACTCATTCATATCACATGTCTTATAGTTTTCTACTCATCCATATTGAGGTTTTCACCTAAACTTATTTTCTCGACATGTTGAATTTTGATATAAAGTAGATGCCTTTTTATCACCATGCCATGTTTATGAAACAAAATAGAAAAAATATATCATATTTGAATTTATGAAAATAAATTAAAGAAATAGAAGGTACTAAAAACTATAGGGATAAAAATTTGTTAAGCGAGCACAATTACCAACAATCTTACGCTGTTTCTTTTAACACAGTTGCACTTTTATAGTGATCATACATTCTCCATTTCAGGACATGTAATTTAAAAAAGGAATAAGCTGCAGATATTCTTTTTCTCATTGACAATGAATAATAATGTAAGACGTTGATGTGCCCAGATTGATCATTATATGACAAACGTTATATGCATACTCCGAACAATTCCGTACAAAAATATATAATGACCAAACTTGCAAACAATAATTATGTTATATCTTAGTTTCCTCCACATGATGTAGATGGAGCATTTTCTAATTATGTTTGTTTGGTGTAAAGTGTTAACACATAACCTAATTGCCTAATATGTAGGGTAATGAGACTTTTGGGACAAAATATGATGATGATATGAATTGTCAGTATAAATATAACTATTGAGATAGAATGAAATTAAAACAACCCCAATTGCAATATGAATTGTCAGCATGAATGTAGCTATTGAGACAGAATGCAAGAAGAACAGCCCCAATAGCAAGATATTGAATCAAATAAGTTTAATAGCATACCTCTAGGAGCTTCCCTTCGTGTAGAAACTGTTCATACCTAAAACCAAAGCATAATGTAAATCATTGGCAAATTGCATATGTTAATTGATGCATTCATTTGGAGAAGATGCCTTTTGAATCAGAAACATGTGACTGTTGTGAGCATGGATGTTTAAAAAAGAAATGGGAGAGACACTTGGTTTACTGCTCAAATGTAAATAGGACCAAATGTAAACACATTATTCATAAGCTTCCACTTGAACAGATATGAATCATCTTCAATTTCACAGGCAATAGATGGCGTACAAAAGTAATAAGTATGCTAGATTGCAAATGGAAGGTAAAAAAATTGATTCTCACGTTATATGGACAAAAAGAAAAATCTTCGTATTCTTTCTTAATTTTATTGTCTCACAACTCAAGGATTCCTCTTCATTTAGTCTTAAGATAATCCAAATCAAAAATAGTGTGATTTGCTTTACAAACAAATAAAATTCGTCAAATGAAGGCAAAGTAACAAAAAATTCATCACTTTCCCAAGCTCCCTTGCCCTAGAAACCGAACTACAAATTTTACGTTAGTAGACGACGGAGATTTTATCGCCTCCCCAAATTGAAAATCATTAAACTGAAGGTAAACAATAAAAATCTATCACTTTCCAAAGCTGCCATGCCCTCACAATGGAATTTAATATAGATAACCACATTCCATAAAAACTTCAAACAATAACAGAATTCTAAGCTGGTTTCAAGGCTACACAAAAGAAATTGCAGAAATTAAGATATCATCATATTGTGAAAATCAGAAGAGGGAGAATTTTATGGCATGCTTTAGATTTCCTCCAAATAAACAGAGCAAATAATAATTAGAAAAAATCAAAGATTGGTCGTGACTGGCGTTAGAATCCCCGTAAAAATTAATAGTGACATGCCTCCTCTTCTTCGCAAGAAATTTTTTTGATTAATCACATAGGCCAACAAAATTCGAGAAGTAGAAACACTTCAAAAAATAGTAATCACATTTAAACCATCCTCTTGAATGCTAAAAAATTGATTTCCACATAAACCATTAATTATAATACTATAAATGCATAATCAAATCAAATCATGTTCCCAGACAACTATAAAACTGTACTTATTTCACATACAAAACCTCAAGCAAACAATTCCAAATCTTCACCAATATAAACCCAAATTACTCATTCTGATAACTCATCAATAAACCAACAAATACCATTCAATCAACTAATCAACAAACAACCAAATAAAAGTCGTTCAATCATCAAAGTTATCAACTTCTTATCAAGAGTAGCACACAAAGCTTGTCACAGCCCAATGGTAGTAGTACTCTTCACTACCCCCACCAGTATCAGAGTGATCCCATCGCTAACCTCATACTACTCATCTTCAAACCCTTCAAGCTCATCAATAATGGATAAAAGCAGCTGCAATAAAAGCCACCCAGATCAATACTCACGCCATTAGAACCCCAAAATAGTAAAATTTAGGACGTGGTTCATATCTCAAAGACATTGACCTTGTATTTTCCGTAGAGATAGTAGTGCTTGTAGCTGAGACCGAGATCCTTGGTGATCTCAGAGATGTGAGGGAATCGACAGAGTTGGCGATGTCAATGTCAACAGGGACCGATGAGGATATCTCCTAAGAACTATTGATATATTGTACAATTAACTTCTAAAAATACAAATGTTTTGGGTCAGTAACATTATAATGTATCAAAATGCAAGTACTTTAGGCTCATCAAGATTCTAGAACTTGTAAAGAATAAGGATCTCAATTCACCTTGCGATTCGATACTTGAAAGATTATAAGACTGCATAAAAGCCCGAAAAATGTTCCATCTAGCATTCTGAAACATCCTGCAAGATTGCATGAAAAGCTTAAATAACATATAACCATCTATCAAAATTTTGTGTCTATTGTTATGTTTTATGTTTTATTTTATGGTATTTGGTAATTGTTTTTACATAATGGTTAGTAAGGCAGCTTTTGATGTTCAAAGTGCACATGTATTTAGTCTCATTTCCAGTTTATCATGTATTTCCTTTTAGGCAACGTTTTTAGGATACCGAGTGCTTTTGAATTTGGTGCCAAAGTTGTCCAAGTTGCTTGAATGTCCAAAAGGCAATCTGGTTTTTAAAGTGAATCAGTTCTTCATGAACACATGAGAAAGACATGGGAGTGGTCATCAGCCCAATGCACCAAGTTCAAGCTTTGGGCATTTCCAACCTTCAGAAACCATTCCAGTTGAAGAATCTAATATTCCAAAAATGATGGATTCTATCCAAAGCCATATAATCCAGTAATTTTCAGAAGTCATCAGCCAATTTTTCTTTCAAACATGGGAAAGAATCAAATTACCTCTTTACCATTTGGATTCGTGATGTGTTTCTTTTATCAAGCTCGTTGATGCACATCAGGTGAATCGACAAGTACTCTGGCCCTTGTTGTGGAGCTTATCAAAGATGCATACAGTGAGGTTTTGGGATATCCGATGGATCTTCTCCTGAGATTCATAATCAGATATGGCACATACAGGGTATGTTAAAAACACTAAGTATACTTATCCACTTAGCACACAGAGAGTGCATTTCAAAGCCAAGTCATTAGAATAAAGGCGAAAAGCTAGCTCCATTGCACATGCTCATCACGCAATAGACCATAGCAACAACTCTATAATAAAAAGAGAGAAAGATGAAAAACATAGTTGAATCATGTTTTTCCCTGAAACTCACAAAAGTAAAGAAGCAACTAACAGATATTAGTTACCATGTATCACAATATAATACCCTGTGGTTCCTTACCAGTTTTTACAGGAACTGAAGAGTAAACAATCATGCAGATGCTTGTAACAATTACAGTGAGTGCAGCTGCCACAATAATTGCCTTATTCAAGAGCAAGCCATTCAAGCGGAGCTTGAACCATCATTCACGTCTGTTCTTCCAATAGGCACTTGAAGAACCAACCTGTGCTAGAAATTATCAATTTTGATAAGAAATTTTATCCTAAACATGCATGCATGATAAATTATGGTAGTCGATGAGATGTTATTATTCATCTGAGTACAAAAACAGAAATATAGTTTAAAATAACATATGTGAACTGTAAGGGCTGTTATATTTGAAATGAAAAAAAAATTTCCCCGCCAATCTTTATAGTGAAGCTACTATAATTGATTTGCAACCTACAACAATTTCTAATGTTGGCTTAATCACAAAAAATCTGACTTACTGAAGATTGAAAACAGCGTATGGTTGTTCTTCCGCATAGAAATCCATTTCTTTATGTAATGGCAATGGAATTAGGTGATCCTGCTCTATGCAATCACTGGTTGCACCAGAACTTCTGTTACTGCAAAAAGCATTTGCTACCATATGCTTAATATAACCAACACATGTTAATCCTAGGCAATAGCAATCGAATTACCTAACACTAACTAATTTAATATAATAATTAAATATGCCAGAACAATACAGCCAGCATCTTCTTTAGTTCATAAACATATAAACACACACAATTTTCTAAGTAGTAAAAGGTCACATGTGATCTTCCGCAATCCAAGCTATTCATTTACAACGTTCTTGCTTAATCGTTGGTTCCTTCCCATCTCTGACCTTCTTGCCACTATAGGTAGCGTCATCCACCAGTAGCTAGGCAATGGAACTCGGTCCCAGATCAAACCAACATATTCCTCCAAAGGTTGGTAATGGTTCATGACTTCCTCCAAAGCTTTTCCAATCTCAGCCACAATCTTTTTCCATATTTCACTGCTCTGGTCCCAGTGAGTAGCCATCACATTCTCAAATGCACTGTTCTGGTCCCAGCTCCATATTCTGATCCTAGCTCCATAACTCACGGCCTTCCCAAAGAAAATATGCATAGTCCGTGACGTCTATGTAGTCTACAACCTAATAAAACCATTAAAATTCAACAAAATTCTAACTTTTCCAAGAAAAATTTTGGAAATTGCAAAACATATAGGTAAAATCATTAAGATGTAAGTTTCTAAAAACATGGTAACCACCTTATTTTTAGGGACTTCAATTCTTTGAGAATTTTTCTGTTGACATGGAGAAGGAAGATTGCCTTGTTGAGAACAACCTTCAGTAGAAATTTGAACAATCTTGAAGGCCCTTGCTTAATATTCTCCATGTGGGTAAGTTGCCCATTCCCCACTAACATGGATTTTTCATTTTGCATGTCTTGGCCTCCATCAGCACTTAAGGAGCAGAGAAATCAGAGTATAAGCATACTTTTGCTAATTTAAATTTTTCAAAATCAAAATAGAAATATTCAGGCTCATCAAGTGATCTTATTTGTGCATAACATGTTATTATACAGAGATGAACTTATTCACCAGCTTAACAAAATTTCTCCAACATTCCTCATCACATCTAAAGCGGTAGGTATAAGTTAAGAAACATTAAAACTGTTGTATAATGTTGTAAAAAGAACCATGTTGTCATGAATTGTAGAGAGGGAATAGTCCTAGGTATGATAAATTGTATAGGATTCGTTCAAGAAAATTTCACTATCTAATTAATGGACCATGGTAGAAGAAACACAGCAGTATGCACAAAGAAATTTTCGTTTGCTTTGTTACTTCAACTCTCTTATTAGAAAGTAAGAAAAGGGATTGTCTTTATTGAGAAGGAAAATTAGAGATCATCTGATGAGGCAAGCAAGTTTTCAATTGGCTGACTCAAGACGATGTCAACGACATAAGAAAATTATGAAACCCAGAAAAAGAAGAACAAAACAGGATGATAATAAGAGTAGCGGAGCATTAAGGAAACTCTTCTTTCATTCGAACTGTCCATGTAATCCAATGATAGACAACACTGCAAGGTTTAAATGCAAACCAAAAATACCAAAAAGATGGCCAAAATACCAAAATACCAATCAAGTTAAATAATAATACAGTCCAAATGGTTACCAATAAAATTAAACAAATATGTATGCAAGGCAACCATTTCAACAATCATGTAAAATAATTTAATACAAAAATTACTCCAATTATGTACAGTGTCTTCTAACTTGTTTAGCAACTATGATATTATTGTTGATCACTATGTGAGCTTTTGGCATCATCAATATATTTGTCTGAATTCTACATGAAGTTTGCTACTAAAATCCAACAAAATTTTGGACCTAAGTGACTTTTCCAAAATAAGGCAACAAAACATGTTAATATCAACAAACATGTTAATATGAACTGGAAGAAAAGGTAGAAGCAAGTAGTGATAAGCCAAATGTCATTATCAAAGAAATCAAGGTAAATCAGTTTTTGTTTTGGTTTTCACCCTAACTCATCAAAGTAACTAATCGGGGATTTTTGGGTTTCCACTCCAACTCATCAAACCCCCGAAAACCTAGCCAATGCAATTTAATCGTAAACCCAAACATATAACCAAAAAAATTGAAAGATATTAAACAGTAAAATAATGCGCCAATCAAAAATCTATAAGTTGAACAAATTAAGCTTGTAGTATAACAAATTAAGCAGCTTCACTACTTATTCCACAAATCAAACTTTTTCATGCCAGTACACAAAATGAATTTTGAGGATACTATAAAAGTAAACAACTATAAAACTTTGTAATTGACAGAAACTTCTTTATGGTAAAGACTTGAAGTTGAAGATCATCTTCGTGTGATCTCTTTCTGACATGCATGACAAACATACTAATCTTTTAACATATGAGGTGTTTCTTAATTTGTGCATGTCATGTCAATGTAGTAGTTGTTTTTCAAACAATTTACATAAACGGAATCACTCGAGCCGTACTGCTTGGGGCTTAAAGTTTGAGCATCTGTTTGTTCTTTGGGTGCCTTTATGTATCATGCATTTTGACTAAGAAGTATAACTATAACCAAGGATTCAAATACTGGCCAATTTCGATACATGTAGGAAATATAGTGTTGGATTTGGAGGCACCCGAGGTGATACCATCCAATTTTAGATAGCTAACCTATTAATTACTGGCTTACTCATGAATATCAAACTGTTCTTGTGTTCTTAAATAACTAACCTATTAATTTGTCTTCAAATATCTATGAAGTTACTGTAAATTCATGCCAAATTCCAGATTTTCTGGCTACAATTTAATCCCAAAACTGTATGTGAATTATTAATGCACTGATTATTATGTTAGATATTTTGTCAAAATTAATTAAAGCTCCATCAATCATTTTAGAAAATGTGGTGATATTCTGCTACGTATTTTAACTTTTAATACAATTATTTTTAATCATTTTCAAACAAATTAAAGACGCAGCTGATACAATGTATAACTGGAAGACAGAGATCTACCATGCTAGTGTAATCAACCTTCGACTGACACGGTTATTAATATCGAGATGGCAAACCTTGACTATAACCTAACCTGTCAATCCCTTCTTGAGCACAAACTCTGGTATATACTGATCTTGATTGTTTAACTCTATTTTCTATAAGGTTTTGGATCCCTTATAAGGTTGTCCAAGATATCTTGATTTTTTACTTCTAGCCATATAAGCAAGATGGTTTAAGAACCTATGATTATAATTTTAGATAGAAGGGTGTAATGCCTATCATATCTGCATATGCAATGTGGGCTGATGATGCATGAGTTAGTTCTAAATCCAGGATACAGTATGGATATATGACTACCTCGCAATAGATCGCAACCTTGAAATTTGTATTATATTGAATAGTTTACATAAATTCATATAATAGATCGCAATGGGTTACATAAATTCATATTATATTGAAATTTGACATTTATTGGGAGGGAATGCAAGTTTTAAGTGAATTACCCTTGAAATGGACACCTTCAAATACTACAGCTTCTACTGAATTTTTTTTATTTTTTAAGTTTTGATTGAAATAAATTGATTCAACATATATAAAAATCTCATATAATAGGAAACAAAAATATTTTCATGTAATTGTGTGTGGTTCAAGTAGATAGTGCATGATCAGCCAGCTTTAATTATTACAGTAACATAATTGAACTTTCAATTCGAAATAAATTGTATACTTGTGAACTTTTACTCACATGAGAAGAAAGATACTTGTGAACTTGATCGTTTCTATATAATAGAGCAACTTGATGGCATCAATCCTTACTCACATGGGATTAAAATAACTAATCATACTCTAATTTGTATTTGGACATTCCTTGCATGTGAACCGTCAATTGCACTATGAAAGAGAAATTTGATTCAAACTCCAATTATTGTCTTTTAACCAATATAATTAATTTGAATCCTATTCAAATTCGCCCATGTGAACATCTTACAAAAGAATCCAACCGTGACTCAAATTATTATATTTTTTCCTAAACTAATTAGGAGTCTTCAATTTGGTTTATACATGAAGATTGCCTAAACTAATTCTTGTCCAACGTAACTTCAGATTTGAATACGGATAAGATTACAACTATGTTTGCATCAAACTCAACATGATTCCTGCAGGTCCATACTCTATACCGACTTCATATCAGTTAATAAGTCTTCCCTTACTAACTTTAGCAAACCAAAAGAGAGAATTTAAACAGAGAATGCACAGCAAATGAAAAAAATGTCATGCAATTCCAGTGGTTAAGTGTGTATTGAAAAAAATACTTCTAGATCAAAGAACCAAATTTTAAAAAACTCTATAATATTGGAAACATAGCTCACAAACTTCTTATTCAATTATTACATAAACTAAAAAATAATGGTGAAATCATCATTGTTCCTTTGCAAACTGGTTCTTTCATGCAATATATTTTCACATCATTATATCATACTTGCCATATAAAGGGAGAGAAGCAAGGTAGCTGCTATTGCTTGTTCATGTTGGTAAAGAAGCCAGACAGTATGCTACTGAGAAGTTTGGAGAAGGTCAAAACTACTGAAGTTGATGGTATTGTTGATTTCATGTTAATGAACTTTGAGGAAGCATAATGTAATGCCAATACTTCATTTGGTACGTGAAATTAAGAAATACTTTCCCTTCACACATTTCATACTGGATTTGCTATCCCTCACACATTACTCTATCGAAATATAAGATATGTTTAAACTCCGAATTTATTGTCTTACATTTCCTTCACATTATTAGAAAATAACCTTAGGAAGCAATTGCTGGTCTCATCTCAAAATAGAAAATTTTAGTAATTTTAACGAAATTTCACCTAATGAAAAATTCAGATCAATCAACCATCTGTTTAAACTCCCAAGCTTAAAAAATTCAGGATTCTCAAACAACTGAGTTGCCAAAAAAAGATATGAACTGAATAAAACCATCATTATTTCAACAAAGATTCACATTTCAATCTTTATTCAATAAACCTTCACATTTCAAACTTTCAATATTGCCATTCTGAATAAAATCTTCATATTTCAACAAAGCTTGCTAGAAATCTTCACATTTTACAGTGAGCATGAACTCTTGCAATCTCCACATTTCAACAAAGCTTGCTAGAAATCATTATTTAGAAATCATTGCTGCTTGGGTAAGAGCAAGAGAATCTCAATCAAACTCAAGTCATAATAAAAAATATCTGAATCCAAAAGAAAGAGAAAAGAATTCTTAAACAAAAATACCTGATCATACTTTCCTTCTCTTCTTTCTCAGGGAAGGCATAACCAAATTCAATTAGAAAATGAAACCCTCCATTAATGCCATTAACCAAATTCAATTGCCAACTCAGTTGCATATAATTCAATTTAATGAATTTTTACCATATTTTGAGATGATTTTTATTATTCAAATTTGAAATTTCCAGGTCATTCATTTGTCAAGATTATGTCCAAATTATCCTATGTAAGAATTTACTCTCAATCTAATTCTGGAAATTCTGGAAATTCTTGTATTTGTCAAAATGACCATATATTTAATGCCATTAACCAAATTCATAGCTCTTAAATAAATGGTCACTGTAATCTTGAAATTTCCAGGTCATTCATTTGTCAAGATTATGTTCAAATTAAAAATTACAGTGATCACATTTGTCAAGATTATGCATCTTAAGCTTTGGTGGGCCATATATTTAAGAGCTATATATTGAGAGTAAATTCCAGAATTTAATTACAGTGACCATATATTTAGCTAATATATTTAGCAAATGACCATATAATATATTTAGCATAATCTTGAAATTCTGGTCATTTGTCAAAATTACAGTGACCATATATTTAAGAGCTATAATCCAGGTCATTTAATTTGAACATAATCCAGGTCATATCCAGGTCATTCATTTGTCTATGTAATGAGAGTAAATGAACTTACAGAAAAATGATAAAATTAGGTAATATTATAGAGAAAATTGCAGAATAATGAACTTACAAAAAATCTAACAGAAAAATAAGATTGAGGCAAAGTCATTACCTATGAGCACACTCTGCAAAATTCCTTCTTTGTCTGTCTCGGACAACAACAATAGAAAATTATAAGTCAAAACCAAGATGAAATTTTGAAAGTCAATTGAGAAACAAAGATCAATTACATACTGTTACATAGGAATCAAAGAAGTATGCAAGCTTTGTGTACATGTATTCAACTTGCCATTGCATTATGTGTTACGAAATGAAATAAACGAAATGCAACAATACAGGCTAGCATTCAGTTTTGGGAGTCTCAGTTATTTAAATTAAATAAACATGAGAGCTAATTTGCTATCAGCTTTAAATCAACCAAAAAAGGGATAATTTCAGGAAACCTGGGTTGAGCTTGCCTCTTGCTGCGAGAAGAAGAATTCCAGAAATCAACTCCCCATAGTCCTGGGTTGAGCTTGCTTCTTGCTGCGAGGAAAAATGAAGGAACTTCTAAATCTGAAATTTCTAAATCAAGTCACAAAGAACTGGAATTTCTAAATCTGAAGACTGAACTGGGTGAAGTGGAAATTGAAATGGAAACTGAACTGGGTTGAACTTGCGTGAAGGAACAGAGGGATGAGAAGGGGGAGGGGGGAGAGAGAACCTGGCGAGAAGAAGGGAGCTTGCCTCTCGTTGCCGCTTGCTGCGAGAAAAATGAAGCTTGCGAGAAGAATTCTTGCCTGGGTTCCTGCGTGAAGCTTGCGTGAAGATTTGGGATATGGGAGAAGCTCTTCAGATTCGGGGTGAAATTGAATATGGGAGAAGCTCTTAAGTGAAAAAAATGATCTCGCTTGGGATTATTCAAACTATTCACTGCTTCTTGGTACCTTCAGATCTGGGACAAGCTCTTCAGATTCGGGAACAAAGATTTGGGATATGCGAGGTGAAGCTCTTCACTGCTTCTTGCCTGGGTTCCTGCGTGAAGATTCTTGCTTGCGTGAAGCTCTTCACTGCGAGATGAAAATGGAGGAGGGTGTAATGAAAATGGAGGAGGGAAAAATTTTTCTTCCCTCCATTTTGTTGATGTGATCAAAAAACGTCAGAGAGAAAATGCAAAGGGTGATTTAAAAGTTTGAAAAAAATTATATTTTAGGTGATGTGATCAAAAGTGATTTGATTTCTTATATCTAATATCTCATTTCTCAATTTCTCATACCCTATACAATCTATATAAACATAACACCCAATTACACATAACCAAAACCAAATTCTCTTATCCATTATCTCTTATCCATTATATCTTATCCAAAATCTCTTATACAACAATACACATATCCACATACAACAATACACATAACCAATATCTCTTATCCAATTTCTCTTATCCAAAAACCCATGATAACATCCCTGTTTTATAATATAGATATATATATATATATATATATATATATATATATATATATATATATATATATATATGTATGTATGTATGTCAGTTCTATGTTCATCGTGCTCATAATTCAAAAATATTTGTATAAATCAATTTTCATTTGCAAAACAATCACTACCTCACCCTACTCTTTATTTCTTCGTCTAACTCTTTTTTCGAGTTGAAAAATTTTACCATCTGCTTGCTATTTCTACATATTTTATAAGAATATATATATATGATACCATATTTTACATGTATCCTTCTTTCATCTATTTAATTATTTAGAGTAATATTTTTGTCCCACCCAACCAGCTATCTCCTTATCCCCGCCTTATCTGAACTCGTTCTATCAGATCTTGTTTCGTTACGCTTTTGGTTTCAGTTTCCTTTCTATTGCTTAGACGTTAGTGCTTATCGTTGCATGTGTCAACTCTAGTTTAGTAGTGGGCTATTGTTTTTGTGATGTCGTCGTGATGCATGTATATAGGTAGAGTGTGTGGACCTGTATGAGTGTGCTGCACTTAGGATATTAATGATTGTCTCTTGTGTCATGTATGTATACTCAGTGTGATTCATGATATATGTATGAAGTTGTATGAATGATGGTATTTATATATGTGTGGATAGCTATACCACTTTAGGGATGTCTGCGTATATTAGATTTAGTGTTGGAATATCTACTAGTGGAGTATGTGGTTTGAAGAATACTTGTAAATGCTTGAAATAATATACTAGTAAGTCATGTGCATGTTAAATTTAATGATAATGGGTGTGCTTATAGTTAAGTGTGTAGGCCTATTATATGATATATATATATATATATATATATATATATATATATATATATATATATTAGTGCGTGTGAGCGTGTGCTCGTACATAGATATGTATGTGCTAAGTATATAGTGGTATGAGTGGTATGTATGAATGGTATATTAGCGTGTGTGGGTGTGCACCATGCACGGATAAGTATGTGCTTAGCTATAGGTGTTTGCGACTATGGTATGTGTGTCACATCTTGAATATAGTTATAGTATTATATGTGATGTGTATATAAGATGAAAGTATCTGCGTGTATTTGAATAACTAGATATTGGTGTATTATGGTAGTAATAGATGTATATTAGATATAGCTTACATGATTTAATATTGTATGGTGTGGCTACATGCGTCGATATGTTGGTATTGAATGTACATTAGGAGATATTAGGGAGTAGTATATCCATGTTGTTTTGTGCATAGTTAATTATCTATATGTGAAAAATTACGATCGTGTTTGCTAGTGTGAAACTATTTTTTTATGTAAGTATGTGTAACTTGGTTATGTGATAGTGAGTAATAGTTATAAAAGGATGTACGTGACTATATGAATGATTGAAGTACGTGTATGAATTTGACTGTCTATGATAGGTATAAGTATAGAATGTGCATATATATATATATATATATGGGTAAAGTGTTCCTAGGGTGACTCCTTAGATGAAATCTAAGGAGTCGCCCCCATTTTCTCCTATCTTCCACAATTTTTTTGGATTTTATTTTTCATGGGATTGTTGGTCACATTATAGATGATCAACATACCAAAAATCAAGTAATTCCAATACTTTAAAAGCCACCATCTACCCCTTGCAACTTCAACGGTCTGAAAACGTGCTTAAAACCCATGAAGTTGCAAGGGGTGGATGGGGGCTCTAAAAGTATTGGAATGACTTGATTTTTGGTATGTTGATCATCCATAAGATGAACAACAATCACAAGAAAACAAATTTCAAAAAAAATGTGGGAGATGGAAGAAAATGGGGCGACTACTTAGATGAAATCTAAGGAGTCACCCTAGGAACACTTTACCCTATATATATATATATATATATATATATATATATATATATATATATATATATATATATATATGTATGTATGTATGTATGTATGTATGTATGTATGTATATACATAAATGTATGTATGTATGTTTGTTTGTATGTATACATGTTTGTATGTGTTACGCCTATTTGACCGAGACCCAAAAGACACGAGCCCAGGAGCCCGACTACTGGTCGAGAGCCCATCTGCATCCTCAAGCCCATTCAACAAGGGCCCTATAAGGGATCTTCTCGAATGTCGATCCGACCCGGCCCCGATAACCCGCCGGTCACTCGCCCACTCCTGCAAAAACCGCTCCCCCAGACGCGCGACCACTAAATGGCGGTAATGGGGAGGTGCTGGCATGGAGAAGAAAGCGGCGGCGAGGGGGCGGATTGATGGGGCATGATCGAGGGCGGGCGTGGGACGTGGGCCAGAGGCAATCACGCTGGGAGCTCTACAAAAGGGCTAGGAAGACGACGAAGAAAGGGACCGCATCTCAGGTATCTAAAACCTAAGGTACTCCATCAACGACCTGGCTCCCCCATCCTATCTCCTTCCTCCCCCGCTCGTGCCGTGAGACGCCGTTCTGATCTCCTCATGAGTCGAACCGTCTCCGCCAGGCCTCCTCTTTCAGATCTCTATCTGACTTAGGCATCGGAGGGGATTTGGCCGGAACCTAGGTCCGGCCCCCTGACGAGCGTTCTCGTCTACGCAGGTGGACAGCTGATCAACGGGCCGAGGCTCCCCCTCGCCCCTCTCCAACCTCACAGTCAACAGGACGAGTGAGGCTTACCCTCACCGTCCGTCAGGCGAGGCCGAGCGCATCCTACCGAGGCCGAGTGTCTCGACCCGGGCCGAGGCTTCCCCTCGCCCTTCGCCGAACACGCATCTAGCTGGGCGACTGAGGCTACCCCTCGTCGTCCTACCTCCGAGGCCGTGCTCGTCTGTCCGAGGCCGAGCGTCTCAACCAGGGCTGAGGCTTCCCCTCACCCCATCTGCACCGATTCGAAGCCCCCGAGGGACCCAAGCGGGCCCCTTGACCACGTTGACCGGGTTCTCCACGGTCAACGCTTTGTAGTGAGAAAACACTCTGAAACAGTATGTATACATGTTTGACTATCTAGTGCATATATAAGCACTTGTAGTAACTATACTTGCTTTGAATTATAGTGTGATGTGATTGGGATAGTTACTAGAGTGGCTAGGTATATTTATAGTTAGAAAGTCTGATGACGGACTTTATTCTAAGATGGGTAGAATGTAATGGCCGATTTCCGACCTTTCGTTTTTCGCGCGTACTTTCCTCTTCTGTACGCATATTTTTCTTAGTCATCTCTTCTATCCGAATACGCGATGTTATATGTCGTTATAACCGTATAGAAGAGTAGTTATTTGTGGGATTTTTAGTGAACGTTATTTCACGGGTCGTTCTCCCACAAATCAGCTTTGAATGAAGGGGTGTTTTAGCCTCTAGACTTCAAAGCTTAGTTTTTATTTTTATTTTCGTTCTCGGTAGGATTAGCTCATGACCGGACACTGTATCCTCGATCCTCTCATCGTCACAGTTGTCCCGATATTTTTTCATAATTTTCAGACACCGTTTGCTCAGCCCATCACACTAATACCTTCGAAACCTAATTAGCCTAATCAATTTTTGAATTTCAATCTTAATCCCAAATCACATGGGATTCTTACGTATCATGAGGGATTTCCTATGGATATTCTCACCTTACTTTTCCCCTCTTTACATACCCCCTCTTTCATGTAAGGACCCTGTCTATGGGGAAAACACTAGAAGGGGTGTTGAATAGTGTTTATGCAAATTTAAAAGGAATTTACGCCAAATAAAATGCAATCCAACAAATAGTGCGGAATAGAAAAACGACCCAAAGAGAAACACACGCAAACGAAGATATGTTTCTAGGGTTCGGATTACCCAAGTCAACTCCCGACTTGTTCCCGATAATCCTACGTCCCTACCACCCAGATACCACCGGATACTCAAGTTAGAACCCTAACGTGAGGTTTCCTTATAGCCCACTTGTAGCAACCCTACAAGTGCAATCGAATACAATCGATGTCCTTGACTCCCACAACTTGGGAGCAAGCAAAACCACTCTCACAACCGAGAGCACAAGTCAAATAACGAAAGTTATGAAATATGAAAGCAACACTTACAATCACCTATGCCTTGAAGTAGAACTTGAGGGAGAAGTGTGATGCGTGTTGGAAAACTCTCTTGGAAGAGAGTTGAAAGCCCTTTCTCTTGACTGCACCAAATGTCTAGAAGATCAATCTTTGGTTCTAGGTTGGAGAGCAAGAGAACAAGATTTGGAAATACTTAGGGCATTGGATTTGAGAGCTTTGATCTTTGGAAATGAAAGCTTGAAGGATTTTGCAATGAATGAGTAACCTTCCAATGGAACACTAGAAGCTCTATTTATAGCTTTCTCAAATTCATAAAACAGTTTAGGCAAAAACCCAATCGAAATCCGTGAGAAAAATCTCAACGGATATAATCTGAACTCGCGACAGTCGACTGTTGAACAATCCACAGTCGACTGTTGCACAGTCAGCAAGGGTAGGTGAGAATTCATAACAGTAACTTACCACGTGGACAGTCGACTGATGAAGCCAAGACGGTCGTCTGTTAAACCAACAGGTGACTGTACATTCTTCGACAGGCGACTGGCCGAGAGAAGAGTAAGTTAGATAAAATACTGGAAACCTCACAAGATACAGGACAGACGACTGATGCAAGGAACACAGTCGACTGTTAATCAGAACAGGCGACTGTATATCCTTAAACAGACGACTGTCAATGTCAGGAGAAATTTCCAGAGAGCTGAGTCAAAGAATTGATTTGTAGATAGGTGACTGTTGCAGCATAGACAGTCGACTGATCTAATAGACAGTCAACTGTATATACAGTATAAGTCGACTGGCCGTAGAACTCAGATCAAACAGAGTTTGGGCAAGGAGAGACATGCGACTGATGAACAATTCACAGTCGACTGTCAATTGTTCATCAGTCGCCTGTCACTTGGACAGGCGCCTGTGAAACGTTCAACAGTAGCCTGTGCGAGATAATCAGAGAAGGCCCAAAAACTATGTTGTAATAGTCTGTGCATAACAGGCGACTGTAGAACAAAACACAGTCGACTGTTGTTGAGACAGGCGACTGTAAACTGTTAAGCAGTCGGCTGTTATAAACAATCCTATCACAAACACAAGAGGATTGAATTGGGATCAAAGGACAAAAGTCTAAAGATGTCCTATGACAGAATGTAGATGTGTGTGAGTGCTCCATCAAAGTTCTACTTCTAAGCTACATACTAGAAGAGATAAAATAAAAATTACATTGACAAATAATCTCTTCTTTCCATCGTATGAGCTTGAAGTCTTTACAGAGCTTCAATCATCAATCTACGATCATCCAATTCATATCATTTGCCTTCAATGACGTTTGTGAGTCATCCATTGCTAGTTGATCTTCATAATAAGCTTAGGCAATGGACTACTGCAAAATAGGGGATTAGTCACAACTATTTATGTTTGCTCATCATTAACACCAAGTAGGGAGAAGTCTAATACTCAACGTTCTCCCCCTTTTTGATGATGACAAACAAACATAAACAAAAAGATAAATAATTGTGCGCAATGAAAACTTACTCCCCCTACATAGATGCCAATCAAGTTAGTCAACAAATATTAGAGCATCTATATAGCAATTGAAGCAAATGAGTGAGATATGAATGAATTCAATTCAAGAAATCTAGGAAATAAAATCCATATTCATTGTAATCTTACTCCCCCTGAATCTAAGGCAATGAAAATCTTAGATTCAAGCGTTACAGCATACTTAGCACATCCATTATGAATCGTGTATGTTTATTTCTCTCCCCCAATGGCATTATCCAAAAAGGTGGGAGCAAATAACAACAACAATAATAGTGCTAAATACGAACTAACAACAATCAAGGAGTATAAAGATATATCGAATCAAAAACTCATAAAATCTCATCATATACACATGCGATTAATGGAATGGGAATCCAATATCAACATTTTAGATAAACGAAATGAAAATAATTTTCACAAATTCATCACAACAAAGATACCATGAATTAACCAATATCAATTACATACATTGTCTCAAAAGCACAGCAAGGAGTGAAACATACATGGAGACAACATATCCAACGTCACACAGAAAAGATGAACAATATAGCAAAGTGTGACACAAAAGAGGGTGCAACATCATATATATATATAGTCAGAGTACATCAAAGGATGGTCATCTACATGGCCATCCAAACACGATACATCATGATCAAAAAAAATATCACATCATGACGACATTAAAAAATATCACCAAACATATATGAAAGAGTTGCAGACAGCATCATCCATCAAAAAAATATCATCACTCAAAATAACATCCATCTAAGAGTGAGCGTCTCCAGGGGCTGCAGACGAGGAAGCAGGCTCTGTAGCAGCAGGAGTATCCTCTGGAGGAGGATCAGAAGGAGCAACCGAGGCAGCAGCAGCAACATCCTGTGTAGAAGCAACACCAGGAGGCTCAACGACACCAGTAGGCTGGGGAGGCACATGAGGCTGAGGGAGATACTGTCTCAAATCCTCAGGAAAGGGAATTCCCTGATGGAGGAGTGAGAGAGACAGCAATCTGTAAATACCAGAGACCATCGCCAAAAGAATATCCTGAGATGGTGGAGCAGATGATGAAGGCAAGTCAGCTGGAGGCACAGTGGATAAGGATGGAGCTGAAGTAGACTTCCTCTTCTTTGAGGCAGTCTACAAAGCCGAAGAGGACTTCAACTTTGCAGAAGCGTCGAGGAGAGGGCCAAAGGGCATGGGCTCGTAACGAGTCAAATCAACACCAAAATGCCGAAAGACACGAGTCAAAAGACCACCATAAGGGATGTGAGACGAGGAGGACGTGAACTCAACCTTGTCCATCCTGTCAAGGAGGACAACGGCCCAGTTCACAGGCATCCCAGAAAAAATAGCATACATACACTTCAGGATATCTTGAGACGGCTGGTCAGACGATCCATATCGCGGCAGGATGTTGGACTTCACCACTAGGTGAACAGCCCAACCTCGTGCAGAGAACATGGATGATCTGACACCCGAATCAAGAGCAAAAGGAACCTCTCGAAACATATCCCAGAGGACAGACTGGTCAAGATCGTCAATCTCGGAAAAGCTGATATCAGTGGGAAGGGAACCAACAGAGGGAATCCTAAGAATAGTCCCTAAGAGAGAGGGAGTGATCTGAATGTGGGTTCCCTGGACGACAGTATCAAGGATGCCGGTAGTCGAATACTCACCGCGAACGCGGTTTGCATAGAAGAGCTTCACCAGAAATGGATAGGCTCTGAGGGACTCGCTCTGAGAGAAGCGAAAAAGATCGGCCAGGTGAGTAGCGGAAAGAATGTCAGAGAGTCTCTCAGCAGTGAAGGCGGGGAAAGCAATGTATCGCTCCCTAAGTAGGTTGATCCCAAGGAGAGAGTGAAATTTTGCCAGACAAAGATCGTCTCAGCAGATGGGAACTAAGGGATCAGAGGGGGGTACGGTAGGAGTCTCTTCAGATGAATTGGACACAGAAGGAGATACATGAGGGTTCTCAGCAACAGGCTCAGTGATGTGAACACCAGCAGGCTTGCGATGACGATGAATCAAAGGCTAAGCATCGCTAGAAGAGGCAGAAGGTGAGTAACCCGGCGAAGACGAATGCACAGGAGACCGAGCATGCTTGGTTCGAGCTTTATAGGGTTTATTTCTCTTGGCAATGAGTTTCTTGGGAGCCTTAGGTTGTTTAGAAGCAACGATCTTCTCTTCTCCCTTAGGTTTAGGATCCATGGAAACAAGAGAAGGAGAAACTAAATCAACGAAAGGAAACAGTGAAGAACAAGAGAGAGAAAGCAAACCAAACAGTGGAAATACAGACGATCGCGGGGAAGAAGATCAAAGGCAACAGTAGAACACGATCGACGACGACGATTAGGAGTAGATTGACGGTTGAAGAAGTGAAATCGATCGTTTTTGTAGAGAAAAAAACGAGCGGGAAGATGAACGGTCGAAGCGGAGGGGAGAGAGAGTCGACGTGGGGATGTGATCGTGTCGACTGAATATAAAATTGGGGAAATCAATCTGAGCCGTTGGATCAAGGAATCGACGGCTCAGATCAAATCACATGAACCGACACATCATATGACAGTCGACTGGAGAACAAAAGTCAGTCGACTGGATGAAGTGATAAAATTAAAGCTCAGAAAGATGGGCAGTCGACTGGCAAGTATAATGCAGTCGCATGTCCACTGGACAGTCGACTGACATATACACAACAGTCGACTGGCCGAGAATTAATATAGTTTAAAAAGAATAACAGAGAGCACTGTAAAAAATTCGACAGAGAGTACAGTCGCCTGATGACTAAAATGCAGTCGCCTGTTAGATTAACAGTCGACTGTATAACAGTCATCAGTCGGCTGTGCGAAAGATATCAATATTCATATAGAGGATATAGAGTAGGGCAGTCGACTGTCGAAGGAAAGACAGTCGTCTACCTTGGTCCAAAAAAGCACAATGAGATAGAATTCTAGAGAATAAGAACACTCACCTTAGGACCTATACTCTAATCATAAATACATCGTAAAATCATTGTGAAAACAATAAATCCATTGAAACACAAATTACTCCAATCAAGCTCAAAACTCATGAAATCAATTAAGACACAAATGTCTTTCTTAAGCTTATTAAACAATAAAGCACATGAAGGAAGACAATCAACAAGATATGAGCTCAATAAGGAGTTCTAGAATGAAAGATTGAGCTTCTAGATTTCAGATTCACCCATAATTCCCAATTCTCCACGCAACCTCACAAATGAATCTTCTTTAAGAGGTTTAGTGAAGATATCGGCAATTTGTTTTTGGGTTTCAATGTACTTTAAGATGATGTCCTTCTTAGCTACATGATCATTTATAAAATGGTGTCTCACGTCTATGTGTTTGGTACGGGAGTGGTGTACCGGATTCTTGGAAAGACAAATAGCACTTTGATTATCAACCATGATAGGGCAAGTATCACAATTGACACCATACACTAAGTGTGTATCTCATCCAAAGAACTTGTGCACATGCAAGACCCGCGACAATATATTCCGCTTCAGTCGTGGACAATGACACCGAATTCTGTTTCTTAAAAAACCAAGAAACTAAGGAATTTCCTTAGAAATGGCATGTGCCACTAGTACTTTTCCTGTCGGACTTGCATCCGACAAAGTCGGCATCACTATATGAGATTAACTCATATGTGCTAGACTTAGGGTAGAGTAACCCATAATCTAGGGATTGATTGAGATAACGAAATATTTGTTTAACCGCAATCAAGTGTGACTCCTTAGGTCTTGCTTGATATCTAGCACAAAGACATACGGAAAACATGATATCGGGCCTACTAGCGGTTAAGTAAAGTAAGCTACCGATCATACCTCGATATAGACGAACGTCTTCATCTTTTTCGCTTTCATCCTTGTGTAGATGAGTAGTAGTACTCATAGGAGTCCTTTTTCACGAAGACGATTCCATTCCGAATCGCTTAATAAGCTCCCATGTGTACTTTGTCTGATGTATGAACGTGACATTCTCCATTTGTCGAATTTGCAATCCAAGGAAGTAGGTGAGCTCTCCCATGTGGCTCATCTCAAACTCATCCTTCATAGACTTGGAAAATTCTTGGCAAAGATTAAAGTTAGTAGAACCGAAAATAATATCGTCTACATAAACTTGAATCAAAAGAATGTCATTCTCATAATCTTTAATGAAGAGAGTAGAATCAACTTCTCCCATTTTAAACCCTAAATTCAAAAAGAAAGGTCTTAAGACGATCATACCAAGCTCTAGGAGCTTGTCTCAATCCATACAACGCTTTCTTAAGTTTGAAAACATGGTTTGGAAATTTCTCATGAATAAAACCGGGAGGTTGAGAAACATAGACTTCTTCATTGACAAACCCATTTAAAAAAGCACTTTTAACATCCATTTGAAATAATTTAAAATTCTTATGGGATGCAAAAGATAAAAGCAACCTAATAGCTTCTAATCTAGCTACGGTGGCAAAAGATTCTTTGAAATCAATACCTTCTTCTTGCCGGTAGCCTTGAGCTACTAACCTTGCTTTGTTCCGTGTGATTACCTCGTTTTCATCCGTCTTGTTCTTGAAGATCCATTTGGTCCCAATAACTTGGTGACCACTTGGAAGAGGTACAAGTTCCCAAACTTTGTTTCTCTCAAATTGCATTAGTTCTTCTTCCATTGCCACTATCCAAGAGCTATCCTCACAAGCTTCTTGGATGTTCTTTGGCTCAATGGTAGAGACGAATGCGCAATGGGAGAATTCTTCAATTCTTGATCTCGTTCGAACACCCACACCAATATCTCCAATAATTTGGTTATGGGGATGGTTGCGAACAGTCGGGTAAGCTTTGGGTAAACCTGGATCACTAGGAACAACTTCAACAACTTCGTTTAAAGTGTTAGTCTCAACAATATTATCATTAATCTTAACATTATTAAGAGAGTCACAAAGAATCTCTACATTATCATCATCAACATGAGGAAATCAAAATCTTTATAAAACGATACGTGAAGCGATTTCTCAATCGTTGAAGAAGTTTTGTTGTATATCCGGTAGGTTTTTCTACGTGTGGAATATCCAACAAAAATTCCATCATCGGATCTTGGCTCGAATTTGTCTAAATTACCAAAGGTGTTGTTTATAAAACATTTCGAACCAAAAACACGAAAATACTTCACTTGAGGCTTTTTATCATAAAACAACTCAAAACAATTTTTGTTTGTTCGGGGTCTCACTAGAATCCTATTGAGCACATAACATGCCGTGTGCACCGCTTCTACCCAAAATTGTAGTCCTAAATGACTATCATGGAGCATAGTGCGAGCACACTCAATAAGAGTTCTATTCTTTCTTTCTACAACACCATTTTGTGGTGGAGCACGAGGAAAGGAAAAGTTATGAGTTATCCCGGAGTCATCACAAAACATAGTAAAAGACTCATTCTCAAATTCTCCCCATGATCACTACGAATAGTGATAATGGTGGATCCTAAAAGATTCTGAATCTTCTTTGCAAATTTGGTAAACTCTTCATGAGCTTCATTCTTATTAGTTAAGAATGAAACCCAAGTAAATCTAGAAAAGTCATTAACGACAACTAGTCCATAATGAGCATTACCTAAAGAAGCGGTTCTAGTTGGCCCAAATAAATCTAGATGAAGAAGTTCTAGGGGCCTCTTAGAAGTAATCCCTTCTTTAAGCTTAAAAGAAGATTTACTTAGTTTACCTCTTTGACATGAATCACAAAAGTTTTTCTTATTAAAAACAATCTTAGGAAAACCTTTGATTAGATCATGCTTAGCTAACTTATATAAGTGCTTGAAGTGAACATGACCAAAACGGCGATGCCATAATAGTTGTTCACTTGTGTTAGCAACTAAGCAATGTTCTACGGTTTTAGGCAAGCTCAAATAATAAATATTTTTACGCCTAATACCGGAAAATAAAACATTTGAATCACAATCAACAATAGTGCACAATCCTTCTCCAAAGTTAACCTTGTAACCTTTGTCATAAAGTTGACTAATGGAAATGAGATTGTGACATAAACCACTAACAAGATAAACATTAGTAATTAGAGGTTTGGAAGGATTACCAACGATACCTACTCCAATGATGGTTCCCTTTTGATTACCTCCAAAAGAGACCGTTGCACCATCTTTGATGCTAATCACTTCGGAGAGCAAAGAGGGATCTCCCGTCATGTGTTTGGAGCAACCGCTATCAAGAATCCATCCTTTTCCTTTAGAGCTAATAAGGCATTTATTGCTCTTCTTCTTTCTCTTGGGTACCTATATAATATACCATAAGCTTATGGTACCCAATGTTTGTTGGGTCCAAGGGGATTAGCCCTTTGGAAGCCAAGTCCAAGTGGACTTCCGCTTCCCAACATAGTTACTATTTCTAATTACATCATGAAAGTAGGAATCAACATAAGCATTCCTAACATTTAGACTAGTGTTCTTAGGACCCCAAATAGTGTACATCTTGGAAGTCCTATTCCTAGTTGCATGCATATGAGTTGGATTTCTTTGTGGTGCATGCTTCTTAAGAACATGATTTCTAGCATAGATATGTGGTGGAGGATATGCATTGTACATTCTAGAATGATGTGTATGCTTGGGAACATGCATATTATAAGAAACATAAGGATCATGTATGACATGTGGAGGATGAGCATACATGAAAGAATGATGTGTATGAGCATGCGAGTGTGTAGGAGCACGTACATGAGTATTTCTCATGTGTGGTTGTGTACGTGTCCGTGGGTGCGGAGCATAAAATGTGTCATGATTATCCACTTGTGAAGTAGGATGTTTCCTACGTGGATGAGTGTTAGTGTACATAAAAGCATGGCCTTGCTTTTGGTTTCCACCCTTAGTGGGTTTCTTGCCAAAAGGAAGAGAAGATGATGTGTTCACATTCTTGGTAGGATTGCTACCTATAGTGTCTTTGACACCACTTGTGGATGCACCAGAGGAAGGCCTCACGAAATCTATAATGACACCACTATAGGAGGTGCGAGCATTAGAAGAATTTGCTTTTACAAATCCAAGACCAACACGATGTGTGGCCGGAAATTGGTTTGCTAGCAAATCATCCAATTGTCCTTTTCCCTTATTGAATCTCACAATACTGGAGGACATGAGCTCATATTTCTCCTTTAAAGAAAAAAGGTTGGTATCCAAGGTGGACACCCGTGCTTTGAGCTCGTGCACTTGGGTTTTAAGAGAATCATTCTCTACACCCAATTGTGTGTGACGTGTAGCTAGATCACTATTATCCTTGGGATGTGTTTGATCTAGTTGAGATTTGAGGGAATTCACCTCATCTCTCAATGTGACATTTTGAGAAGCTAAGTTTACTTTCTCAAGAGTTAAAGTATCAACAATGGTGTCATTGTTGATAATGCATGGAATGGATGACTTGCTAACATTTGATTTCTTTAAGCTAGTGTATCTAAGCATTAAAGATTGGTATTTAGCAAATAGTTCTTCATTAGCTATACGAAGTTCATCCATTGTTACCTCGGTGTCATCCGTGTTGGAGTCACTCTCATCTGAGAGTGGGTCTTCAAGTGCCATGAAACACATGTGGGCGCTCTCACCCTTCTCATCATTGGAATCGCTTGATGAGTCATCACTTGAGTCATCAAAGGTACCTACGAGTCCTTTCTTCTTGTTTTTCTTGTTCTTGTCGGACTTGTGGTACTTTGGTGCCTTCCATTTTTCTTTGTTGTTTAGCATTGGGCAATCCCTCTTGATGTGCCCTGGCTTATTACACTTATAACAAAGAGAGGAAGTAGCATTAGTAGACTTAAAACGTTTGTTGGATGGAAATTTACCTTTGCGGAAGAAGCGTTGGAACTTCTTCACCATTTGGGCCATTTCACCCAAATTCATCTCATTCTCAGATTCATCACTTTCGGAGGATGACGAATTGGCGTTGAACGCCAAAGCTTTCTTCTTGGCCTCCGAGGGATTCATCATGGCTCGAATCTTCAATCGGTTATCCCGTCTTACTTCGTAAGACATAAGAGTCCCGATGAGATTCACCACGGTGTAATTCTTCAAGTCATTGACCTCCTCAATGGCGATTGCTCTTCTTTCCCATTTGGAGGTCATCCCCATGATGATCTTCCTTACCTTTTCAGGTTCGGTGTAGATTTGGCCAAGGGCTTCCAATTCTTTTATGATGTCGGTAAAGCGTCCGTACATCGACGCAATGCTCTCATTTTCCTACATGTGAAATAAGTCGAAGTTTGGCACGGTAACATATAACTTTGAAAGCTTTACCTTATTCGTTCCCTCGTGGGTAACGATGAGATGGTTCCAAATTTGATATGTACTCTTACATGTGCATATCTTATTGAACTCATTCGGGTCCAACGCACAATGAAGAGCGTTCATAGCTTTAGCGTTGTTGACTTCGGCGGACTTCTCGGAAGTCGTCCATTTCTCGAAGTCATCTTCGGTGGGCTCGACGTACTCCTTGTGAAGAGTTCTCCAAAGAGAAGCACTCCTAAGGAATGTCTCCATCCTACACTTCCAATAGCCAAAATTAGTACCAATGAAATGTGGAGGACGTACCGTAGATTGACCTTCGAAAAGTGTGGACGCTCCATCACGGTCGTGATTGTTGTACGAAGGCGACGGAGGAACGTTGTTGTTGTTGGATGCCATAGATGAAACCTTAATGCTCTGATACCAATTGTAAGGACCCTGTCTATGGGAAAACACTAGAAGGGGGGTTGAATAGTGTTTATGCAAATTTAAAAGGAATTTACGCCAAATAAAATGCAATCCAACAAATAGTGCGGAATAGAAAAACGACCCAAAGAGAAACACACGCAAACGCAGATATGTTTCTAGGGTTTGGATTACCCAAGTCAACTCCCGACTTGTTCCCGGTAATCATACGTCCCTACCACCCGGATACCACCGGATACTCAAGTTAGAACCCTAACTTGAGGTTTCCGTATAGCCCACTTGTAGCAACCCTACAAGTGCAATCGAATACAATCGATGTCCTTGACTCCCACAACTTGGGAGCAAGCAAAACCACTCTCACAACCGAGAGCACAAGTCAAATAATGAAAGTTATGAAATATGAAAGCAACACTTACAATCACCTATGCCTTGAAGTAGAACTTGAAGGAGAAGTGTGATGTGTGTTGGAAAACTCTCTTGGAAGAGAGTTGAAAGCCCTTTCTCTTGACTGCACCAAATGCCTAGAAGATCAATCTTTGGTTCTAGGTTGGAGAGCAAGAGAACAAGATTTGGAAATACTTAGGGCTTTGGATTTGAGAGCTTTGATCTTTGGAAATGAAAGCTTGAAGGATTTTGCAATGAATGAGTAACCTTCCAATGGAACAGTAGAAGCTCTATTTATAGCTTTCTCAAATCCACAAAACAGTTTAGGCAAAAACCCAATCGAAATCCGTGAGAAAAATCTCAACGGATATAATCTGAACTCGCGACAGTCGACTGTTGAACAATCCACAGTCGACTGTTGCACAGTCAGCAAGGGTAGGTGAGAATTCATAACGGTAACTTACCACGTGGACAGTCGACTGATGAAGCCAAGACGGTCGTCTGTTAAACCAACAGGCGACTGTATATTCTTCGACAGGCGACTGGCCGAGAGAAGAGTAAGTTAGATTAAATAATGGAAACCTCACAAGATACAGGACAGACGACTGATGCAAGGAACACAGTCGACTGTTAATCAGAACAGGTGACTGTATATCCTTAAACAGACGACTGTCAATGTCAGGAGAAATTTCCAGAGAGCTGAGTCAAAGAATAGATTTACAGACAGGCAACTGTTGCAGCATAGACAGTCGACTGATCTAATAGACAGTCAACTGTATATACAGTATAAGTCGACTGGCCGTAGAACTCAGATCAAACAGAGTTTGGGCAAGGAGAGACAGGCGATTGATGAACAATTCACAGTCGACTGTCACTTGGATAGGCGCCTGTTAAACATTCAACAGTAGCCTGTGCGAGATAATCAGAGAAGGCCCAAAAACTACGTTGTAATAGTCTGTGCATAACAGGCGACTGTAGAACAAAACACAGTCGACTGTTGTTGAGACAGGCGACTGTAAACTGTTAAGCAATCGGCTGTTATAAACAATCCTATCACAAACACAAGAGGATTGAATTGGGATCAAAGGACAAGAGTCTAAAGATGTCCTATGACAGAATGTAGATGTGTGTGAGTGCTCCATCAAAGTTCTACTTCTAAGCTACATACTAGAAGAGATAAAAGAAAAATTACATTGACGAATAATCTCTTCTTTCCATCGTATGAGCTTGAAGTCTTTACGGAGCTTCAATCATCAATCTATGATCATCCAATTCATATAATTTGCCTTCAATGATGTTTGTGAGTCATCCATTGCTAGTTGATCTTCATAATAAGCTTAGGCAATGGACTAACTGTAAAATAGGGGATTAGTCACAAGTATTTATGTTTGCTCATCATTAACACCAAGTAGGGAGAAGTCCAATACTCAACATTTCACGCCCTCTCTCCTAGTCACCCAAACTACACCCCATTTTATACTTATTTTAGCATTTCTCCTATCTTTAAAACAAACCAGCCCGTAAGCCCTAGGAGGACTCACGCACAACCCATGGCCGCCACCCTTTCTTGCTCGTTCTCCTCACCACCGGCGAGCCACCGACCACCCCAAAGCTCCGACGATCTTTCCCCCTCTTCCCTCTCTTCTCTCTATTCTCTCTGTCCTCTTGAAACCACCAAAAACCCAGCCAAAGCCGTAGATTTTTGACAGCCTACGCCCAACTTCAAGGCCTGCAGCCGCCACCCTCCGGCCATCGCCGGTGACCAGCTCTGCCACCAACGGACTCCCCTCAACCCCCTCTATCACCTACAAGTTTTCCCTTTCCCCTCAGGCCACCACATCTCTGTTGCAATCCAAAACAGTGACCCAGCACAGAAAAACTGCCATTTGCCGCCTTGTACTCGCGGCCAACGCTGCGCGTAGCCGCCGTCAGCCACCCATCAGGACGAGCAACCCCCTTCGACCTCCTCCAATCCCCGGCAGCCCCTTGCTCCTAGGAGTCCACACACGCCACAGATCTTGCGTGTTTTACGACGTCGTAACCGTCGCCATGTTGATTCGTTGCACTACCTGCAACCGGAGAGATCTCGACGCCATACTCACTGTTCTCGCCTTCCTCCTGCTGTCTGTTCCAGTCTTGATGTGCTACCCATGGCCGAGACGTCGTTGACGATGAGGATCTAATGCCGTTCAGACCCGACGTCCGATCTACGTTCAAACGCCGTAAAGGTTGGTCCCCTAACTCGTAGTAAGAACCCAAATCGTAGCAAACCAATACTTAATCTAAAAGTCACCAACATTAACTAAAGTTTACTTTACGCTCTTTAAAACGATGTTCAACTCTAGAAATCGACGAATGGACTTGATTACCTGTGCACATAGGATATTCGTCGATTAGGCGGAATAATCAAATCAAAATCGTGACTTCAAACTGTTAGGGTAGCCACGTTTAACCTATAAATGAACCTTAATAGGCTTAATGATGAGCGTAACCTGACACCACCATTTGACTCGTTTCAGACGACCCCTTACCGACGCTCTGCCTCGACGAGACGCTCCCGATGGACGTACCGCTCACCACCACATGCAAGAGTGTTCACTTGCACAGTTTCGGCCACATTTAGGCCATTGTCTTCATTAAACTGTAATAAGTATAAACAAGAGAACCAAACATGAAATGATAACGTCTAGGATACCCACGACAGCTTGGACTTGACGACGAAGTCCGGGCACAACAACAACTGATACCATAGGTTTTCTCTCTGTGTGCGTGTGTATGGACCCCCTAGAATTAACAAACAACAACAACAACTGACACCCTAGGTTCTATCTGTGTGTGCGTGTGTGTGGACCCCCTAGAATGAATAACTCCTTATAACTTGTCATGTCATGAAATGTTATAAAAAGCCTATGGGCATTTCAGGCGCTCTCCAAGCTAAAGAGAGTGGTCTCTGTTATGTTACAAAAAGCCTACGGGCGTTTCAGGTGCTCTCCAAGCTAGAGAGTGGTCTCTGTTATGTTACAAAAAGCCTACGGGCATTTTAGGTGCTCTCCAAGCTAGAGAGTGTGGTCTCTGTTATGTTACAAAAAGCCTACGGGCGTTTCGGATGCTCTCCAAGCTAGACAGAGTGATCACTGTTATAGATTCATCTACGGGATGTTCGGCGCTCACCAAGGGAGTGAGAGTCATGCTACGGACCGTGGGGATAGAGGCACTCGTCAAGCTAGAGCGATTGGTCATATATTGTCCTGTCTTGAGCACTCGGGTTGGGGTAGGGTTGAGCGGTCGCACGGGGAGAGGGTCTAGCTGCTCTCAAACTGTAAGGCATGAACCCTTCGTGACACACATGGTACTTCATGTCATGTCTTGTCTTGTCTAGTACTATAGCCAGTAGCACATGCTACGGCTATTGCCTGTCACGTTTACTTTCTTGCACATATATATCTGCCATGTTGTTGCATCATCATGTAAACAACCTTTAAAATGTCAACCTTAAATTGTTATACACCTTGTAGTGGAATCTTCTCACATTTACTTGCAGACTTTGCCTGATGTACAACCACTTTCTCTTGGTGTTTGTACGTCAGGTGGTGAGACAGAGTTAGTAGACCAGGAGCCAGTACCAGAGGACTTGGAGCAGGAGTACGTTGCGGATCAGGAGTACGACCCGGGCGAGGACCAGTCTTAGAGGTTCCTCAGTTGCTAACCTCAGAGTTCCGTTGTCTTTAGTTTGGGTGCATAGCACCTGTTTACTTTTTGTCCTAGGTTGGGTGCGTAGCACCATTAGTTTCCTTTTCTGCAGTAGTGTCCATGCTGGGCATTATTTCCTTTTTAGACTCTTGTACTTCTGGATCTTTGTGGAATAAAATGAGTGCATCTTTTCTTTCAGTACTTTCTTTCGTTCCAAATTTTATATATGCAAGGACATGTTTCTATCTTTGGTGTTCCTCACAGACGCTTATTGGGTCCGAGCCTCACAGCTCCGTCTCATGCAAACCTTAGTCACGTCTCGCTTCCCTCGTTTTGGGAAGCGGGGCATGACAATCTTCTTGGATAGAGTTATACCATGATTGTTGAGTATGAGACCGAACTTGCTATTCACCATGCTAAATCATTTTAGCACAGTATCAATGTACCTAGACTAGGAGAGTCCTAGCATCCTTTTAGATCTAACTCTATAGATCTTCACACCGAGTATGTATGATGCTTCTCCTAATTCCATTAAGGAGAAATTGTTTGACAGTCATTCTTTGACAGATTTCAACATCTTTATGTTGTTCCCTATCAAAATAATGTCATCCACGTACAATAAGAGGATGACTAAAGAATTGTCACTAGTCTGCTTAAAAATGCATGGTTCATCTTCAATTTTGACAAAGTTAAACTCTTTGACTATTTTGTCAAATCTGATGTTCTAGCTCCTTGATGCTTGCTTACGTCCATAAATGGACCTACGCAGTCTATACACTATATTTTCGCTCCCAATGACCTTGAAACCTTCAGGCTGAGTCATATAAATTTTCTCTTCTAAATCACCATTTAGAAAAGCAGTTTTTATATCCATCTGCCAGATTTGGTAGTAATAATGGGCAACGATAGCGAGTATGATCCAAATAGACTTATGCATGTCTACTGGTGAGAAAGTCTCGTCATAATCTATTCCTAGAATCTGACAATAACCTTTCACAACTAGACTAGCCTTGTACATTTCTATCTTTCAATCTGCACAGATCTTTCTCTTAAAGATCCATTTGCAGCCAATCGGAACAGTTCCCTTGGACGCATCTTCTAAGGTCCATACATTATTTGCACGCATGGGTTACATTTCGGATTTCATTGCATGCAGCCATTTTTATAGTCTCTACTCGGAATGGCTTCTTGGAAGCTAACAGGGTCATCATCAACTATGATGATATCCTCGGCCCCTCCGTCTTTGAGAAAACCGTAGTACCTCTCAGGGGCTCGATGAATCCTAATAGACTTCCTGATGACTGGTTGTGGAATATTAGGTTCTGCCTCCCCCACTGGTTCTGACAGATGTTCTTGTGTTAATTCTCCATCTGAACATTCATCCAGATCTACCACCTTGCCAACAGTTTTCTTCATAAGGAACTCCTTTTAAAAAGATGGCATGATTGGAAACAACAACCTTTTGTTGTTCTAGATGGCAGAAGGTAAAGAATGTTTTTGGTACCCAATGAATATACACAAAACAGATCTATCTTCCATTTTGTTTGGATTATGCCTTTTGACATATGCAGGACAACCTCATACCCTCAAATGTTTAAGGTTGGATTTCTTGCCACTCCATATCTGACATGGATTCATCGACACAGATTTTAACGGAACCTTATTGAGAATATATGCAGCAGTTTCTAAGGCATAACCCAAGAGGGAGGTTGGTGATGTGTCCATATTTTCCATCTTTTCATAGCATTATCCCATCGCATTTCATATCATATTCGCATCCAAATCCCGTATTTTCCTACAATATTGCAATTTTAACGCCATATTCGAGTTTCGTAGAGTTTTGTAGATTTTCAGGGATTTTGGAGTGATTCGGGACCCATTTTGGATAGGACACATCTGGCATGCCTTTGATCCCGTTGGCGAAACTCTACAGGAGTTCGTCGAGTTTTGGAAGCCTATGGGAGGAGTAGAGGAGATTGCTAGGAGTGGAGGAGAAGCTGTAAGGAGTTGAGAGTTTCCCAGGCGACTCGACCGAGCAGAGCACCTGCTCGGTGGAGTTGATGCATGAAGCATGCTAAAGGCTGATACACATGCTGCTCAAACCGAGCAGTATGGTGACTCGGTCGAGCAGATCCCATTTTTGAAGCTCAATCAACCTCCTACTCGAGCCGAGCAGGACTCATGGCAACCGAGTCAGCTGCCTGCTCGACCGAGCAAGGCTGACTCGGGCCGAGCAGACAGAGTGGCATTTTTTGGAGAAGACCGAAACACTTACGTACTCGACCGAGCAGCCCGACCGAGCAAGAATCTGCTCGACCGAGTCACTGACTCGCTCGTCGACAATGAAGGCTATTTTCGAAAATTCTCGTGGCTGTCTGATGCGCGGAATGGAGTGAAGTGTGGTTCTGAGGATTGCGAAAAGGGGAGCTTATTCTTTGGATGTTTTCTGAATAAGCTTTGGAGAGGGAGAGGAGATTAGAGAGGATTGTAGATCTAAACCTAGTTTTGCTTGATTTTGAATTAATTCTTGGGACAAAATCTGCGATCTATTGCTCTTACGTTCTGGAATCTATTTGGATTATTATTGGTTTTATTCTTCCTTGTCTTTGGCAAGTAAGTTATTCATTTCTAATTTGATTCAATTGTTGTGATGTCTTCTTCGATAAAAATTAGATTTTTATTTGTTAAATTCGCCATGTGTGAGTAGTCTCCTCTAGGGTTGACGGTTTAGCCCTAAGACTTTAGGAGGGAGATGTAGATCTGGATCTTTAGGTTGAATTAGGAATAAAGGGGAGTATTTCGGCCGATCCTTCCGAATCTCTAGGATAACTTGCACCGAGATCATGCCTACGATCTGTGGAATTGATGAGCTTAAGGGGTATCCTTGGGATTTGAATAGGGAAATTGGTGGATCCAACCAAGGCTCGTGACCACACATGGCTCGTGCCTTGAGGGGATCCACCGATGAACTATACCGCTACATTGATGGCTACCGACATTGTGTCAATGAGAGCCACCGAAATACCTCGAAATTCTAACCCACGAGAGTGGTATGAATTAAGAGACTAATCCCCTAAACCTAATGCAATGTAAGGATCATATTCCAACATCGATCTCCGACGGTCTTAGCGGTGATCCCTGAGACCCTAGTTTTCTTTATTATCAAGCCAACAACAACACCACAACCAATCTTTCCAACCCGACAGCTATCTCACTTCGAGATATAAAAATAATCTGAGACCTCAAATACACTGTCACCATCCCTGTAGGATCCGACATCTTTTATACTATAATTTGACACTGTCCGCTTGTGGATAGAGCCCGGAATTGACACCTATAAGCCTTACTACGTCTAGCGACTGTGACACCGCTAGGTGGAATTTAGGTGTATGTTCTGGGTGCGTCAAGGTTTTGGCGTCGTTGCCGGGGACGGAAATAGTGTATCTCGGTTTATTTTTATTTTTGAAGAATTTTCTAGCAAATCTTACCATTCCTTATCTTTCCACCCTTTTAATTCTTTTAATTATTACCTTGCTACTAATGGTATTTTTCTGAGCTGTTTTGGTGCATGAACACTCGCTTTGGGGCATTTAATCAAGAATTATTACTCGACCCTGAGATCGAGAAGACAACAAGGGATCTGAGGGCCTCAAATAGAAATCAATCTCCCTCTAGTCAGATGGCAGACAATACCACTGCCCCACCTCGCACCGGGTCCATCCGGGACCACGTGAAGCCTACCTTCCGAAATAATTCTTCCATCCTGAGACCGTAACTAGTGGCAGCTAGCTTCGAGTTGAAGACTGGGCTTATAAATCTAATGCAGCAGGATCCCTTCCATGGGCATCCTCACGAGAACCCCATTCACCACATCGACACTTTTCTGGCAAAGTGTGATACTTTTAAGGCTAAAGATGTGAGTGATGATGCCATCAAGCTGAGGCTTTTCCCATTCACCTAGAGGGATAAAGCCTCATATTGGATATGGGCCCATCCACCCAACCACTTTACTACGTGGGAGAAACTGGCGCTCGCCTTCGTGGACAAGTTCTATCCACCCTCGAAGACAGTGCAGATCAGGGGGGCTATCTCTAATTTCAAACAGCTTCCACAAGAATCTCTTTACGAGGCCTGGGAAAGGTTTAAGGACCTTCAACATCAGTGCCCTCATCACGGGATCCAGTCCTGGGACTTGTTTTAGAGTTTCTATAATAGGCTGCAGCCCAGCACAAATATGATAATTGATGACGCCGCGCAAGGCACCCTGCTGGACAAATTGCCTGAGGAAGCCATAGACCTACTTGAGCATATGGCGACAAATAATCAGTAGTGGAGCGAAGAGCGAACCATTGTCATCCAGACCCCCGAGGTAAAAGCTGTCAGCCACCTTGATTCTCACATCGAGACTTTATGTAAACAGGTGGCTAGGATTGAACAACGTTTGGACTCCATCCCAACAACCACCGGCACCTCAGTTTATCATCCTTCAGAGGAATATGAAGAGCACAGTTATGTTCCTAATGAGGGACATTATGATGGTGCCGAATCATCTGAGTCCGTGCAGTACGTCCAAGGAGAGGGGCGCAATCAGTGGCAACATCCGGCCACTAGAAATCATCCTGGATTTTCTTACGAGAACCCAAATGGAGGGCTGCAACCTCCACAGTTTCAGAGACCACCACCCCCTCCTCAACAACAGCAAGGGCAGCCGCCAAATCAACAGTAGAGTGGGTTTAGGACAGCTGGGCCATATCGACCACCAGGCTACCAGTTCAATCGCCCACCTTAGCAGGGCTATGCACCATCTCCGCCTCGGTCCAATTTGGAGACCACATTGGAAACATTCATGAGTGGGCAGGTCAGGTTCTACCAGGACACGTCCGCTCAGTTCAAAAATATAAACATGTCGCTCAACGAGCTGAGGGGCCAGATGTCCCAGTTACTCACGAACCAAGGGAGGTTCCCTTCGCAACCGGAGCCGAATCCGAGGGCTCAAGTCAATGCCGTGGTCTCCGTTACCACACGTGGAGGACGGGCAACCGACCTCGTTATGATTCCAGTTGTGAACAAGGAACAAGTCATAACTGGGGATGCCATTATTGGCGGTGATAGTGAAAAGGCTACGGAAGATCCTACCAAGAATGAGGAGAAAGTGGATTCACCCTCCATCACACCCACAACAATGCCGTCTCCTAATGAAGTCGCAAGGAACAAAGGAAGCCGACCTCCTCCACCGTATCCACAGAGGTTGGCTTTGGCTAAAATGGAGAAGAAGTATTCCAAGTTCACGGAGCTTCTGAAGGGTATCCAGCTCAACATCCGATTCATGGATGCCATCACTGAGATTCCCATTTATGCGAAGTTTTTAAAGGACCTCATCACAGGGAAGAGGAAGCACGAAGAGATAAAGCTTATGTAGGACTCTACCTATATTATAAAGAACCATCTGCCGAGGAAGCTACCGGATCCGGGAAGTTTATTGGTCCATGCTCTATCGGAGGCATGCCCATCAGTCGTGCTTTGATCGACCTAGGAGCGAGCACCAGCTTGATGCCGCTTTCTATATTTGAGAGACTGCAGACCGAAAGTGAACTGGAGCTGACAAACATGTCCATACAGCTAGCGGACCATTCGATCACATATCCGGTAGGCATTGCCAGGGACATTACTCTGCAGATACCTCCTGGGTTGTGTGTGCCAGTAGATTTCGTTATTAAGAATATGCCTGAGGGAGGGAATTCCCAGCTTATACTTGGCCGCCCCTTCATGGCGACGGCCGACGTCTTGATAGACATCCGTGAAGGGACTCTCTGTTTAAACGTCGTCAATATTGAAGCTGAATTCAGGCTGCAGAAAGCCATGAGGGAGCATGCCAGAGGAGAATGAGCTAGTTATCTGGATCTCCTAGAAGATGATGCAGTAGAGGAACATGCCGTTGAAGGGGTCATGAAGGAGCCGATAAGAATGAGTGTTGATGATAATGGCGACCCCGTTTACAACAAGGCGGCTGTCGCCTATCTTTGTTTGTTGGATGAGGAGCTCTTGGATCATTCTTTTCACCACGAGAAGCTGGAGGCTATCAGCTACGCCGCCAAGAAAAATCCTGGAGTGGAAGGATGCCAAATACCACCATACGATATTGTTGGCAAGAACGATGCACGAATCTCATGCGCACCAAATAACTATTGATGAACCAGAGGGAGTCGAGCTTATGACTCAAAACGAGAACTTATTGGGAGGCAACCCAATCTTTTATATCTTGGATTCTCTTTTCCAATTTCTTATTTTTACTTTATCTGTTTAAGAAAACCAAGTAAAAACGCTATTTATTTCCCTTAAAACTACAAAATCATAAAAATTTGATGGGTTCTTCCTTTCAACAGGTTGAACATAAAGGGGCACGCAAATCGACGTTTTAAATGTAAGAAAGCTGGAGGAAAGCATCTGATTTGAAGAGCAGACCAAATGAGAAGAATCAAAGAAGACACAGGTGACTCGACCGAGCAGCCATCTGCTCGGTCGAGTAGCGCAGACACAATACAATAGAAAGAAAACGGCGCTCTGGTAACACGGTCCGAGCAGCATGTGCTCCGTCCGAGTAGAAGCTGACTCGACCGAGCAGCCATATGCTCGGTCGAGTAGCGCGGCCCAAGAAAACAAGGAAGAAATAGCGTTCTATCTACACGACCCGAGCATCCTCTGCTCGGCCCGAGTAGGCATCGACTCGACCGAGCTCGACCGAGCATATGAGGGAGTGTTCTGAAACTTTTTTTAATTATTTATTTTTGTCTGACTCGACCGAGTAGCTAAACTGCTCGATCGAGTCAGTTTATCTGTCTCCTGTGGGGTCCACATCTAAACGAGTTGGTTTATTAAAAGCAACTTGTTTCCATTATTCTCTAAGCTTTCTCAATTTATCAAAACCCACTGCCCAAGCACAAAATCCCCAGCCCTACTCGACTCACTCCGCCACCGACGTCCACCCTTCCTCTGCCCGCGCCACCGTCCGTGCCGCCTATCCGGTCAGCACCCTCTCTCTCTTTCTCTTCATTTTACCCCCCCCCCCCCTCCGCTCCCTATTCCCCTTTTGATCGCCAACCGATGTCGTCGGTGCCACCAACGCCGGCGTCACCGCCACCCCCACCCCCACCCTGCAAAACCACCCCCTCCCCTCTTGAAACGCCGTTCCCCCCAGTCCCCGTCGCCCCATCCCCTTCCCTATCAAATCATCCCGCTGTCGCCCAACCTTAAATCCCCTAGGGCATCGCCACATGCTCGATCGAGCACCCATGGTACTCGACTGAGCAATGAGCATCCCCACTCCCCATTACTGCTGATCGACCGAGCACAGTAAGTGCTCGGTCCACCCTTCCCTACCCTACTTCCAACTGCTCGATCGAGCACCACTGTTGCTCAGTCGAGCAGCCATTCACGCACAAATCATACACTTACACTGCTCGACCGAGCAAGGCTAGTGCTTGATCGAGCAGATGCACAGCTCCCCTATTTTATTTTTCATATCCTGACATTATATTTGTCTCTATTTCAGGTACATTTCGCCTACGTCAGCATGCACGTCTGGGATTAGCTTGGGGAGACCACCGATCGGTAGCACTATGTGATCGCCTTGTCGGTATATTCTTTACACTTTTTACTCTTCTTACTGACACTCCAGCATTGCCTCTTGCATGATGGTTCGCACTAGAGGGGCCCCTGCACCTCCTCGTCGTGGGAAGAGGCCGGCCACTGGCGCCTCCTCTTCTCTACCTGCACGACGCCCTTGTCATGCCACTACCCCCACCTCTGAGGAGGAGCACGTGGGCGATCCGTCGTCCACGTCCGACTCTTCTCCCCTACGTCTCACACCCCCCCACCACTTCCTCACCTATCCCCACCACTGCACCTGCCGTCCCTCCCCCACCTCCTGTCGTTCCCGCCGCTCTACCGCCACGTGTGCCGACATTGGGCATCACCTTCCGTGACGACGAGCACCGTGAACGCTTTACCGTTGCACCACTCAGTACTCCACATTATCAGGCTTCTGCAGAGCCTGCTTCTTCCACACCTGAGTTGGTCACCACAGTCCAGTCCACCACTGCTCTTGTCCTATATTCACCCCCCACATTTTCTGGTCCACAGCAGCGGGACCCACCACCTCCTCCATGGGGTGGTGCCCCTGCTTAATGATGTCCCTACTACCTTTTTGCTTCCATCACATTATATTGTGTCCATCTGTCTTTTTGGGGCCCTGGTCTTACATAGCTTGGGGGAGGACCCACCATGCATCATTTCTTGCATATGCATCATCTTTTTATCGTTTCATCATATCACGTCTTATTTTCTTCTGCACAGTTATATTTTTCATTCATTTTCTATTCCCCCACACACCCTTTCTAGCATCATCTCCCGCATACTAGCGTTTTCTCAGCAGTGAGAACACTGCTGGGTTTAGTTTGGGGGATGAGCGCTATCGCTTTATTTTTATTTTTCTTTTATATTTTTCTTCCTTTTTCAGCTTTTTAGTTTACTTTTCCACCCATTTTCCACCTTTTTATATTTTTTTCTCATTTAGCATCACGTTTTTCATTTTTTGCCATGCATGCATGTTTTTTTCTCATTCTCTTGTTTTCTCCACTCTTTTTCTTTTTGCTAATGTTGTTCTGCATGATGATACTTCTCGTTGCCCTCAGTAGTTACTCACGGTGCTTATTATTTGATGACATGCTATTTAGGGTAGTTTCAGTTTTACTTTCTATATGCGTGCATACTCTTTTGCTGATCTATCTAAATTAATGCCTGTTATGAATTGAAAATCAAATGCATGAAATAGTATCTAGTATGCGCTATGTTGGGTAATGCACCAAGGTTCGCGTATCATTAGAACACTTGGAGCATCTTCTTGCTATCTCATTCACTTCTGTTTGCATGCTTGGCTTATTACTGCGTGCTTTTCAGTATTCATCAAGATGAATGAAAATATCCATGCTAGTTATGAGTTTAGTTAGAGTATTATCATATTGAATCGATGTGCACCTCTGATGAGTGAACCGAGTATTTTGTTATTTTCCTTCTCCACGTATATTTATGATTCTTTACATATCAGTTGGTTTCACCCCCACAGCTACCCTTACCGCATCTTACTTCCCAAAAATCCTTAAAGAAAAAAAGATAGCTTCTAAATAAGATGAAAGAAAAAAATGTGAAAGAAAAGAAAAAGAAAATAAAAAAGAAAGAAAAGAAAGAAATAAAATCGTTTTGTATCCTTTTTATTAGAAGCTATCACAAATACTTGGAAAAGGACAAAAAAACTTTCATATCCTATTCCTAGATGCGACGCCTCGAGTTAAGCTTGGGGCTGAACCAATTGATCATATGAGTGAGTACAAAATTAGAGTGGAGACGGTGCACAACGGGGAGATTAGATAATGTTTGAACTTTACGAAATACTTTATTTTTGGAGATTTTTCATGATTCAAAGTGGATATTTGAACAGCATGTTTCCCTTTCCATTCTCTATTGCATGCTTATGTGATTTCTATATGCTCCACTTGTATCTATTGACTGAAAAGTGCATTGCCAACTCTTTTTATACTAGACTTTATGGATTGCATGAGATTGATATGATGGCATTATTTTAGAAGATCCCTATTTTTGCATGCTAGCTATATGATTAATAAAACTTGAAAATACCATTAGCATGTGTGTTTACCATTCGAAGCATCGTGTGATACTGCTGAGGCTTGAGATCTGACTGAACAATCTTAGCACCCTCCATCCATCTCTATTCTCTTTTATTTTTATTTTCTTTTGTTTATCTCCTGGCGTACCTGGTATTCGTCTTCCTTGAGGACGAGTAAGAGGTAAGCTTGGGGGATTTTGATGTGTCCATATTTTCCATCTTTTCATAGCATCATCCCATCACATTTCATATCATATTCGCATCCAAATCCTGTATTTTCCTACGATATTGCAATTCTAACGCCATATTCGTGTTTCGTAGAGTTTTGTGGATTTTCAGGGATTTTGGAGCGATTCGGGACCCATTTTATATATGGACACATACGGCATGCCTTTGATCCTGTTGGCGAAGCTCTACAGGAGTTCGCTGAGTTTTGGAATCCTATGGGAAGAGTAGAGGAGATTCCTAGGAGTGGAGGAGAAGCTACAAGAAGGAGTTGAGAGTTTCCCAGGCGACTCGACCGAGCAGAGTGTTGAGTATTGGTGTTTCATACCAATATTATTTTGATGATGATCATAACATTATGTTGTTGCTAATGACTCTCATGTTTTAGTCTCTCGGTTTTATCTCAAGAATATCCTTCTTGGAGACTAATCACTTGATGAAAGGATGGACATCAAGTGGAGAAGAGACAAAGCTTGGACTCAACGAGTGCCAAAGCTTGGAGATGATGAAGAGCAATCAAGGCATCAAGATTGAAGTCTTAGACTCTAAGGAAAGCATTGTAATCCATGTAATTTACTTTATTGCTTTCTCTCTCTTTTGAGTCTAGGGTTAATGTAATGCCTAGTTAGATGGTTTACTCATTCATGCATATGCATCTAACCATCTTAGTGAGCCTTAGGATTATCATAGAATCCAACCCAATAGGTTCACTCTGTCCAAAGACTCATTTGAAGTCTCTGGCTTTCCGTCAGTCGCCTGCTGAAGGAAACACAGTCGACTGGGTGATTTCCAGTCGCCTGTAGATCCTTCTACAGTCGTCTGACATGCACAGCTCAAGTCAATATTTCAATTGACTCAAACTTGAGCATTACGCACAGTCGTCTATCGATCAGTTTACAGTCGCCTGTATTATTATAGTCGCCTGGAGATTGGTCATCAGTCGCCTGTATAGCGTAAGTGCATTCTCTGCATCTCTCTCTGTTGTTTCTCCATCTTATACAGTAGACGACTGATTAAGGTTTTATAGTCGTCTGACTAATAGACAGTCGACTGTATTATTGACATCAGTCGGCTATGCGTTTAACTGGAGAAAGAGTGCAGCTCTCTGTTTCGATCCATCCCCTGCAGCAGTCGCCTGCTAAAGGATTTACAGGCGCTTGTCCTGTTTGTCAGTCGACTGTCCTGGCTCAGATTATAGCCGTTGGATAATTTCTAGCCGTTGATCAGTCGACTGTCTTTTGATCATCAGTCGACTGTTCCTGTCGTTTTCGCCCAGTTTCTAGCCGTTGCTGAATTCTTTCTTTGGCTGTTTCCTTAGGTTTTGGGGCTTGATATGGGGTTCCTATATATTTGAGTTTGCTGCCATCACTTGAGAACTCTTGACAACACTTGATAACTCTTGACTCTATAGAAAATCTCAAGAGATCTTTAAGCAACTCTCAAGCTCCCTCATTTCCCTCAATTGAGCATTCATCTATCTTCATGCATTGAAGTCCAGCTCAAGGGAAATCATCTAAGTGCTCTCAAGCATATCACAACACTTGGAGATCCTCTTCCATGCCTTGCATCCATTCATGAGTAAGCATCTCAAGGCATATGTAAGAGTATTTATTTTACTTGGTGTAATTTGTGTCTCTAATTCTCTTTATAGGAATTAGAACTTTCTCTCTTTGTGGGAGGTTCTCTCTTTGTGGGAGGCTGTCTCTTTGTGGGACATAGGATACTCTCTTTGTGGGAGTAACTCTCTTTGTGGGAGTTTAGTGTCCTAGTGTAGGGCTAACCCTAATTCTCTGAGTGGGAGTTAGTGATTCTCTGTGTGTGAGTCTTGATCCTCGTGTAGGATTGGTTGGGTCCTTGTGTAGGGTATAATCATCTTTGTGGGGTATCTCCTTGTGAGATTTGTATTTACTTCTCTGTGTGGGAATATAGTGAATATTGGTGTGGCTGGATGTACCCAAGTTTGGGGAACCAGTGTAAAACTGTGTGTTTGCGTTTCGATTGATTGTGCCATTTAATTCCTCTTACATTTATAATTCCGCATTTGCAATTTAAATTTTATTTGGATAATTTTATTGCCATTACAATATTCCCCCCCCCACCTCTAGTGTGTGTTGTTAGTATTGCAAGGGTAAGGCGATCCTTACATAGAGCACCTGCTCGGTTGAGCTGATGCACGAAGCAGGCTGAAGGCTGATACGCATGCTGCTCGAACCGAGCAGTAGGATGACTCGGTCGAGCAGCTCCCATTTTCGAAGCTCAATCAACCTCCTACTCGAGCCGAGCAGGACTCATGGCAACCGAGTCAGCTGCCTGCTCGACCGAGCAAGGCTGACTCGGGTCGAGTAGATAGAGTGGTATTTTTTAGAGAAGACCGACTCACTAACGTAATCGATCGAGCAAGAGGGCTGCTCAACCGAGCAGCCCGACCGAGCAAGACTCTGCTCGACCGAGTCACTGACTCGGTCGGTGACAATGAAGGCTATTTTCGGAAATTCTCGTGGCCGTCTGATGCGCGGAATGGAGTGAAGTGTGAATCTGAGGATTGCGAAAAGGGGAGCTCATTCTTTGGATGTTTTTTGAATTATTTTTGGAGAGGGAGAGGAGATTAGAGAGGATTGTAGATCTAAACCTAGTTTTACTTGATTTTGAATTAATTCTTGGGAGAAAATCTACGATCTATTGCTCTTGGTTCTGGAATTTATTTGGATTATTATTGGTTTTATTCTTCCTCGTCTTCGGCAAGTAAGTTATTCATTTCTTTTTTGATTCAATTGCTGTGATGTCTTCTTCGATAAAAATTGGATTTTTATTTGTTAAATTCGCCATGTGTGAGTAATCTCCTCTAGGGTTGAAGGGTTAGCCCTAAGACTTTAGGAAGGAGATGTAGATCTGGATCTCTAGGTTTAATTAGGAATAAAGGGGAGTATTTTGGCTGATCCTTCCGAATCTCTAGGATAACTCGCACTGAGATCATGCCCACGGCCTGTGGAATTGATGAGCTTAAGGGGTATCCTTGGGATTTGAATAGGAAAATCGGTGGATCCAACCAAGGCTCGTGACCACGCCCGGCTCGTGCCTTGAGGGGATCCACCGACGAACTGTACCACTACATTGATGGCTACCGTCATTGCGTCAATGAGAGCCACCGTAATACCTTGAAATTCTAACCCATGAGAGTGGTATGAATTGAGAAACTAATCCCCTAAACCTAATGCAACGTAAGGATCCTATTCCAACATCGATCTCTGATGGTCTTAGTGGTGATCCCTAAGACCCCAGTTTTCTTTATTATCAAGCCAACAAAAACACCACAACCAATCTTTCCAACTCGACAGCTATCTCACTTCGAGATATTAAAATAATCTGAGACCTCAAATACACTGTCACCGTCCCTGTGGGATCCGACATCTTTTATACTATAATTTGACACCGTCCGCTTGCGGATAGAGCCTGGAATTGACACCTAGGAGCCTTACTACGCCTAGCGACCGTGACACCGCTAGGTGGAATTTAGGTGTAGGTTTCAGGTGCGTCAGTTGGCAACTCAGCATCACCTACCATGGATTGCATCATGTCTAACGAAGTGTGATTCCTTCTCTCCAACACACCGTTATGTTAAGGTGTATAAAGAGGTGTGACCTGAGAGAGAATCCCATTCTCTTTTATGTATGTAAGGAGCTCATTGCTCAAGTATTCTCCTTGATCAGATCGAATGATTTTTATACTTTTGCTAGTTTTTTTTTCAACTTCGTTACGGTACTCTTTAAATCGCTCAAAAGTTTCAGACTTGTGTTTCATCAAGAACACGTGTCCAAACCAAAAGTGAACATCAGTAAACGTAACAAGATATGAATAACCCTCTCTGGATAACATAGACATGGATTCGCATACATCTGAATGTACGAGACACAAGAGTTCACTAACTCTCTCCCCTTGTCCTACAAAAGGAATTTTGGCCATCTTACCTTTGAGGCAAGACTCGCAAGTGTCATATGTCTCATAATCCGAGAGGCCCAAAGACCCATCTTTATGTAACTTGCTAAGTCTCTTCTCTCTGATATGGCCTATTCTATAGTACCAAAGATAGGTTTCATTATAACTTGATTCCTTGTGTTTTCGTGTATTAACATTTAATACAACATTATTACATAAAGTGTACAGAACATTATTCAGAGTCCTAAATCCTAGCAATTTACTATCGAAGAAAAAGTTCATAACGTTTTCGTTGATAGTAAAAGTGCAACCCTCTCTAGCCACGGCCGAAATGAAGATAACATTGCATAGAAAATTAGGGATATAATAACATTGCTTCAAAAGCAAGTTGGCGCCGCTCACCAAGGTGTGTTGGACATCTCCTACGGCCACAACAGCAACACTTGTGCGTTACCGGCCTGGAGAACGACCTCATCCTTTTCCAGTCTTCTATTAATTCTCATTCCCGGTAACTTATTATATATGTGATAGCCCGCACCGATATCTAATACACATGCATTAGAAGTCACGGAAAGGACTATACTTTGTATAACTATCATAGAAGTTAAGGCATCAGCATGCCCCTTCTTATTTTGCTCCTGTACAGGTTTTATATCCATTAGCCAGTCATCATTTTTATTGCCAGTTAGCCTATTCATGTCTAGGATATATTTAAGTCCGATTGACATGCTGCAAATAATAGAACCCCTTAAATTAGTCTGCGTTCATAATTTTTAAATACAGTTAGATTGGTTTTTATCAAACTATATCTTTCCACTATTTTAGCGATCATCTCAACCCATAGAGATTGAACGAATAGTGATATTTAGTGGAAAAGTGACCCAACCACCTTGAGTTTCACAACCTTGAGTGTGCTCAATAAGTTGCTTGACTATGCGATTGGTAGATGACTTTTCATCAATCACATTGTATGTGACTCCTTATATGTTTTTACCCCTAGTCACTTATGACCTTGAGTGTGCTCAACTAATCATAATGACTAATCTAGCCAGACCCTTGTTTTCTTATCCAGTCTAACTTACCCCAGTGCTCTGGTACGTTCATGACACGATGATTTGGGTTAAGCTGAACTACATCATATGTTTAATAGAATTGGTCCCCAAAAGATAGCTGACTCGTCTCAAAAGATGTGAGCGCTACTCCCAAGCAGAAGAGATCGAACAAATATAATCTTGGTGAGTCTAGGTATCGTATCCACGGGACAACTGACCAGCAAAACCACGAATTTCAGTTTATAAAGAGTTCAAAATGATAAGAACAACCACCTTTCGAAGGCAAAAATTATGGTGTCGATGGTTTTAAATAATAAAAATGATCCTACGATAACTACGAGAAAGTCGATATTAGGGTACCAAAGTGGAGAGCATGTGTTGGTCGTGATTTCGTTAGGGGTTTGTACTCAATGGTTAATGATGTCTTGGTTAATCAATTGGTTCATAACGTTCGCAATCAAGATTCATAGATGAGCCTCGCAGATCATCGCCCTCTCGGGTCCCTCTGGGTATGCACACATAGATATATGCTCGCGGTACATCATCCTCTCAGAATCCTCACGTTATGTGTGTGAATCAAAACCTAAAACATCAGAAACAATTGCTTAACCAAAATAGCACAATGTTTCACCCCGCAAGGGTATGAGAACGTTGGAAAATATTACGATAACGAACATGAAATACCGCCATATGTATCGAATAGATTATTAGTTTCATAAGAAATTTAAGCTCATGTGCCCATAAGGGTCATGGCGATGTTCGCAAGGATCACGCTACGAATAAGTCCGCAAAGATCATATTCGATCCAAGTACACCAACAACAATAATACTTGAATAATACGTGTAGAAACTAATAAAAATAAGCGATTTTACATGCAAAATAGGGCATAACGACATCAAAACCAGATATTACATAGCCTTAACTACATCACAACCGACACATGAAGGTATTAGCTAAGCATAGAGAGAAAAGAATCAATATTCATTGCAAAATATGTCATTAATACTCAAAATACAAAGCAAATACGCCAAATACGAAGCAAAAGTTAAGCGTTATATCACTAATTCTCCACAATTGAACCCCAAATCTCCTTCAGAAAATAGCCTCTGCCTCTATCTCTAGGGCCTCCAAAACTCATGCACAAATACGCTCTCTAGAGCTCAAAATACGCAAAAGAATACTCCCAAACCCCTAAAATACACTTATATAAGGGCATTACAGGTTTGGAAGCTTAACGGTTCAAACCCGCTTCAAAATACGCTTAAAACCCAAAATCCGTGGCTGCTGCAAATACGGACCGTTCGATCCAGGCGCGACGTAACCAGGAGATGCCACGTGTCCCTCGGGTCCAATCATCTCGCCCGCTCCGCTTGCTACCTTGTAATTGCGATCCGCTTGATATCAATCGTCTAATGTAGCGGGAAGTGGCTGTGATTTCACCACGTGGCACCGCCTGCTCCTCTCTTCGATCAAATATGAGTTCTGGTCAGTGATATTCTGAGCTGTTCGATCGTAGATCAACGATTGTCGATCAGCCGCGTCGACGATTCTCTGGCGCGTTGGATCAGGCAGAGAGGCGATGGATGGATGCCATGTTGCTTGCCCCACTGTGTGGTACAGCGTATTCAGCACCGTATTTTCGTATTTCGAACATATTTCGGCCTTATTTCTCCATTTAGATAATATTCTGCATTCAAAAATTCATAGAAATTAACACAGATCTCAGAAAAATACGAATAAATAGTCGTTGGAATCGTGAGACTAAGGTCTACACATGAAAAATACTAAAAGGGCAGAAATACTCAATATATTGCTATTTTGTGCATAGAATAAGAGTTTTCTCCAATAATTGATAATAATCAAAATATGATTGTATTAGAGACCAAATATGCAACAAATACGTACAAAATATACTAGATAAGGTGGTAAATATGCAATATTTACCCCCAAAACAATAGCCATGCTATAGCTTGGGTGTGCCCAACAACTATAACAGGAATCCCCAGTTTCCAATCTTCAAAAAGCAAGGAGGGCTATGGCTAATCCTGAAAAAGATTTTAAATGTAATTGACTAGAATATAATCGATGGCGTCACGTTATGATAATAGGCATTCTAGTTTGGTCCAGTCGAATACGGCCATGCATGTTTGGCTAGGTTAGGATCACTACCCCCAGTCAGGGCTGGGGTGATCCAGGGCCCTAGGCGCAAACGATTCTAGACATCGTTTCGTGGAAGACTTAAGAATATCGATTATTAAAATGTGTACCATCGATTTAATTTGATTTCACCTTTCCTAGTTAATCCTAATTAACTAGGTGTATCCTAAAAACTAACAATTTAGGATTTTAACAACTTTTATTGTATTTGCAATCCTAAACAACTATTAGGAAGTTAAAATTATTATCACATAATAATTTTATTTATTAATGGTTATCCTAATCAAGTATTAGGAATCTAAACAATTATCAAATAATAAATTTAGATCATAGCATCATTAATCTAACAATAATTATCACCTAATTATCGCATATCTATTCTAAATAATCACATGATTTAAAAGAGATCTCATTTTCAAAAAAAAAATAGTTTTTCGAAAAATTTTAATAAAACCATTATATGGAAATTTCAAAAAAAATTAATAGCTAATAACAAACCTCCATCTCATGGAGAAACATATAGCATCCTATGCATCTTGTAATTGCATTAAAAATATAGCTCATGTAGATGTGGCTCTGATACCAATATTGGGTATCGCTCTGATATCATTGTAATGCCGTTAAGGCCCATCACATGGCACCCTAGACCCGTCACATGATCCCTCACGAACTTGTTTTACGGCATACCTCTCGACAACGCCCAACCCATCATAAGATCCACATCTTATCGAGACTTGGTATAGTAAGAGCGATTACTTCGGGTCAGCTCATAACCCAAGAACCTGTACTCAAGCAACAACAAGCTCTGATACCACTGTAGGGTTTTCTACGATCCTTAGGGCTCAAAATCGACGTCTGGCCTTATTCGGGTATACGACGAAAACAAATAAGCAGCGGAAAACTTAAAACCATTTTAAGAAGGCCTTAATAAAAACCCAATAATAATCTCTACTATCCCAGTGTAAGTCTGACCAACCCTAAAGATAGGTCTATAAAACTACTGCAATTATAAACGCATGAACATAAAATACTAACCTCTGTCGTGCACGTTAGCAAAGCGGAGATTCCCACGAACCAATGCCATGTGTTAAGGGCTGAACAGTTTTCCTTGAGCTGGACTGCATCTCGAGATAAGCAACACCCTTGTCGTCGAGCCAGCCACGTGCTCCAGAAAGTTTCACCTTGAGTGGATCCTCTGTCAAGATTTCGAATCTGATCTGAAATTCTTTGTAGTATTGCTAGGACCCGATCAGGAGCAGAGATCAAAGAGGGAGTTTATTTTAGCTTTAGATTTAGGCTTGCTCACGTGTAGGTAGAGCTACCCATATCCAAACTATGGTGAAAGTTTCAAGAAGGAGAGTTAGCCCCTTATATAGGGAGTTGATCCCTCATTCTCTCAATATATCTGATGTGGGATTAATTAATTAGAGGAAAATTCAATGCCAAGAATTACTCTTCACGAAGTCCAATCTTTGGACAATTGTTCCTCTCTCACCGTTGGCCCCCAAAGGCAATGTCATACATTATTTCGAGGAGCATTGAACGGTGAACGCATAGAAACAAATGGTGCACGATTTCGAGTCTATTTGACCCCTCAAACGTACGCGTAAAATTAGCCCAATCAAGCATTTTTGCATAAAATCACCGACACCATAATTTTCACCAAAACCCCCTAAGAAGGGGGGCCCACTCGTGCCTAGGCACGGACTGGCACCCTTGCAGGCACAAGCTGCAACAGGCCTGGCCTAATGGGCTGAGCTACCCCTTACGGGCCTTTCTGTTGTTTTCGACCTTTTTTCGAACTGTTTGAGCTCATAAATGAGCTCGGGTCTAGTCCGAGACATTCTCAAACCCCCGTATACATGAATAGGTCCTTCACATGCATATTTCCCACATCTTTAATTGTTCTAAAGCCTATATCGTAAACATTTTGCGAAATAGTAAATGCCTATGCATCATATGCACTATCTCCCTTAAACTTCATATTACTTAACGAATGTCCCACTCTGTGTGAGACCCTACAGGTGGGGCTCGAAATCCCAGATGGCAGTGACCACGAGCAGCATGTGACATTCTTGTTTCGGTATCATAATTATGTGATCGGTCGCTTGACATGAGTATTGTTGGGACCACTTGACTGTGTCCGTAATGAATGCCGCAGTTTTAATCCCTTCGTCATAACTATGTCACTTAGCCAAGCCTAAGGTATGGTCAACTGTCGACCGTAATAGCTTGAAAATAGTTAGTTCCCATCGGCCTTTAGTTTATTAATGTTGGACTTCTTCCAACATACTTTGGCCAAAGTTTTTACTAAAGACCGAACTAACACATGCGACACTAACTCCCCATAAACGAGAGAGAAGAATTCTTTCTTGGCCACTACTCTCCTCGTACACTTCAAGTGTCACCCAACTAAAGACCTTTCGACAGGCCTTGCCTCAAAGCTTGATCGGAGATCTAAGTGACACTGTTCACATACATGTTTGTACAATGACCTCAAGTCTAAGTCCCAACTTGTCTTTCATCACTACGAGCTATCATTGACAGATAAGTTTATGTTAAACATGTGATAACTCTCGTTGGGTCATTCTGCTCATTCTCCAATGAGCATCTCTGTCTTGTCCCTGACTTCGCCAAGTCGAACGACTATGAGATCATTGTCACCACTACTAAGTGAAGACAAAAACACAATAGTCTATCCGATATGTCGATATCCTATTCTCAACACATCTACGACTACGAACGATTTTAGACTTAAGCTACTATTGGTCAAACACTTATTATAATCGAGATCTACATCTAGATACATGCATGACCTTACTCTAAGTCTAAGGTAATCACCTAAGTATTTTCATGAAGACATCATAATAGAAACACTTAGACATTTGATTCCAAAATCATACTTTTATATTGAACAAGATGTTTATACATATATATATATATATATTTCCTCAAGGGCACACACATCTCTCAACAGAAACATGCTATGAATGTCCATATGTTCGTGCCTACTTTGGAGCTCATTGCTCATAGAGGAAAGTGTGAGGTAGCGTGCCTTTTCTGCATATGGAACTCAATGTCCTCGGTACTGGCATCCTTTCTTGGTTCTTCCGGGGCAGTGTCTGTGAGGACATAGCTTAATCTTTCAAAAGAAAGTTCAAGTTTGATATTCATTAGCTAGTCATCATTGTTATCACTAGTCAGCCTATTCTTGTCTAGCATAAGTTTAAGTCTGGACGACATGCTGCAAGGCATGGAACAACGTAATTTAGCATGTGTTCATAATTTTTAATATATGTAGATTGGTTTTTATCTAACTTTATCCTCCTACTATTTTAGCGATCTTATCAACCCATAAAGATTGAACAAATAGTGATATTTAGTGGGAGTGGGACCCAACCATCTTGAGTTTCACAACCTTAGATTTTCCCAACATGTTGCCGACTCTGCGATCGGTAGATAACTCTTCTTCGATCACAGCATATGTGATTCCCTATAGATTTTACCCCTAGGCACTTATGATCTTGGGTTTGCCCAACAAACCATAAAGACTAGTCTAGTTGGATCTTTACTTTCTTGTCCAGCCTAACTTACACCGACGCTTAGTAGTGTTCACGACACGATGGTTTGGGTTAGGCTGAACTCCATGATATGTATAATGGAATTGGTTCCCAAAAGATAACCATATTATAACTTGTGTTTGCCCAACAACCATAACATGAATCCATGGTTGCCAAATTCCAAAAGCAAGGAGGGCTACGGCTAATCCTAAAAAGGATTATTAACGTAATTGACTAGATATAACCAATGTCTACATTAATGATAATTGGAGTTCTAGGTTAATCCAAGTGAACACAGCCAGTCATATTTAGCCAGATATGATCACTATCCCTAGCTAAGGCGAACCCCAGTATGATGATTTAACCTATACACCAAACGATCCTAGACACCGGCTTGAGGATACCTTAAGAACGTCGTTTATCAAAATTATGCTACATTAATATGTTATGGGTTCATCGAATAAGTTTATCCTAATTAACTAGGCGATTCCTAAAACTAACATTTTAAGAATCTATTTCATTTCACCGCACAGACATCTCACGCAGTTATCATGTAACAGAAGAGAAACATAGTTTTAAAAAACATATTTTTGAAAACTCAAAAGCACATATAATTATTGCAAAGGCCGCATGACCACGTCATTGACATAGGTTAGATAATTATGGTAGATCGACGGTACTACCCTTGCAATAAAAAATTATGTTATGTGTGAAAACCAAAATCAGATTGTATTTCATCCATCACATGAAAATAAATTACAATCCACACAGATTAAGTAAGCTCTCTAGTGACACCTTAATTAACTATGGCAACTCCATGGATCGAGCAAAAAAGGCCACCACCTGGCAACACTTTGCAAAGCACGTCTTTGGCTCATCTAAACTCCATATATCTCCCGCCTTTAGCAACTCTAGATAGCTCTGCCTCCTAAATTTACTATGCAAAAGGGCAGTCCTTTTGAAAGAAATAATAAATTACATAAAGAATGCAAATCATTTAAAATTACATGAAATGAGTACACTCAGTCACTATCAAATTACATAATTAAAAATAAAATCCTAGAGAGCTTAACATGACACATCAATGCACGTCATCGTCCCACTCATGATATAATAATAGCAGAAAATTAGATCAAGGTAAACCCTACTCTGATACCATTGAAGGGTTTAGAGAAGGCTTCCATAGGGCTTTTTCCCAATCATTTAGCCCAAGGCTTAATAGACGTGTGAAGCAGTGAAAGAATAAAAACAATAAAAATCGAATTTTTATGAAAACCCTACGGAAAAATAAAACTATTTGCAGTATTTATTTTATCTAAGAGGTGGGCGAACCAACCTCGCAAAGATAGATCTAAAATAAAACTGCTATTAAATAAAATACTACAGAACATACCTTCGTTTTTGCAAACAAATTTCTTTAAGGCGATGTCCCAAAGTGATCCAATGCCTCGTCTCGAAGCGACCACTTGCCCTAGAAAATTTCACATTAGCTAGAACCCACATGCCAAGCATCGGATCAGATTCGAACTCTCTTCAAGTTTTGGTAGAACCTGAAAACAAAATAAAGATAGAAAAGGGTAACTAAAATTTTGTCGCCTTTAGATCGAGGTTTGCTCGCTCAATTATAAAGAACTCTCTTGATCAAGGCTTGGTGTAAATTTGGAGGAAGGGGTGGACCCATATTTGTAGGGTGAGTTGAACCTTTCTCTTCATGACACATCCGATGTTTTACTAAAAGGTAAAACCCTTTTGACTCAAGTTTTTTTCCCTTGCAGTGCTTAACTTTGAGCAATTGTTTCTCCCTCTCTAGTAAACCTTAAAAGCCAAATGATATATCATTTCGAAGTGCATCGAACAAAGAACACATAGAAATTTATGTTATTCATTTTCAAGATTGTTTGACACCTCAAATCTAGCGACAAAGTCACCCAAAAACCATGTCCCAAAAGGGGACTGAGCCCAATTCAGGTAGCACCCGAACGTGTGCTCGAGCTGAACTCGATATGCACTCAGGCGTAGCCCGAGTCATGCTCAGGATGCAATAGCCCAAGCTTCTGCTCAGGCTGCAGCACCCAAACAGTCAGGCACTGCAGTAGCCTGATCGGTCCATGTTTTACACCTTTTTTCTGCATGTTTTCACGTCATTTCAATTGCTCATATTGCGATTTTCACGAGTATTCGACGATATTGCGTTACTTTTCACTATTTCTTGTTTTTGTCGGATTTCAGGAAATATGGAGCAATCGGGAGCAAAAATGAGCTTAAAGGACTTGCACATGTACCGGAGCGTCGCCCACGGCTCATTTGCAGACTTATCGGCGATGGAGGATGAGTGGAAGAAGAAGGAACTTCGTAGGAGCAATGAGGAGGAGAAACGGAGAAGATTGGGCATTTACAGCATGTCACTCGGCCGAGTGAAGCACACACTCGGCCGAGCAAGAAAGCCCACTCAGCCGACCAGAACAGATACGTGCACAATGTTTTTCAGCGTATACTCGGCCGAATGACAAAGTCATACTCGGTCGAGTGAGGAAGCTCACTCGCCCGAGTATGTCAGGGAAATTTTCCAGAGAAGATGCCGAATCTACTGCGATTCCCAGAGACCCGTCGATGGCCTACTCGACCGAGCACACATTACCACTCGGTCGAATGTTGAAAGCTACTCGGCCGAGTCACCTCCAAAGATAGACCCCCCAAGACCCCCGACTTACTGGAATTTTACAGGGTCCGTCACTCGGCCGAGTAGAGAAGCCCACTCGACCGAGTAGAGAAATCCACTCGGCCGAGTGACGCAGAGAACACGCAGCACCCAGATTTTCAGACAGCCTCCCACTCTTTTGAAATCTTCTATCATTCTAGTAATTAAAGTATTTTTCTCATATTTTTTATGGATAGCAGACTTCATGACGGTTCCAACACCACCAAGAATGCACTAATCAAAAGTCGGATGAAATCTGGAGAATTTCTGCAAGTTGACGCTGCAGTGCTGGAATTTCCACTCGGCCGGGTCACATGTTCCACTCGGCCGAGTCGGCGGCGGGCCCAGATTTTAAGTTGCGGTTTGGGCTGTTTTTGGGCACGATTTTGGGGGTTTTTCTAGGGTTATTTGCTAGTGTTTTGGGAGACTATATAAGGGTTTTGTAGCCACGATTAGAGGGGAGTTCCCATAGGTTCCCATTGTTTTCTTAGTGATTATTTTAGAGGTTAGGCCATGCCCTAGGCCCCCTCTTGGATCAAAAAGCTTGTCTTTGGATTGAAGATCTTCATCAAGCTAAGTATTTTGCTCTTTTTATTTGAATCTTTGTTTTTCTATCTTTTGTATGCAAGCAATTGTTTTTATTGATTCTCATATGCTTATTGCTATGCTAGAGTAGAATTGATTGTTCTAGGGCATGGTGATAAACCCTATGGATCTAATTTCAGATTTGTGATGAATGAATTTCTAAATTGCTAGAATTGCTAGGAGATTAGGTTGTGATCGATTTATTACGGATAGCTAGGGATTTCCATCGATTGGGGTTTGCAAGAGATTGGATTCTAATCGATGGGAAGGCCTAGATATTCGATTTAGGTTTATAATCGAGATTCTCTAGACTTGGTTTGCAAGAGATTGGACCAAAGCTAGGATTTTTATTATAAATCTATACCCATATTCGTTTGCAAGAGATTGGACGAATACGAACTATCTCATCCTAGATCGTAACTCGAGTTTGCACGAGAGTGGGCTCGAGGGGCGATTGAACGATGATGTCGATCCTAATGGTAGCGTCTTAGGTTAGGGTTTGCAAGAGATTGGGCCCTAACCTAGGTTGCTATAGACCGGCAATAGCACGAGAGCGTGAGCTTGGTTCTCTATTCAGTTATGACTAGTTCACCTCAACGCAAGTCTATTAATATTGCGATTCACTATTCACAATGATGCATGACGGTCCGTAGTGGGGATTCCCTAGCCCTAGACATCTTTTATTATATTGTATTTGAATCGATACTTGACCAACATTTTTATCACCGACACCGACATCCACCACCATTGCCATTACATCATACCATAGCCATCTCCACCAATAAAACATTCGTAGTCAAACCAACCTAGGATAGATTGGAACCAACACCACCTCCTCGTGTTCGATACCCGCTCGTCACTACGCCGTGCGCTTGCGGTAAAACTACAATCGTTCTCCGGGTGCATTTCGGGGCCGATCAAGTTTTTGGCGCCGTTGCCGGGGAGGTGTTTCCCGTTGGGTGCCAATTTGTCACAATTGATTAGACTACGAAAAGAAAAAAAATTTAAAAAAAAGAAAATTTCACCCCCGCCACACTTACTACCATTTTTATATTCTTTTGTGCCACTGATATTTTTCTCCAGGTATTTATCTTTGTTTATCAGGTGTTATGGATGGTTTTATGTGGACCACAGATTTTGAGGAGGAAGCATTTCGGAACTTATTGGAGGGCCTCTTGGAGTCAGTGAGGTTCACCGGTTCAAAGAGCATTACAGCAGGTGATGCATTTGATCTACGATTTGTAGATTTTGTTATGAACCATGTTTCAGCTGCAGGAACAATTGAGGAGGACATACATGTCAGACTTGAGGGGGATAGATTAAGTTTTTTGATTGGTTGCGGGCATTCCCCTCCACATAATGCTTCTCCACAAGTTGACACACATTAGCAGCCAGCATCACCACGCCAGAGAGAGCCTACATTGATAGTTCACGAGGAGGCATCATATGCGGAGCCAGAGCATTGCATTACTGAGGCAGCACTTTGGGACGAGGGCAACTTCAATCAGATAAATCCAGAGTCTTGCCCACCTGCAGTTGAGCTTCCGCATCCACCTCTACCTTCCACTGAGGCTGTGATTATATGGACCACACATTTTTATGCGTATCTGGATGAGATTCTTGGACGGCATGCTGAGGACATTGATGCTTCCACATCTGAGGAGACAACGGTGCCAGGCACAGATGCAGCCACTTCTGATGAGAGAACTGCGATGAGATACTCAGGGCATGTTGCTACAGAGCCAGGTTTCACCGTCGTCACTCCCCCACCCACAGACACAGCTAGTCCATATGATGAGCGGATGGATGGAGATGATTCAGATGGAGAAGACATTGATGTTATTTACCTCGCAAAGTCGAAGCATGCTTTTGAGGAGGCATCACACACGGAGCCAGAGTTTATCGCCGAGGAGGTCGTGCATCGGGACGAGGACATAGCCATTCATGAGGATCCCGAGCACTACCCTCCTCTATTGGAGCTCCCGCAGCCACCTCATCCTCCCACTGACGCAGAGGACTATCCCACAGAGCTTACTGCTCCCACTCAGGGAGATATTTTTACCCACTCCATTTCTGAATCATGCATTCCATTCGATATTTATTTTGATTTAGATATTTTTGACACGTCATACCTCTTGCAGCACAAATACGATTATGGATCGGAGGTATGCTTGGACGTGTCACAGTTTGACGAGCCTATCGAGGAAGTCCACACATATGATCTAGATTTACCTGAGCAGCTTAGAGAGGACATCATGGAGACACCTATCACAGCACGGGAGGATATTGGATTAATTCCAGGGAAGTATCGTCTACCATTATTTATTTCATATATTTCTATAGATGATCCTCTTTGGGATACTTTTATTATGAGGGTGAATTTTTTGCAGCGAACTGATGCATCCTATTCTCTGCAGGGAACAGGTGGAGTCCTTGTGGGAATGCTGGAGGATGCATTACTGGAGTTCGTTGGAGTCGGTGGACATACGCGCCTGGCAGAGCCACGAAAGGAGCAGTTGGAACAGTTGCCTACACCGGCAAAGATACTGGATCCACCTTTTTCTATAGGTGATATCAATCCAGTAGTGTAGAAATTTTTATGCTTTAAATAAACACAAATTCTCTCGACAGCGAGAGGACCGTATAGATTGATTGAATAAATATCACCTCTTATGATGGCAACAGAATTTTTACACCCCAAACCCATTATATATATTAATTGCCCCTTCATATTTTGATGTGTCACATCCTTTTGCTCACCACCATCGAGCATTTCTTTCAAGTGAAACCTCACTTTCATATTTATTTGACTTGATCACGCTTAGCAAAATCGTGATTTTATTGATCGGGTCATTTGAATAGGATTGTTAGGTATAAGCTTGGGAGAAGGCGCTCTCATGCATCATTGTATGTGCATGTAGTTGCATTAGGATCTCATGTCATTCATTTCATCATTTGCATTCACCCCCCTATTATTATCGTTGTTCCTCATATTCTTCCACTATGATCACATTGAGGATAATGTGAAGTTTAAGCTTGGGGGAGTGCATTTACATGCCATTTAGATGCATTAGTTGCACTTTTACTTTATTTTTAGGGTTTTTTTTAGAATTTTTCAAATTTTTGCATCATCTTTTTGAATTTTCCATCTTATTTTCCTTTTATGTGTGTTCATGCATCATGTTGTGTGCTTGTTTTTTTTTCTTTTCTTTCCTCTCTTATATTTTTTTTTATTTCTTTATTTTCCTTTCTCTTCTTCCGCTAGATGAGTTTTGTATGATGATATCTCTCATTGCTTTGGCAACCATCACGATGCTTATTATTCCTTGCCATGCTACTTAGAGTATTCCATAGTCTTGATATTCACATATGCTTGCAAATCTATTTCTTTTGATGATTCCTCTACATGAATGCATGATATTAATTGAAACTGAATGTATGGATTAGTGTTTAGTATGCTTTTGTTGGAAATGCACCAAGATTCACGCATCATTAGTATATCTGAAGCATCAGTTTTATTGTCTTATTCACCTTCTGTTGCATGCCTAATATGGTTGTAAACTTTACTGCTTGACTTCACTATTTATTGAAATGATTGAGAATATCCATGCTTACATATGAGTTTAAGTTGAAGTATTATTTTATTGAACCGTTCGTGCACATCTTTGAGTGAACCGAGTGTTACATTATTTCCTTCTCCACATATATCTTTTTATTCTCTACATGTCACTTGAGTTCACCTCCTAAAGCTACTTATATCGCATATATTTCCCGAAAATCTCCACAAAAGAAAAAGTTGCTCCAAAAAGTCCAAAAAGCCAAAAAGGAGCCAAAACAAAAAAATACAAATCAAATAGCTCCTACAAAAATCCAAAAAGAAAAATGAGAAACAAGAAGGTCAAAAAGAAAAGAAAGATATTTCTCTATCTCATTATTGGAGCCACAAAATACTTGGGAAACCCAAGGCAAAAATCCCATTTCCACTATCATATTCCTTTAGATGCGATGCCTCAAGCTAAGCTTGGGGGGGTGAATTCATTTGACCATATGAGTGAGTACGACATTAGAGTGGAGAGGTGCACGAATGGGGAAGTTTGATAATGCTGAAACTTAGCAAAATACTTTAGTTATGGAGATTTCTTATGAATCGATGTAAATATGTGAATGCCATGTCTCTTATTCCATTCTCTATTGCATGCTTGGTGTGATTCTTATATGCTTCAGGTATAACTCTTGATTAAAAAATGCATCGCCAACATTTGTATATTAAATCCTATGAAATGCGTGACGTGGATATGAATTGATTGTATGAATTTAGAGAATCCCTTTTGTTGTTCTTAAAACCTTGTAAGTACCATGTTTATGTAAGATATGAAATCCTTATAGCATGTGATTTTTATTTTCTGAGTTATCGTGTTGTGTAGCTTTGGCTTGAGATCTGAGAATAATCTAGCGACCCCTTCCACCTCGTTTTCTTTCTTTTTCATTTCATTTCCTTTGTTTTCATGTCCCGAGTTCGTCTCTTTACTTATCTTCCTCGAGGACGAGTAAGAGGCAAGCTTGGGAGATTTTGATCGGTCCATGTTTTACACCTTTTTTTCTGCATGTTTTCACGCCATTTCGATTGCTCATATTGCAATTTTCATGAGTATTCGACGATATTGCATTACTTTTCACTATTTCTTGTTTTTTTGGATTTCAGGAAATATGGAGCAATCGGGAGCAAAAATGAGCTTAAAGGACTTGCACATGTACCGGAGCGTCGCCCACGGCTCATTTGCAGACTTATCGGTGATGGAGGATGAGTGGAAGAAGAAGGAACTTCGTAGGAGCGATGAGGAGGAGAAACGGAGAAGATTGGGCATTTACAGCATGTCACTCGGCCGAGTGAAGCACACACTCGGCCGAGCAAGAAAGCCCACTCGGCCGACCAGAACAAATACGTGCACAATGTTTTTCAGCGTATACTCGGCCGAATGAAAAAGTCATACTCGGTCGAGTGAGGAAGCTCACTCGCCCGAGTATGTCAGGGAAATTTTCCAGAGAAGATGCCGAATCTACTGCGATTCCCAGAGACCCGTCGATGGCCTACTCGACCGAGCACACATTACCACTCGGCCGAATGTTGAAAGCTACTCGGCCGAGTCACCTCCAAAGATAGACCCCCCAAGACCCCCGACTTACTGGAATTTTACAGGGTCCGTCACTCGGCCGAGTAGAGAAGCCCACTCGACCGAGTAGAGAAATCCACTCGGCCGAGTGACGCCGAGAACACGCAGAACCCAGATTTTCAGACAGCCTCCCACTCTTTTGAAATCTGCTATCATTCCAGTAATCAAAGTATTTTTCTCATATTTTTTATGGATAGTAGACTTCATGACGGTTCCAACACCGCCAAGAATGCACCAATCGAAAGTCGGATGAAATCTGGAGAATTTCTGCAAGTTGACGCTGCAGTGCTGGAATTTCCACTCGGCCGGGTCACATGTTCCACTCGGCCGAGTCGGCGGCGGGCCCAGATTTTAAGTTGCGGTTTGGGCTGTTTTTGGGCACGATTTTGGGGGTTTTTCTAGGGTTATTTGCTAGGGTTTTGGGAGACTATATAAGGGTTTTGTAGCCACCATTAGAGGGGAGTTCCCATAGGTTCCCATTGTTTTCTTAGTGATTATTTTAGAGGTTAGGCCATGCCCTAGGCCCCCTCTTGGATCAAAAAGCTTGTCTTTGGATTGAAGATCTTCATCAAGCTAAGTATTTTGCTCTTTTTATTTGAATCTTTGTTTTTCTATCTTTTGTATGCAAGCAATTGTTTTTATTGATTCTCATATGCTTATTGCTATGCTAGAGTAGAATTGATTGTTCTAGGGCATGGTGATGAACCCTATGGATCTAATTTCAGATTTGTGATGAATGAATTTCTAAATTGCTAGAATTGCTAGGAGATTAGGTTGTGATCGATTTATTACAGATAGCTAGGGATTTCCATCGATTGGGGTTTGCAAGAGATTGGATTCTAATCGATGGGAAGGCCTAGATATTCGATTTTTATAATCGAGATTCTCTAGACTTGGTTTGCAAGAGATTGGACCAAAGCTAGGATTTTTATTATAAATCTATACCCATATTCGTTTGCAAGAGATTGGACGAATACGAACTATCTCATCCTAGATCGTAACTCGAGTTTGCACGAGAGTGGGCTCGAGGGGCGATTGAACGATGATGTCGATCCTAATGCTAGCGTCTTAGGTTAGGGTTTGCAAGAGATTGGGCCCTAACCTAGGTTGCTATAGACCGGCAATAGCGCGAGAGCATGAGCTTGGTTCTCTATTCAGTTACGACTAGTTCACCTCAACACAAGTCTATTAATATTGCGATTCACTATTCACAATGATGCATGACGGTCCGTAGTGGGGATTCCCTAGCCCTAGACATCTTTTATTATATTGTATTTGAATCGATACTTGACCAACATTTTTATCACCGACACCGACATCCACCACCATTGCAATTACATCATACCATAGCCATCTCCACCAATAAAACATTCGTAGTCAAACCAACCTAGGATAGATTGAAACCAACACCACCTCCTCGTGTTCGATCTCCGCTCGCCACTACGCCGTGCGCTTGCGGTAAAACTACAATCGTTCTCCGGGTGCATTTCGGGGCCGATCATAGCCCGAGCTGCAGCACCCGAGCCTAAACCTTGGTGTAACGACCAGTTTTTCGTTACGTTATATCTGTATTTTCCCTCGTATGCCTTCTCTTCGTATCCGTAACTTGGCGTATTCCGTCCTCCGTACTTATATCAACTATTTTTAAATATTTTTTTATTAATTGTTATTATTTTAAACTACTTAGTTAAATCCTTTATGATAGTTATTCTCTTCTTATAATTAGTTTATAATTTTTAAATTCAAATTTCAAAACCTATTTTAAACTGTTAAAATTCAAATGTTTTCAAATGCAGCCTTCCATTTCTAGACCCATTTATTAGCTCTAAATTCCCCTAACTAAATCCCTTTAATACTAAGGCTATTAATAAGATTTCAAACATTTTCAATTCAAATCATTTCCTTAATAGCCTAGCCTACGTTTTGATTTCCCCTTTGGCCAGACTGCTCTTCACACACACAGCCTTTAATCACAATAAATTGTATTAAACCTGAGCTTTCAACGTGCTGTACGTTTCTTTTCCCCCACACATATCAACAGCAAGCATATAGGACTAACCCTATTATTCTTTCATTTATATCACTCCCTAGGCTCCTATAATAAACCTAAGGGCTAACCTATGGCAGCAACTCTCTCTTAGTTTTGAAAACTAGGCTCTCACGTGTTGTCTCTCACCATACCCAATATTATAAGAGCCCTAGTTTTTGTTTCTCTAGCTCCTCCCTACAACTTCAGCCGCCCACAGTTTTTACACAACATTTTCAGTTTCTCTCCATGCAAAACAACGGCTCGCGACACCTCCTTTCTCCTTCTTCTTCGCGCCAACCCCCGCATCGACATCACCCCTCCGCCCGTTCGCCGCTCTCACCCACGCGGACTCCGACGGCCCTCGCGAGCTCCCTTCTCTCTCGCCCACCCCGATGACCGTCTGTCGAACCCGACTTCCCCTCTACGCCACCGCCTGCTAGCACCGTCGTGGCTCAGCCCCAGCACACCCAACCCACGGCCAGGGGCGGAGCTACCTTAGGGCCCAGGTGGGCTACAGCCCGGGTAACATTTTAATAAAACCTTTGTAGAGTACTCCAAACATCAGTATGTAGCCCAGATGGTAGAGCCTTTGTTTCAGCCGCTGGAAGTCCAAGTTTCGAGGCTTACCGGGCGCTCCATTATAGTCCATTTTGATATTTAGATACAATTTACTTTTGACCCCCTAACTTGATCAAAAATCCCCCCCTTAACATCCTTTCTCTATTTGTTCCAGCCATGTTGCAGTCCCTTAATTTTCAAATCTAATTTTAACACATAATGACCCTAACTTTGATGCAGTGGTCTTATTTCTTTCACTATTAGCTTTGGTGGTCCTCACTATGCCAGCCTTTCAAACCCGTATTTTACGTTGCGGAACGTGGAGAACCCATATTTTTAGAGAAGGTTCCAAATTTCGATGAATAGATTTCTCGATGGGGAAAGCTTGTCCATTACTAACGGTGCCATGTTGATTTTTTTTAAGAAAAAGTTTGAATTTTTTGATATAATTCATAATTAGTGATGATCTTCAAGATGTAACCTTTTTTGTCAACATCATCATGATTAATTTAGTGTATATACTGTTAAATTCATATAGATTAATGGCCCAATGTGCAATCTTTTCTAACTAATTGATATCAAGATTACATAATAACATATTGACACCTAATAATATTGTTTTTGTATGAATGAATACAGTGAATAACATTAAATATTTCCAATTTGAGATCTAAAGAAGTCATTTTTATAGAATTGAGTTCAAGCTTTCAACATTTTCTTGCAATCAAACATAATCTAAGCTATACCTCTCCTTCAACACATAATAAAACGCTACTTATAAATAACCAAACATTTAAATTGTATTTGCAACGATATTTACACCCAAAAAGCCAAAAAATTAAAAACTTGTGCCAAAAAGATCCAGAACTGAAGCATATTTTTTTAAAAAGGAAATATCCCTATTACCACAAAAATCCTCCCTTTTCAATATAAAATCTCTCGAAAGCGCTTGCCATTGGGCATTGTAGCCTTCTAACCGTCAAAAATCAATTATCCCAAACTAAATCTGTATGATTTTTGTATTTAGGGGCTATTCATTTTCGAGAATGTGGGATAGAAAGTTAAAAAAACCATGTAACAACACTATTCATCACTGTTTTGTCATCACTGTTTTGTCAGAATACTCAATCTAGACATGCCCTTGCAACTAGACATGCCCTTGACATGGTTTTGTATACACCTACGGAACTAGACATGTATACACCGTGAGCCAGAATTTTTGAGCGGATGGAGTATCCAGAAAAACCACGGAATTCGCGTGAGAATGTGAAGCCGGGCCCACTCCGTCCAATCCCAGGCGAGATTGAGATTTTTTAATTTTATAATTAATTTTTTTAATTAATTCGGGTAACACAAAACCCAATTTTCCTCACATCCAGATTCCAACCCCTAAACACTATTCACAACTTTCACAAAAACGCATTCTCACAAAAAAGATCAGGCCCTTAGTTGGTAGCCCAGGACGGAAATAAATCCTGGCTCCGCCCTTGCCCGCGGCCACTCTCCCGCATCGACGTCCTCCTCAAGCTCACACCGGCGAGCTCGTCTCCGGTCACCTCTCCGCTTCTCCGACCAGCCACGTCCCCGAGCCCCTCCGACCACCTCCCCGCAGGGCCTCAGACCTCCGTACGAGCCTCGCCCAGCGACCTCGCTGCAGACACCGCCATCCTCCGACGTCTCACGGGACATTCGCCGCCGCTTGCACCCTCATCTCCGACTGCCCAAGCTCTCCGACCCCGGCAGCCGCTGAGCAGCACCCCGACGCCTGACCACGTCTCCCGAAGTCGAGCCCAAGCCACATCGAGCGCCCCTCACTCCGGTCCTCCGCCTTGCAGCCTTCGACGTCGACGAGCCCTGCCGCACGCCCGGTGACCCTCTGACCAGCCCAGTCCCGCCTCCTTCGCCTGCACCGCATGTTCACCTTTTGCCAGTGCCCCTCCGGTTATCTTCGAAGCTGCTGTTCACGCCGCCGTCTCCAACATGAAGTCACGCAAGGGAACGCTCAAAAGAACGTAAGTTTCCCTGTACAGCTCGTTAGTTATAATATCAGTTTAGAATTACTTAGCATAAAACAATAAGTCTGGTTAACATATTAGCTTATTAATAAAAAGTAAGTTGATTGTTAGTCACAATGCTTTGGGTTATATTATGTAAATAACAGTTTGTGCTAGTACTCTATGTTTTTGAGCAGACTGTACGAAGTTGTGAACATGCAGCACCTCATAATATATAATAATAGGTTGTTAATATTAGTTGTTATTATGTTTTATTCCTAATTTCCTTATACCCACCGTTACCTTGTTTGCTTATGAATTAGTTGATAACTTGATATAATTAATTTATATAAACTTGTACTACTATTATAATGAATGATGTTTAACTTATAAACAGTACAGCAGGTTATACTGTCATAGTATTTTGATTAGTTAAGAACTCTCGGCTTGATATCGGAATCCGACTTCGCAGATATATCTTCGGCCTTATACGATCACGCGGGCACCCAGAAACGCACCGTTCAAGGCAAGTATTATTCACTCGCAAGTATTTCTACGTATACCAACTTTTCAAGATAAACTGTGCTTTGTTATAATAATAAACTCTTCGCAATGTACTGCTTGAATAGTATCTGAGATAACTTAACGAACATAGTGACATGGTTGGTTGCTCTTACTTCGAGATATCGTTGCTATCGAAATGCTCTCATTGCTTGTATACCATTAATTGCGAAATGTACATCATTGACAAATTGTGATATGGGCCTTCGGCCATTTTACGGAACATTGGGCCTTCGGGCAATTACAGATTATTGGGCCTTCGGCCATTTTACGGAACACTGGGTCCTCGGGACAAATTACAGACTATTGGGCCTCCGGGCAATACAGATATGGGCACGCGGGGCATTTACAGAATGTTTTCCATACGGCAAACATTGGACTACGGATTGGCTTATGGACACTTGGGTGGGGTAGTCTAGTGTAGTAGAGGCTGGAAAGCTGGATTACACTCTAGTGGTGAACTTGACCGACACCTGGCCGGGTCGGTGAGTATAGAGTCACGGGTAGCTCCCGTTGACTTGGGTGTGATGCTGGTCACCTCTCCCTCAGACACTGGGCTTGTCACTAGATAGGAGATTGATTGATTGGTTGATTGATGCACCATTCGCTTTACCTCTGCTGATGCTATGGAGTACACTGCTAAAATTATTGTCACGATTGACTATTGTTGTGCACACCACACTTGTCCATACATATTGTTGTACGCACTACGCTTGACACTACTTTTGCTGTACACACCACACTTGCTACACATATTGTTGTACACACTACACCGTCACGACTATTGTTGTATACACTACACTTGCCATGCCAGTTTACTTTACATACTACACCTTGTTGTGTTACTACTTTGCACACTACACTTCGCCTGCTCACTGCTTTGCACATTACACATTGCTTACACCACTTGTGACCATTTGATGCTATGTTCACCTTGTTGAAATGATATTCTGTTTCTCATCCCCCCCTAAGTTTTGAAAATTATATTATCATCTTGCCGAGGGTCATTTTATTTCTAACGTTTTTAAATCTTGCCGAGCGACCCTCGCTGACGTATATTTCCTTGTTTGTGAAATATACGTTAGGTTTTGAGTAGAGTTCACCGAAGAGTTCTTTTGGAGATTGAGCAGGAAGACCAAAAGAGCCAAGAGCACGAGATCCACTACTGAAGACGACGGACACTACGCAGCTTGCTGAAATTTTTAATTGTTGTTGTATTTTCTTTCAGGTGTATTTTAATTTCTTGTAACTGTTGTAATGGCCATGCTAGGCCTTTTAATTCCTTGTGTACCTATAATCTGGATGTCAAGTATAATGATGATATTCTGTATTGTTCTGAGATCACAAGCAAGAACCTGTATTTTCAAATGGTGTATCACTACAGACGCTTATTGGGTTGGGGCCTCACCGCTCCAGCCCAAGCGGGCCCGCTCACGTCCTCGCTCCCAAGTATAATGGGAAGCGGGGCGTGACACTTGGGCTTATCCCGAGAGATGCCCAGGCTAGCCCGAGTACATGCTTGGGCCAATGCAGCTGGGTTCGGGCATGCTTTGGACCCTAGCTTGGGTTTTTCTATGCTCTTTAGACTAGATCGGTGTTCGTAGCACATCCTATGTGACCGAAATCTCCTTCTCAACTAGTTCGCAACCATTTTATTTCACATGCACCATATGCATGTACCTTTTATCTCTTATTACCTGGACAAGGATCTCAACCTTTGTGATATCCTACAGCATGACCCAATTAGGTGGTATTCATATCCTCTGATGGTAGTGAACACGAGTAGCAGTTGTCGTCACTGGTTTGGTATCATTATTATATGGTCTACCTCTTAACATGAGCCTTGTTGGGACTACTCCAGGCTATGCCAGTGATAAATTTTGCAGTTTTAATCCCTTTGTCATCACTATTTGTTACGAAGCCTATGGTATAGTTGACGGTCAACCCCTAATAGCTTCACGATCTGATCAGTATTGTTAGGTCTAAGCTTGTCTTTGTTGGATCATATCCAACATACATCGGCGAAGGATTTTCACTAAGGACCGTATTGACTCTGCGACACTAACTCCCCACAACAGGAGAGACGAATCCTATCTCGACACCACTCCCCTCATACGCTTCAAGTGCCACCCAACCAAAGACATTTCGACAGGCCTTACCTCAGAGCTAGGTCAGAGATCAAAGTGACATCGTTCATGCATAGGCTTGTACAATGACCTCAAGTCAGAGGATTGGCTTGCCCATCATCACTGAGAGCTACCATTGACAGTTTGGTATGGGCATCCATATGGAAGCTCTTATTGGGTCGTCCAGTGAACTCATTCTCTAAGGAGCACATGTGTCTCGTCTCCGATTTTTCCAAATCGAACGATCATGAGATCATCACTACCAACACATGGTGAAGACAGAAACACAATAGTCTAACTAATGCATTGATGTCCTATCTCGATGCATCTATGACTACGAACAGTTTTAGACTCTTACTTCAGACGGTCAAAACATTTCTCATGATCGTGATCTGCAACTCGATATATGTTAGACCCGCATTAAGTCTCAGGACTTTATCTAAGTATTAATGTAGACAAACATTTATAAAACATACCCAGATAAATGGTACCAAATTTGAACAAGATTTTTCATTACAGATAATTGGTCTTGAGAGCATATATATCTCAACAGTACACTCTAGTCGACTAATAACAAGACAGTGGTCACTAGCCATTTATAGCCATTAGAGGGGACAGTTTTGGTATTCTGCCTCACATGATTTTTTGGGTTGTAAATAGAGCTTAGTTCAGGCATTTTTCTATCCAAGAAAAACAAGAAAAATCAAGTTTTCAAGAGAAGAAAATTTTTTTAGTGCTCAAAGTCTTCAAAAGAAAACCCCTTGTTTTGGCCTTATACTTCAATGCTTTCAAATATTTTCTTGTGGCCAAAATTCATGATTTATGGTGCTTATTAGAGACCATTCTATAGCCACACATTACACAAAGAGCTTCTTTGACGTTAAACGTATATAGGAATTTGTTCTTCAACTCCAAAGAAATTATCTCTCACTTGTGAGAGAAATTCTCAAGTATTGTTGTGTTGGTTGTGCAAATTTTCATTTTGTATATGTGGTGAAAATCCTGAAGATGTTGATGTGGTTCTTCCAGTTGAGAGGTGGATAGTGAATATCCCAAGTGGGTGGAGACTGGACTAGGTCACGAGGTGATTGAACCAGGATAACCCGTGTGTATGCATTTTCTCTCTCTTTGTGTGTGTTTGCATTTTCTCTCTCTTTGTGCACTTGCAATTATTATTTTCGCTGTTTAACTCTTTATCTATTAGCAATCACTTGATTATTGTTGATTAAGACTCATTCAAGATAACTCGGGTTGATCTTAGGTAAAAAATTAGAGGATAATTTTTAAAGTTTCTCAAACAAAAAACCAAACAAACTTTCACTGTCACCACTAGCTGGTCACATCTTCGTCAATTAATTCTAGAGTAACAAATGATGAGCCCAGTCCTTTTGAACGCCTGGTTGTATCCATGAACCACTTCCATGTGCCGTCTATTCTAGTTGTTCAATGTGTCATGACTTCAAGATAACGGGTAACACCAATTTTTTGTGCCTTTATATTTTAATTCTGTTATGAATAGGCCCATGAGTCCCATTGGGTATCCACTCATTCATTGAAAGCTATATATATGAGGGTAGGGGGCTCCTTACCCCTTACACCTATTACTCTACTTTTCCTTTTACAACACGTTATCAGCATGATCACGCTCGTAGGAAAAGCCTACGACGATCAAGGAGGGATTTCATCCAACACTTTAAGAAGATCGTATTCTTCTCAACGGGGAGCGTAAAGGGCATCCTTCACCAACTGTCGTCTAGATTCCTTCGTCGAATCTAGATGTAAATCATCAAATTTTTAGATCTAAAACTTGTTTTTCCCGTAGATCTGCATGTTTTAGATCACGAACACAGTAAAAATCGAATTTTTATTTAGATCTGAATGTCTAAAAACAGTAAAAATTGATATTTTGTCTTAAAAATCAAATTTTTTTATATGATCCATGGCCATGCCTTCCGTGCACGGACAGGCCATGCCCAAAAGGGTATGGCCGGCTGCGCCCTATGCAGGCGTGGCCGGTCGTCACGGCGGCCGCCACAGCGCAGCTGGCCGTCACGGCGGCCGCCGCGGGCCCCATAGGGTTTTTTGAAACCCTAGCCCTTAGCGGGCCAATTTTTTAGGGAAGACCCAATCAACCCTAATGGGTTGTTTTCAGGACCCAAAAAACCTGGAAATTAGCCCACTTACACATAATTTTTCTTTTTTTATTTTGGCCTCAAATGACCAATAATTAAAGAAATTTTAATTTTTTGATAGGGTTAAGCGGAAAGATAAATATAAATGAAATGGATCAGGATTAAAAGTTTTCAAAATCATTTTTAGCACATCACTTTCTTTTTAGATTATTTATTAATCTTTATATGCTTGTGATATAATTCTCTGCGTGATTGTATATTTTAAATAAAATCTGCGTGGATGTGCTATTAGACTATGATTTTAGGGATCAGCCAGGTTTCCGACACTTTTACTTTTCTGCAATTTTTCTTTTTGAGAGAAATTTGTAAGTGAGGTTATATATATATATAGAAGCTGAAGGACCACCCCCAAGGAGTTGAAGGTGCTAACATAAAGAAAAGGGGGCTTCTCTCAGAAGTTTTCGAGTTGTCTTTATTTTTATGCACTTTTTGATTAATGTGATGTAATTTTGGACGTTCTTTTTCTATTAATGTCGGCTGGCTGATCTCCATAGTTCTAATTTATTTTCATTGCCTATACATTAAATGCGTGGATGTTTACTTTAAATAGTTAAATAACTCATGCTATTTTAATGTTGTATAAAAATGCTTGCGTGGATATTTATTTTTAAATAATTCATGCTATGTAAATGTTGATAAAAATGCATGCGTGGATGTTTATTTTTAAATAATTCATGCTATATAAATATTGCTATATTGCATGCGTGGATGTTTACTTAAATAGTTAAATAATTCATTTATCTTTTGTTTATATTGCTAGATTGCTTAAATGGCCAGACTTGCGAATGTCGCTTTTTCGGTCCTGAAGGCCGATGGGTCGAACTACTTGAGTTGGCAGTTGGACCTGAAGTTTCACCTGCGCTCTCATGGGTTCAATCTAACACCCAAAGAAAAGGCAACAACAAGTACTGCCGCAGCTGAAAAGGATGCTTCTAAAGAAGACCCTAATACAGAAGAAGTTTCCGATATACTTAAGGCGAAAGCCATTATTTATATCAGGAAACACTTAGACTCGACCCTGAATGACGAGTATCTTACTGTAGAGGATCCTTATGAACTGTGGGACGCACTTGAGGATAGGTACAGACATCAAAGGGATGTCATACTCCCTCGTGCACAGTACGAATGGACTCACCTCCGTATACAAGATTACAAAACCGTAGCGGAGTACAACTTGGCACTATTCCGAATCACCTCACGCCGAAGTTGTGTGGTGAGAATATGTCTGAGAAAATGTTGCTAGAGAAGACGTTTACTTCTTTTCATGAGAAGGACATGATCCTCATGCAACAGTACCGTGAGAGAAAGTTCACTAAGTACTCTGATCTGCTCGCATGCCTCCTAATGGCTAGACAGAATAGAGATTTGTTGGTTGCCACTCACAACCTGCGCCCTCCTGGCTCCGCTCCGCCTCTACCTCCTGCAGAGGCGCATTTCCAGTCTTCCCAGAAGAGACAGATGGATAAGAAGGCAAAGTTCTAGAAATGGAAAGAACAGAAGCAGCGAAAAAAGGCTACTCCTCAAGCTCTTCTCCAGAACCAGAAGTTCGTGGCAAAGAAGTAAAAGTGGACGCCTAACAAAGGTGGTACTCCTAAGAAAGACTGGGAGGATAAGTGCTCTAAATGCGGACTGACTGGACATTGGTCCAGAATCTGCCACACTTCCAAACACATACAGGACCTCTACCAGGCAGGTCTCAAGCCCCACGCTGAGACAAACCTGATAGAAAGCGCAGTATTACTAGAGACTACATGGAATCCAGAAGATTTCATGGGAGACGACACTCTTTAGTCATGGACCATCTGCATTTTATTTTCTAGAAATGTATCTTCCTTTCCTGCAATGCATCTTGTTTTATGTCAAACTATTCTCGTTATTCAGCATCTTAATATAAATGAAAGTATCTTCCCTTTTCTTTTCGTATTATTTATTGCTTGAATATTATATATATATATATATATATATATATATATATATATATATATATATATATATATATATATATATATATATATATATATAGAAACCACATGCCTAGTGGATAGTGCATCAACGCACTCAATCCTTCAAAGTAAAGACTACTTTGCGAGCATTAGTAGATATTCTGGTCCATTGAGAACAATCTCAGGACCAGCTGATATAATAGAATGATCAGGGGAAGCAATCATATTGCTCCCCAATCACACACTCATCAAACTTAGAGATGTGTTATACTCACCTAAATCAATCTGAAACCTCCTAAGCTTTAAAGATATCATTTTAAACGGATACCACTTAGAGACGGTCGAGGATAATAAAAAGGAATACTTGCACGTAACGTATCTCACAAATGGTACAAAAACCATTGTGGAACGTTTCGAGGGACTCCCCACGAGACTCTACCAAACAAGTATTCAATCTCCAGAAGTATTATTAACGGAGCACCTGCAGTGCCCCCAAACACCAAAATTCCAACTCTAGCCTAGTAGACTGGGACACCCTTGATCTGTTATGATGTACCGCATCATAAAAAGCTCAAGGGGTATAAATTTGAAGAACCTGAAGATTCTTCAAAAAGGTAAATTCCCATGTCCACCCTGTTACAAGGGTAAACTAATTACGAGACCCTCTCCACTTAAAGTGGACTTGGAGTCTCCAAGTTTTCTGGAAAGAATCCATGCAGACATTTGTGGGCCTATACACCCATCAAGTGGTCCTTTCAGGTACTTAATGGTCCTGATAGACGCATATACTAAATGGTCACATGTGTGTCTACTGTCCACCTGTAACTTATCTTTGTCTAAGCTTTTAGCTCAGATAATCAGGTTGTGGGCCCACTTCCCCGACTACCAGATAAAGAAACTTCGTCTGGACAATGCGGGGGAGTTTACATCACAAGTCTTTCTAGACTATTGCCAAGCACATGGCATTGAAGTCGAACATCCTGTAGCACGTGTTCACACCCAAAATGGGTTAGCAGAATCCCTAATTAAGATTTTGTAATGGATTGCTCGTCCATTATTACTTTAATCCCAGTTGCCTGTGAAAGCATAGGGTCATGCAAAATTGCTTGTTGCATCCTTAATAAAATTAAGACCTTTTGGAGGTCAGTCATCTTCTCCTATGCAATTAGCACTTGGAGTTCCACCAATTGTCTCACACTTGAGAATATTTGGTTGTGCAGTATACGTCCACATAGCACCACCACAAAGGACAAAGATGGGTCCACAACGTCGTCTATGCATTTATATTGGATTTTGACATGCCCTCCATAATAAGATTCCTAGAACCCCTTACGGGAGACGTTTTTAAGGCACGTCTAGAAGACTGTAAATTTGATGAAACATCATTTCCAAAACTAGGCATACAAACCAAGAAGCCTGAAGCTTCAGAGAGTATCACTTTGAATACAAAGACACTAAGTCACTTTGATCTGCCCACAAGTCAGTGTGAGGAGGAGGTCCGGAAGATTCTACATATCCAAAACACTGTCCATCTGCCGGACAAATTTACTGACAACCAGAAGATTGTCGGATCATATGTCCTTGCTGCTAACACTCCAGCTAGGATTGACATACCGCAAAATGGATGCAATCCACCTGCAGCAGAGATGGTTGGACCTTTTAAAAGGAGAGGACGACCACCAGGATCCAAGGACCAAGTCCCTCGAAAGAGTAGGACCCCTAGCAATGGTAAAAAAATACCACCACCGGATGCTACTATAAGCCCTGCTACCTCATCTCTCCCAAACTCTCAAACAGAGGAAAACCCGGGAGAAAATGAAGTTTCGATACATTATGTACGAACTGGGGAGTATTGGAACAGAAAGAGAAAAATTATAGATGTCACATTTGCTTGTAATATTGCCATCAATGTCGCGTACTGCGACGATGATATTGAACCACACTCTCTGACAGAATGTCAAAGCAGAGATGATTTGCCAAAGTGGAAAGCGGAAATAGGAGTGGAGTTGGATTCACTCACAAAACGCAAGGTCTTCGGACCAATTGTCCAGACACCAAAAGGTGTAAAACCTGTGGGTTATAAATGGGTATTTGTTAGAAAAACAAATGAACAAAATGAGATCGTTGGCTATAAAGCAAGACTTGTAGCGCAGGGTTTTGCCCAACGACCAGGGGTGGATTTTGACGCCACATACTCCCCAATCATGGACGCGATCACCTTCCGATTCCTTATTGGCTTAACAGCTCAAAAAGGCCTTAATATGCAGCTTATGGACGTCGTGACTGCATACATATATGGCAATTTAGACCGAGACATCTATATGAGATTGCCTGGCGGTTATTCTTTGCCTGCAGCACTAAAAGAGAGACAACGTGACATTTACTCAGTGAAACTGCAAAGATCATTATATGGTCTAAAACAATATGGAAGGATGTGGTATAACAAACTAAGCGATTTCCTTGCAAAACAAGGATGTAAAAATGACCCACTCTGCCCTTGCATCTTTATAAGAGCAAAGGCAACATGATTTGTCATTATAACCATCTATGTGGACGACTTGAACCTCATCGGATCTCCTGGAGAGATCACTGAGATTTCTAGAAACTTGACGGAAACTTTCGAGATGAAAGACCTCAGAAAGTCAAAATTCTGTATAGGTCTTCAAATAGAGCATCTTAACGATGGGATCCTGTTACACCAGTCAACTTATACATCGAACTTATTGAAAAAGTTCCAAATGGATAAGTGCCACCCCCTTAGTACCCCAATGGTCGTTAGATCATTGGATGTGCATAAAAACCCTTTCCGACTGCTGGAAGAGGGGGGATGAAGTATTAGGCCCTGAAGTGCCTTATTTAAGTGCTATCGGTGCACTCCTTTACCTGGCTAACTGCACTTGCCCTGACATAGCATTTGTAGTCAACCTACTAGCCAGATATAGTGCTACACCTACACAGCGGCACTGGGCCGGAGTTAAGCATCTTCTGCGCTACCTCCAAGGGTCCATAGACTTAGGTCTATTCTACATGAAAGATGCAAAAACAGGTTTATTCGGTTATGCTGATGCAGGTTACAGGTCCGATCTGTTGGATCTGGATCCTAGCCTAGAGGAGGGGTGAATAGGCTAATAAAAATTCTCGTGCAACCCACGAGCAATCACACGCAGTTAACAGTACAACCAGAGTAATAAAAAGCAGACACAGAGTACACAGCAGATTTACCCTGGTTCGGTCGTCCCAACGACCTACTCCAGCCCCCAAAGCTAATACTTGATTGAATAGTGCAATAGGTACAAAGTCACAAGTTAGAGCACGCTCAGAGCACCCTCTACGTCCCTACACTCGTCAGACTCTCAGTACCCCACACACAGTGTTTCCTCTCACTATCAATCCTAGCAAAGCTTTCTACCAGCTAGTCCCAAACTAGCTGGGTCCCACTTGTCTAGTCCCAACTAGACAAGTCCCAAAATAGTTCACAAAAATAGGTAAAAGTTTCCCCTACAGAGAACGTTACACTAAGACACAAATAAAAGAGTTTAGAGTTTAGAAATGCTCAGTTTGTGTCTGTGTAGGCGTCTCTGTCAATCAGCACGTCGTCAGCTCCAATCTGACGCAAACGGTGTCTCAATCCGACTCCTCGATGTCAAGATATGCACTGGTCTATGCGTAAAGCAGTTTCAGTTCAATCCTCAATAGACTGCAGTCTGTGCGCTCAGTAACTCCTTAAGAATAAAGCGGTCGGTGCGCTAAGGAACTCAGTTCAGTATTTTTAAGTCACGGTCGGTGCGCAAAGCAACTCCTTCGATTTTAATATCATGTGCACACTGCCTCTCCTGATTGTCCACGTCACCACGAAGAACGTAAACTCCTTCGTTTCGATCCCATGACCCACCGAACGCCACGTCAGCACTTCTGCGAAATTATTAGGGCATGCAGGCGAGTTGGCTTTCGACGACAGCAGCGGTTTCGTGACGGCGGCGGCGGTGTTCTTCTGTGATGCCCTCCGGTTGCCGCGGCGACGATGGCCTGAATGCACAGTAACGGCGACAGCGAGCTTCACCTCGTCGTGGCGGCGTCCTCTTCGTTCAGCTCGACTTCGATGAACTCCGGTGGCGGTCTCCGATCGAGTTCTCGCTTTTTCAAACGGTGACAGTGGCTTCTTTCAGATCTCGTCGGTGAGCAGCAAAGTTCGTGGATGTCGACGGCGGGCGCTTCGAGATCTCTGGTGTCTGAACGACGGCGGAGCTCGCTTCTCCTTCAGCGGAGCTTTTCTATGGCGACGAGTATCTCGACAGCGACGGCGAACTCCTCTGAGATGGCGACGGCGTCTTCGATCGAAGGCGGCTTCTTCGTGGCTGCAGCAGCTTCGAGCTCACGACGGCAAGCTGCTCTGAGCGGGTTCTTCTTCAGCAAGGCGGACGCTTCGCCTTTACGGCAATGAAGAACGGCGATGATGACGGGCTCTCGGCGACGAAGATGTTCGACAGCAGCGGTCCCTTTGATGGCGGCGTCCAGGTAGCGTTCAACGGCAACGGCGATCTCTGTGGCTTCGAGTTGGCTTCTCCGGCGATCAACTCAGCGATGACGACGCCGACTTCCTCTCTGTGACGTCTTTGTTCTCGTTCTCGGCGGCTTCGTGCAGTAGCAAGAGGCAGACGGTTGCGAGATCAAGAGCTCCGGCGATGGGCTTCGTCTTCCACGGTGACGGCGGAGGCTACTTTGGAGACGACGATGAAGGCGAGCTTTTTGATGAACGGTGGCCACTCCGATGGCCGGCGGCGACTCCTTCACACAGAGCAGCGGGGTTCTCCTAGGATGCAGCAGGTAAAAGAATATTATAACGTGAAGGGAGAAGGTTTTGTGTATTGGATTTTGGAGAAGTAGGTTAGAGAAATATAGCTCGGGGTTTTTTTAATTGTTGTAGCCGCAATGAATAATATTCGTAGCCCCTCCTCTATTTTTGATTGCTGCTCTCTCAAAATATTTGATAGCCGCAGAGAGATTTTTTTTTGTAGCTCTCTCCAATATGGTTTTATAGGCTAGGGCTAGGGTTTTGGGGAGAGTAGTTGGGTCATGGATAGGATCCCTTGGATTAGAAAAGATTTGAAGCAATCTTTTTATAGGAATCCTAAAGAGATAATGTATTTGAAAAGGAGAATTGGGTAGAACAAATAGATTTGATGAAATCCCTTTGGAATTCAAATATTCGTAAATCTTACTAAAAGATTTGATCAAGCCCATCTCATCCCCATCTCATCCCATATTGGACCAAGTCCAAATTTTGCTCTTCATTGACCAAGTCACACTTCTTTGTGCACAAACACTCCATCTCTCCCAATGTGCTATACGAATAGCAATTCCGCCAAATATTCGTAAATCTATTGTTTAGCCAAGCCTGAAACACACTAAGCACACACATTAGATATACCGACACGTTTGTCATCATCAAACCAAGATCCTAGATCGTTGCTTCCAACAATCTCCCCCTTTTGGTGATGACAAACCCACAAAAGATTTGATCAATAAGAATGAGTGTGTGAAGTGTGTTGAAGGGTGTAATGCAATATGAATCATGAGATGAATGTTCAAGCACTACAACATGGCATGCACAAACTAATAGCAAAAATAATAGCATGCTCCCCCTTCTCTCAAGCTCCCCCTTCAACAAGTATTCAAGTATATTTCAGGCTCCCCCTTCAACAAATAATATCAACATCAAAGCTCTCAAAATCTTTTCTTTCTCCCCCTTTGTAATCACCAAAAGTGGATTAAAGAAGTCACAAGAATATCACATGCAAAAATAAATCATTATTAGAAGTAGCGTGCAATTTGCATGAGTAGTCTAAATGATAGGCAGTTCAAGTTCATATAATTTCATACCAAGACTTCTCCACCTTTGTGTACGTGAAATGATATAGACAATGAGGTGCAAGAGGAGATTCAATTTCAAATATTCAACCAAATCAATCCACATTTTCCACTTTTCATGAATATCACTAGGATTGATTTTTCCCACCTCATCAAAAATGAGTTCAAGTTACCGAACCCCGAAACATGGCCTAAAAGGACTTTTAAATGTGGGATGGCATTGCTTGACGAGTTATATACACCAACGCTAATGATTACCCATGTAGCACAAGTTGGATACTCGTGGGTTGTGTTTTAGCCATGAAGTGTATCCATTTTTCATACGGAGCAAATATCGTTTTTTTTTTCATTCTTTTGTGCTCAATTTTAATTCATGGCTAAACACATCATATCCCTTAGAAATTTCAGAAATTAATCATTCCTACATTCACTTTCCATTATTCTTCAAAAGAATCTCCAAAAGCACTAAAAAGTCAAATATCGTGAAAGTGCAAATGTAGGTGTAGAAGTCAAGTTTGAAACTTATGAGACATGTCATGGCTACTAAAAGAATAACATCATGTTCACGTAGCTACAACAATAATGAATTGACTTCTACAAGGGATAGAATTGATCATTCATACAATATCACTCAAGAGATTCAAAAGAGGATTCCATAAGCACATTTTTTTTTTTTTTTGGTTTTTCATTTTTTTTTTTTTCAGAAATAAAAAAACATTAAAAAAAATCATGCATGCAAGCACACAAAATAAAATAAAAAACAAGCACACAAAAAATCTATGAAGGTATGCAATGAAATGCAAAGAGGGATAGAAATTATACCTTCTCGTCTCTTTTTGACGAAGGAGCTAAAAGAATGAAACATTGAATTTAACGCTCCTCGCCAAAACTCCATCACACCTACATGAAAGGTGTTAAGTGTGACCTTGGAATCCAACAAGGTCCACTAGTGTTAGCCAATATTGTTTTAGGAACCCACACTTGTTTAAACTTGATTTTAGTGTTCCTAAATTTACAATAGTATGAAGTATGGCCTACACTATCACAAGTAAAGCACTTTGCATATAAGTTCTTTGCAATAGACGGTGCATTGTGGAATTTCTTGAATTTTTGCTTTTCAACGCTTTTCAGACCAAAACCAAGTCCTCTTCTATTATTGCCATATAATTGATTCTCTAAAATAGTGTCCAATGATTGTTTTCCCGTAGAGAATTTCTTAATGGCAAGTTCAAGATTAGAGACTTTGGTTTTCAACAATTTATTTTCTTCCACAAGCAATGTGCATTTACTTATAAAAGCTCTCTTGTTTTCCTCTTCCTTCTTTTCAAATTCAACCATTTTTCTTTTAAAATCATTATCCAACATGCAGAATTTATCATTAAGCTCTCTAATAACATAGTCTTTTTCAGTTTCGAGCTTAATCAAATCAAGTTTAAGCATGCTAATATTATTCATCAAGGAAGGGCAAGAGAGACAAGGTGCTTCATCATTAAAACTGGATTTTTCCTTTTTCAAAGTATCAATAGTAGAGTCACGAGCAACAATATCAATTTTGAGTTTTTCAATCTCTTTAGACATTTCATATTCAGATTGTTGCATTTCAAAGTTTTCATTTTGGTAGTCATCTATAGTGGATTCAAGCTCTACTATTTTATCTTGCATTTCTTTACAAAGAGTAAGGAGTTCAGTTTTACTACCAGAAGTTACCTCATTGTGTATTCCCATCAATGCCATGCATGAATGGGCTTCGTGTTCCTCCTCCTCGCTCTCAGCTTCGCTATCCATGTCCCAAGTAAGCACCTTGGATTTTCCCTTTTCTTTAGCTACCTGAGCTGTTTCATGTGGGCAATCCCTCATTCGATGTCCTCTTTTCTTGCATTTAAAACAAGTCATTCTATTAGTAGTATTCTGATCATAATTTTGCTTAGAAGACTGAAAAAAGTTAGAGCGATTAAACCTGGGTGCCATTTCTGCTCTTCCTTGCTTGGTCTGGACAAACTTTCTGAAATTTCTGACCATTAGCGCTATGTCATCATCATCATCTTCACTCTCGTCAGCTTTCAGAGCAAGTGGCTTGGTAGCTTTCTCTTTTTCCTCAGGTTTCTCCCTTTCATCAATATTTTGCAATTCAAGCTCGTGGGACATTAAATTACCTATTAAGTCCTCCACCCTCATCTGTGACAAATCTTTCGCTTCTTGGATGGCAGTGACTTTAGGCCTGAAAGAGCTTGGTAGTGCTCTTAATATCTTTCTCACCTGCTCAAGGCTAGAATATGGCTTACCGAGCGAACTAGACTTGTAGACAATGTTGGTGAACCTCGCAAACATTTCTGATATCGTCTCTGATGGTAGCATGCGAAATCCCTCGTATTCCGTGCTCAGAAGTGCAAGTCTAGATTCCTTCACCTGTGACGTTCCCTCGTGCGTCACCTCCAAAGTATGCCATATTTCCTGCGCAGTTAAACAATGTGAGATACGATTGAATTCAGATTTATCTAATGCACAAATAAGAGCATTCATAGCTTTAGCATTAAGAGAATAAAGCTTCCAATCATTATCATCCCACTTATCATCAGGTTTAGGCATCTCAGTATTTTCAATTTTGATAACAGGTGATTTATATCCTTTTTCAACAATTTGCCAAGCTTTATAATCAATAGAAATAAGATAGATTTTCATACGATTTTTCCAGTAAGCATAATCCCCTCCATTAAATCTAGGTGGTCGGGAAATAGACTGACCCTCAGCAAAAGCACTATCAATGTGGTCCATGGTCAAACTAGGCTAGATCTACTAAACTGGCTCTGATACCACTTGTTGGATCTGGATCCTAGCCTAGAGGGGGGGTGAATAGGCTAAGAAAAAATTCTCGTGCAACCCACGAGAAATCACACGCAGTTAAAAAGCACGACCAGAGTAATGAAAAGCAGACACAGAGTACACAGCAGATTTACCCTGGTTCGGTCGTCCCAACGACCTACTCCAGCCCCCAAAGCTAATACTAGATTGAATAGTGCAATAGGTACAAAGTCACAAGTTAGAGCACGCTCAGATCACCCTCTACGTCCCTACACTCGCCAGACTCTCAGTACCCCACACACAGTGTTTCCTCTCACTATCAATCCTAGCAAAGCTTTCTACCAGCTAGTCCCAAACTAGCTGGGTCCCACTTGTCTAGTCCCAACTAGACAAGTCCCAAAATAGTTCACAAAAATAGGTAAAAGTTTCCCCTACAGAGAACGTTACACTAAGACACAAATAAAGGAGTTTAGAGTTTAGAAATGCTCAGTTTATGTCTGTGTAGGCGTCTCTGTCAATCTGCACGTCGTCAGCTCCAATCTGACGCAAACGGTGTCTCAATCCGACTCCTGGATGTCAAGATATGCACTGGTCTGTGCGTAAAGCAGTTTCAGTTCAATCCTCAATAGACTGCAGTCTGTGCGCTCAGTAACTCCTTAAGAATAAAGCGGTCGGTGCGCTAAGGAACTCAGTTCAGTATTTTTAAGTCACGGTCGGTGCGCAAAGCAACTCCTTCGATTTTAATATCATGCGCACACTGCCTCTCCTGATTGTCCACGTCACCACGAAGAACGTAAACTCCTTCGTTTCGATCCCACGACCCACCGAACGCCACGTCAGCACTTCTGCGAAATTATTAGGGCATGCAGGCGAGTTGGCTTTCGACGACAGCAGCGGTTTCGTGACGGCGGCGGCGGTGTTCTTCTGTGATGCCCTCCGGTTGCCGCGACGACGATGGCCTGAATGCACAGTAACGGCGACAGCGAGCTTCACCTCGTCGTGGCGGCGTCCTCTTCGTTCAGCTCGACTTCGACGAACTCCGGTGGCGGTCTCCGATCGAGTTCTCGCTTTTTTAAACGGTGACAGCGGCTTCTTTCAGATCTCGTCGGTGAGCAGCAAAGTTCGTGGATGTCGACGGCGGGCGCTTCGAGATCTCTGGTGTCTGAACGACGGCGGAGCTCGCTTATCCTTCAGCGGAGCTTTTCTATGGCGACGAGTATCTCGACAGCGACGGCGAACTCCTCTGAGATGGCGACGGCGTCTTCGATCGAAGGCGGCTTCTTCGTGGCTGCAGCAGCTTCGAGCTCACGACGGCAAGCTGCTCTGAGCGGGTTCTTCTTCAGCAAGGCGGACGCTTCGCCTTTACGGCAATGAAGAACGGCGATGATGACGGGCTCTCGACGACGAAGATGTTCGACAGCAGCGGTCCCTTTGATGGCGGTGTCCAGGCAGCGTTCAACGGCAACGGCGATCTCCGTGGCTTCGAGTTGGCTTCTCCGACGATCAACTCAGCGATGACGACGCCGACTTCCTCTCTGTGACGTCTTCGTTCTCGTTCTCGGCGGCTTCGTGCAGCAGCAAGAGGCAGACGGTTGCGAGATCAAGAGCTCCGGCGATGGGCTTCGTCTTCCACGGTGACGGCGGAGGCTACTTTGGAGACGACGATGAAGGCGAGCTTTTTGATGAACGGTGGCCACTCCGATGGCCGGCGGCGACTCCTTCACACAGAGCAGCGGGGTTCTCCTAGGATGCAGCAGGTAAAAGAATATTATAACGTGAAGGGAGAAGGTTTTGTGTATTGGATTTTGGAGAAGTAGGTTGGAGAAATATAGCTCGGGGTTTTTTTAATTGTTGTAGCCGCAATGAATAATATTCGTAGCCCCTCCTCTATTTTTGATTGCTGCTCTCTCAAAATATTTGATAGCCGCAGAGAGATTTTTTTTGTAGCTCTCTCCAATATGGTTTTATAGGCTAGGGCTAGGGTTTTGGGGAGAGTAGTTGGGTCATGGATAGGATCCCTTGGATTAGAAAAGATTTGAAGCAATCTTTTTATAGGAATCCTAAAGAGATAATGTATTTGAAAAGGAGAATTGGGTAGAACAAATAGATTTGATGAAATCCCTTTGGAATTCAAATATTCGTAAATCTTACTAAAAGATTTGATCAAGCCCATCTCATCCCCATCTCATCCCATATTGGACCAAGTCCAAATTTTGCTCTTCATTGACCAAGTCACACTTCTTTGTGCACAAACACTCCATCTCTCCCAATGTGCTATACGAATAGCAATTCCGCCAAATATTCGTAAATCTATTGTTTAGCCAAGCCTGAAACACACTAAGCACACACATTAGATATACCGACACGTTTGTCATCATCAAACCAAGATCCTAGATCGTTGCTTCCAACACGATCCTCGTACAGAGAAGTCTCGGACCGGATACATGTTCACATATGGCGGCACTGCCATATCTTGGAGATCTGTGAAACAGTTCATGACGACCATCTCATCCACACATTCAAAACTTCTAGCAATCCACGAAGCGAGCAAAGAGAGCTTCTGGCTACGCTCTATGATCTAGCACATTCTCAGCTCTACCGGCCTGATGACCGATGTTCTTGAGCCTACTCCATTCCATGAAGACAATGCAGTATGTATAGCCCAGCTACATGACGGCTACATCAAAGGCGACAAGACGAAGCATATTTCTCCCAAGTTCTTCTAGACGCATGACCTTCAGAAGCAAAAACAGATTGAGGTACAGAAGATCCAATCATGTAATAACTTGGCGGATTTGCTTACCAAATCCCTACCTACTAGTATCTTTGAGAAACTTGTAAATGTGATTGGGATGAAGAGAGTGAAAAAATGTAAACTGGGTCAGGATGAGAGGACTATGAATGTATAGATACATAGGAGCCTGATGTATAGATTCATAGGAAATCTGCAAGCCTGAAGCTTGCTCAGATGAGGGGGAGTCAACCGCAGAGTTGTACTCTTTTCCCTTGGCTATTGGTTTTTCCCACGGGGTTTTCCATAGTCAAGGTTTTGACGAGGCAACCTCGTTGACTCTGGATTCTGAACTATCCACCCCTAGACACATCCCTAAAATAGGGAAAGTTACGGATTAGCTGTTCTTTATTTAACAAGGCAGTTATACTAACTCGGATCCTGAAGAATCCACCTCTTATTCAATGTTGGTTGGATAAGGGGAAGTGTTATGAATAGGCCCATGAGGCCCATTGGGTATCCAACCATTCATTGAAAGCTATATATATGAGGGTAGGGGGCTCCTTACCCCTTACACTTATTACTCTACTTTTTCCTTCACAACAAATTCAAGATTTTCTTGCCATGCGAATGGATGAACTCAACCCCACAATCCTCTATAAAGGAGTGGAACTGAGCTTGGTAGGCAACCATTCAACACAAGGAGTGGCACTGAGCGTGGAAATGAGTACACGCAGTCACTATCAAATTACATAATTAAAAATAAAATCCTAGAGAGCTTAACATGACACATCAATACACGTCATCGTCCCACGCATGATATAATAATAGTAGAAAATTAGATTAACGTAAACCCTGCTCTGATACCATTGAAGGGTATACAGAAGGGCTTTTCCCCAATCGTCTAGCCCAAGGCTTAATGACGTGTGAAGCAGCGGAAGAATAAAAACAATAAAAATCTAATTTTTATGAAAACCCTACAGAAAAATAAAACACTTCGTAGTATCTATTTTATCTAAGAGGTGGTCTAACCAACCTCGCAAAGATAGATCTAAAATAAAACTGCAATTAAATGAAATAATAGAGAACATATCTTTGTTTTTGCAGTTGCAAAAAAAAAATTCCTTTAGGGCGATGTCTCGGAGAAATCCAATGCCTTGTCTCGGAGCGACCACTTGCCCTAGAAAATTTCACCTTAACTAGAACCCACGTGCCAAGCTTTGGATGAGATTCAAACTCTCTTCAAGTTTTGGTAGAACCTGAAAAGAAAATAAAGATGGAAAAAGAGGAACTAAAATTTGGTTGCCTTTAGATCGAGGTTTGCTCGCTCAATTATAAAGAACTCCCTTGATCAATGCTTGGTGTAAGTTTGGAGGAAGGGGTGGACCCATCTTTATAGGATGAGTTGAGCCTTCCTCTTCATGACACATCTAATGTAGTACTAAATAGTGAAACCATTATGACTCAAGTTTTTTTCCCTTGCATGGCTTAACTTTGAGTAATTGCTTCTCCCTCTCCAGTAAACCTTAGAAGCCAAATGATATATCTTTTCGAAGAGATTCGTATGAAGAACACATAGAAATTGATGTTACTCATTTTCAACATTGTTTGACCCCTCAAATCCATCATCAAAGTCGCCCAAAAACCATGTCCCAAAAGGGGACTGAGACCAATTCAAGTAGCACCCAAACGCGTGCTCATGCTGAACTCTATATGCACTCAGGCACAGCCTAAGTCATGCTTGGGCTACATTAGCCCATGCTACTGCTCAGGCTGCATCACCCAAACAGTCAGGCGCTGCAGCAGTCCGAGCTGCAGCGCCCGAGCCTAAAACTTGGGCTTAGCCTAAGCGATGCCCAGGCTAGCCCGAGTCCATGCTCAGGTAATGCAGTTGGGTCCGAGCATGCTCCGGACCCCGACTTGGGATTTTCTATGCTCTTTATAGTGGCTCATTATTCGTGTCACATCCTATGTAACCGAATTCTCATTCTCAACCAGTTCGCAACCATTTTAGTTCACATGCACCATAGGCATGTACCTTTAATCTCTTATTACCTGGACAAGGATCTCATCCTTTGTGAGATCCTACAGCCTGACCCAATTGCAGATGGGATTCATAGCCCCTAACGATAGTGACCACGAACACCAATTGTCGTCTATGATTTGGTATCATTATTATGCGGTCTACCGCTTGACATCTAGTTGTCGTCTAGAGTAACCAACGATGAGCCCAGTCCTTTCGAACGCCTGGTTATATCCATGAACCACTTCCATGCGCCATCCATTCTAGTTGTTCAATGTGTTGTGACTTCAAGATAATGAGTAACACCTATGGTTTTGTGCCTTCATATTTTAATTCAAAAAAATTTTGCCATGCGAATGGATGAACTCAACCCCCACAATCTTCTATAAATGAGTGGAACTGAGCTTGGTAGGCAACCATTTAACACAAGTAAACAATAGGATTTAACCCTCTTTTATGCAGTCTAACATTTGCTTTGTGCAAAAATTTCTATTCTAGAGCGGATCAATTTCTATTCATTTAAAAATTGTATGCACAGCTGCCCTAAAACACCAAGCTCAAGCTGCCCAAAAGGAATCTCATTTTCCAGTAGAATAGAGAACACACTGAGCACAATTCTGAGTCTCTCTCTACAAACTTCATTTAAAAATTAATTTATGCGGACCGCATGAACATGACTCATACATAACAGGCCAATATTCCAGTTACATGCATGTTGTTATCACAAGGGTACAACTATTGTACACGAAAGGCATAGCTTGCCAGTTCCCACACCATGGCAATGAACAAGTCTTGAGAATCTAAAACTTTGTACAGGTTCGTCCTCGGCCACCTACTGCTCGTCCTGCCATTCGAAACCAAAAATATAAGTTTTTACAAAATAAAGACTATAACCCCCAACAAAATTAATCTCTCGATGCTACAAATGATGACAATCACACACATTAACATGACATGAATGTAGGAGATATATTACTAGCAGATAGAAAAGAAGAATGATACACCATATGCACGCCATGCGTGTTTGCACATATACAAGCATATCATAACAAGTCCTTCGCGGTGAACCAAACGCAAAAGCTTTACAATTGGTAATTGTCGGGGTCAATCAACCATTTCACCTGTTATTAACCCTGCTACCATCCATAAGTTTGTCACATGGTACAGATAGGAGAAGAGCGACGATGCCAAATACCTGGCCAAATATTAGCAAGAGAGGGCCACGGCATAGAACCTTGCTTGAGTCTATGACGACGGTATCCAAAACATGACAAACTTCTGGTCAGGTTGTTCGAGCTCAATAAAAAACAATGAACTAGCCTCAAATTGCAATAGAATAGACATGCAATTAGGATTCCAGAGGAAGAGGTAAGATGACTCATCCCTTCTCATATTCCATAGATTTAAAACCCAGTGTACCCCTAAACATATCTCATTTTGCAATAATTTTAGCATCACAAATTGAGTGACTAATCAGTGAGACTAATGTTACTCTAGACAAACACAAGTTCGATGCTAGGATCTCTCATTTAACTCCAGTTCGTTTTACTAATAGTAGCCTTTATTCACATGTGATGCATATGTGCAATTCTAACAATTAATTACAACTATAATGCACAGGTTATTGGACAACTATAATGCACAGGTTATTGGACAACTATAATTACACCTATAATGCCCACATATTGTTTGCGGACAAAAATCGATCTTGATCATAGATTCCATTATAACCCAACCATCCTCTTTACACTATGCAAATTACATTATGATGATGATCATGATAAAATCAATTCAAGTAAGTCAGTATAAATAATAATTTTTCACAGTAGACGTAGGAAATTTCAATCGTATAAAGATTTCATGGGTAAAATTAATTTATGATTTTAATCAAACTGGCATCCTAATTATTAAAAATTCACAAACAAGAACCCATGTAAAGTTTGTTAATAAAAATAACACAAAACGATTCTTTATTCTATTCTACCTCTCTAATCGCAATCATATTTTTTTTTATTTTTACACATGATTCTTAATTTGAGAGTTTTCCAATTAATTAAGGATGCATAATTGATAATCTAATACAAAACAAATTAGAATTTTTGACAATTAATTTGATGAATGTCTTTATGATGGTATACTTGAAAATTAATTAATCTATTGTAAAATGAAGAATTGGTATATTCATTTATAGTTTAGAGATTTCGATGATTTAAATAATAGCTAAATAAATAATAAAAATAGTTTGAAGTAAACAAATTTAAAAACACAACCAAAAGAGGCAAAAGGATTAAGTCGGTTCATCGAAGCATTTAAAAAGGATACATTTATTGAAAGAAAGCGAGGACGAGAAGCTATGAAAAAAAATAAAGAATAAAATAAAATAAAAAGGAGTAACTGTGGCAGACCTCAAACCACCAACCAATTAGCCCACACAACTAATCGCGCGTCGCAACTAATAGCGCCGAATTAGAGCAATAAGTTTCCATTTGTTGGTATATAATATAGTAATTACTTCGGGATATACCACACAAATTGACAATCAGATTTAGCTTATAAAGGTAGATTTTGTAGGGGCAAATTCGGTATTTCACAATAGATGAAAATTTTGACAAAACCAAGGCTAAACATGATATTTTTTTAGTATTATAGATTATCATTTTTATGCTAATGAAATTTCAGTCCGATGCTCAAAATCATTCTCCTAGATTGAAAAATCTGATAACAAGACCAAGTCGCATTGCTTGTATCATATAACAGATTTCAAGAATGCAAATATGATCCATCCGAAACCAATTGGTACAGACGATATTTATTTATAACTAAATACAAGAAAAAGTCTAAGGTTAGAAGTACAATGGTAAATAAAATTCGGACTTATTTCCATATGGTTAAAAGAATCTCATTTAACAATCAAAATTAATGTTCAAAAATCAACAATCATCGATATATTTAGGCCATTTGGACAAAATCTGTATGCGTGATACGAAACGGAGCCAACTTTAGGGACCAGGCAGAACTCCTCAAAGTTTCACCAAGTCACAGCATTTGGGGCATATTGATCCTGAAACAAAAGCAAATTTAAGCGGAGTTCATTGGTTTAGATGCTCTTTCCTACAGTTTCTTTCCTACACAGATGAGCTCATTGACTTAGATAATATCTTTCTCAAAGATGAGCTCATTGACTTAGATAATATATTTCTCGAAAACAACCTGTTGATGGAGACTATTAAGGAAAGAGAAACCATGTGCCCTAGATATAGAGATAAACCAACCCGTTGATGGAGATTATTAGAGAAAGAGAAACCATGTGCTCTAGATGTAGAGATAAACCAGGGATACACAGCATTTGCTAAAAATGGAGCTCCACCTGCAATTAATACCCAAGCTAGGAGAAGTTAGTCAATACCTACAGTTCAATACAACTAACATGTATCATCCGATACGATACTACCGATATAAGCAATGGTTATACTACAAAACACGAACTTGATACCAAGACCAAAACCGGTATTTCAAACATTGCCCTCAAGATAAAATGCAGTTTACAAGTTTCTTACTACATATGTTAATGCTTTCTGGGTTTTTATTATCCACATCCGGTGTTGGCTTAAAAGTTCTTCACCTAATTGCACATACAAAACCACCAAGTATTCTTTGGTCTACATGCTTTTAATTAACGGGCCTTCCCCGTCAAACACAAATTGAAACATATATTTATATAACATATCCATATGGTTGATGTTGATATAACTCCCTCAAAACATAGATTAAATAATCTGCCTCCAGCGAACTACAGATAATCCCTCTATTTGAACACTCAAGTGTTGATAATCCTTCCCGGTGTAATGCTTACAAAAAGCTAATCTTACCCATCATAGAGAAAGGTCGAGGTAACCACTGTTCTAACAGGCCTATTATGTGATGGCATATGCTTATGCACATTTAAACTGCAGCTGAATCAAGTTATGCGTCTGAAATATGAGGTCATCCGTAGATTCGGATGCTCACTATTATGTGCCTGCATAACCGCGTAAACAAGCACATAGTCAGAGGAATATGATGCGGGTCGGCACTTAGGGGGGATTCAGGAGGTACGGATTCGATGGCGGGGCCTTCCCGACCACGATGCTACATGGGAGGCTGCTTCAGTGATCCGCAACCAGTTTCCAGACGTCCACCTTGAGGACAAGGTGGCACTTTTAGGGGAGAGTAATGATGCGGGTCGGCACTTAGGGGGGACGGGCCGCACTGGCTTGGAAGAGGGTCCGGTTCGGGTCTACCATCGGAGGCGACGACTTGGGTCCACCACGGACCCGGTCCCAGACTTGTGATTCCTCATAAGTGGGGAAGGTAAGAGGGTAATTAGACAATTATTAACCTCTCCCCCAATAAAGGGCCGGCCGGCCCTAGGATGGCGATTATCGAAGAATTGTGCAAGGTATTTTATTTCTTAGAATCCCTAGTTTAATTCCTATTTGCTAATTAGTTGTTTTAGTCCTTAGATCTATTATTCTAGCAATTAAATAGTAATTTCAGATCAGTTCTTCGGCATTAAAACCTAGATTAGGAAGTCCAAAAGCCATAAAAATCTCACATTTGATCCCCACAAAAAGCCCTAATCGTATCAAATTGGTATCAGAGCGGTCGATCTATGGCAAGCACGCGATCCATGGAGCGAGTCGAGGTTTTGGAAGAAAAGGTTGAACGGATTAAAGCCCAAATCAGCAAGGGTTTCATCGATTTGAGGAAAGAAGATGCGGAGAGGCCGCGGAGATCCGGAAGGAGATGAAAGAGAATCAAGAGAAAACAGAGGTTTCTTGGTGGAGCTACAGGCTGTGACAGCGTCAGTACAGAGCGAGGGCCCCACACAGGCGGTGGCACCGGAGGTAGAGCAGCTGTTGGCTCAGTATGAGGAGGTTTTCCAGACACCGCAGGGGCTGCCACCACACAGAGATCATGAGCACGCCATCGTTTTGACGGAGGGCGTGTCTCCCATCAGTGTGCGACCCTACAGGTATCCACAGGTACAGACGGACGAGATAGAGAGGCTGGTGGAGGAGATGCTGCAGGCGGGGGTGATTCAGCCGAGCACTAGCCCTTTCTCTAGCCCGATTTTGTTGGTGAAAAAGAAGGATGGCAGCTAAAGATTCTGCGTTGGATTACAGGGCCCTGAATAGGGAGACGGTGGCAGATAAATTTCTCATTCATGTGATTGATGAGCTACTGGATGAACTCCACGGGGCATCATGTTTTTCCAAGATTGATCTGAAGTCCGGGTACCATCAGATACGGATGAGGGCGGCCGACGTGCCAAAAACTGCTTTCAGGACTCACGAGGGGCATTATGAGTTCCTAGTCATGCCCTTCAGCCTGACGAATGCACCGGCGACATTCCAGGCCTTGATGAACAAGGTCTTCCGATCTTTTCTGATGAGATTTGTGCTGGTCTTCTTTGACGACATCCTGGTGTACAGCCGCAACATGGAGGAGCATATGGGGCATCTGCGAGCGGTGTTGCATGAGTTACAGGAGCAGCAGCTGTGTGCGAATAAGAAGAAGTGTCTGTTTGGACAGCCACAGGTGGGGTACTTAGGACACGTGGTGTCAGCAGAGGGAGTTGCAGCAGATAGGACCAAGATTGCGGCCATGTTAGACTGGCAGATACCTTCCACCTTACGGGAACTGCGAGGCTTCTTGGGCTTGACAGGGTATTACAGGAAATTTGTCCAGGGATACAGCACGATTGCTTGGCCTCTTACCGAGCAGCTAAAAAAGGACAACTTTCACTGGGGCGAGGAGGCTACCAGGGCATTCGAGGTCTTGAAGCAGGCGATGACGTCGGTGCCAGTTTTAGCACTCCCAGATTTCAGCAGACCATTTGTGATAGATACCGACGCATCAGGGTACGGCTTGGGGGCAGTGTTGATGCAGGACCAGAGGCCGATTGCTTTCTTCAGCCAAACTCTGTCAGCACGGATGAGGCTGAAGTCAGTTTATGAGAGGGAGCTGATGGCGATTGTACTATCCATTCAGAAGTGACGGCCCTACTTGTTGGGTAGGAAGTTCATAGTGCAGACCGACCAGCGGAGTTTGAGATATTTATTGGAGCAGCGCATGGTCACCGAGGAGCATCAGAGGTGGCTCTCCAAGCTGGTCCATTTCACATTCGAGATACAGTACCGCCCAGGCCTGGAGAACAAGGCGGCTGACGCCTTGTCACGCCGCGATGAGCTTGCAGAGGTAGCCGCCATCTCAGCACCGGTCCTCTTGGATTGGGAGCCCTTGAGTAGAGAGATTGAGGCTGATGAAGATCTGACGAGGATCCGTGAGACACTGCAGCAGGGGTCCGTAGACTTCCAGGGATATAGCATGGATGGACAAAGGCTGCTATACCACGGCAGACTGGTGATTATTAGGGGTTCCGCCCACATCCCCATGATTTTTCAGGAGTTCCACGACAGCGCCATCGGCGGACACTCCGGGATACAGCAGACTTACAGGAGGATGGCAAGGGAGCTATACTAGCCCGGGATGAAGAAGGACATTGCCCAGCAGATAGCAGAGTGTGACGTGTGCCAGCGTCACAAATATATGGCAATGGCAACAGCGGGACTTTTACATCCATTAGCCTTGCCAGAGAGAGTCTGGGAGAATATTAGTATGGATTTTATTGAGGGGTTGCCGCGATCAGAGGGTTACAGTTCTATACTAGTGGTGGTCGATCGGCTCAGCAAGTACGCCCATTTCATACCCCCCTAAAAACCCTTACACTGCAGTTACGGTGGCAGCAGCTTTCATGAGGGAGGTGGTTCGCCTGCACGGGTTTCCCGGTTCCATAGTGTCAGACCGAGATAAAGTGTTCATTAGCAGCTTCTGGCAGGAGTTATTCAAGGTGCAGGGGACCAAGTTGCGGAGGAGCACTGCCTATCACCCATAGACAGATGGACAGACAGAGGCGGTGAATAGGAGTGTGGAAACATATCTGAGGTGCTTCGCTTCAGAGGCACCGAAGCAGTGGGCCAGATGGTTGGCGTGTGTAGAATATTGGTACAACACCTCATACCATTCGGCAGCACAGAGCACCCCATTTCGGATCCTATATGGCCGAGACCCGCCACAGTTGATACATTACAGCAGAGGAGCCACGCCGATGTCCCAGGTAGAGGAGCATTTGACTGAGAGGGACAAATACATGGAGTTGAAGAAACACCTGTTGAGAGCCAGCAGATCATGAAGACCAAGGCTGATGCACACCGGCGAGATGAGCACTTTGAGGTAGGGGACCGTGTGTACCTGAAGCTTCGACCTTACAGGCAGAGGACCCTGGCCCGTCGGATCAATGAAAAGCTAGCAGCCCGTTACTATGGACCTTTCGAGGTGACCGCTCAGATCGGGAAGGTGGCCTATAGACTGCAGTTGCACGCCACTTCGACCATCCACTCGGTGTTCCACATATCGCAGTTGCGACGGGCCATCGGGAATCACACACTGTCACACACCCTTCCACCCACTCTGACAGATGACATGGAGGTGCTTCTGGAGCCTCAGGAGTTGACAGGGATCCGACAGACCGCGAACGGGATTCAGGAGGTGCGGATTCGATGGCGGGGCCTTCCCGACCACGATGCTACATGGGAGGCTGCTTCAGTGATCCGCAACCAGTTTCCAGACTTCCACCTGAGGACAAGGTGGCACTTTTGGGGGGAGTAATGATGCGGGTCGGTACATAGGGGGACGGGCCGCACGGGCTTGGAAGAGGGTCCGGTTCAGGTCTACCATCGGAGGCGGCGACTTGGGTCCACCACGGACCCGGTCCCAGACTTGTGATTCCTCATAAGTGGGGAGGGTAAGAGGGTAATTAGACAATTATTAACCCCTCCCCCAAATAAAGGGCCGGCCGGCCCTAGGATGGCGATTATCGAAGAATTGTGCAAGGTATTTTATTTCTTAGAATCCCTAGTTTAATTCCTATTTGCTAATTAGTTGTTTTAGTCCTTAGATCTATTATTCTAGCAATTAAATAGTAATTTCAGATCAGTTCTTCGGCATTAAAACCTAGATTAGGAAGTCCAAAAGCCATAAAATTCCCACCTTTGATCCCCACAAAAAGCCCTAATCGTATCAGAATACTGGATACCAATTAAAACTTCAAATAAAAAGTGCTCTTTTTTCATGGTTCCTTATTTAATTATTACGAATTATGACTGTGTTATCAGTAATAACTTATTATGTTGAAAATTTTATGTTGTCTAGGAATTTTAATTATGTCATCAATTCAATATGTAAGATTGTGGAAATGGACGTGTAAAGGAGCTGCAGAAAAAAGCAACATAATGTAGCAATGCTTAAGTGAGGTTTACGCATAGAGGAGCACCAAGAAAAAAGCATAAAAATTAAGGACAAAAAATCATAACAATAGAGAAACAAATTGGGGAAAAGAAAGAAATGAAGGAAAATTTATACTAATGCCATTTGATGATTAATATTACTTACTTATATAATTGTGTTAGATCCATGCACGGCTAAGGAGGGGAGAAATTACTTGATGGGCATGTGCCCAAACCCATGCGGGTTTACACCCGACCCTCTTTTTTGTACTTGCCCTTTCCGAGTCCTCCTTGGAGTAGGATTCCCCCTCCCGCCCCGAGTCCTCCTTGGAGTAGGATTCCCCCTCCCGCCCCGAGTCCTCCTTGGAGTAGGATTCCCCCTCCCGCCCCGAGTCCTCCTTGGAGTAGGATTAGCCGGACTAGTCCTACTTGGTTTAGGATTGTCATGGTTTCTATTATAAATAGGGGGTAGCCTTCTCTTCTTTTCTCATGCTTAATATTGGAGAGAATTCTATTGAGCGTCCATTAGGAGTAGTTCTAGATCTAGACGAGTGCGGACGTCCTCTAGGCGTCTTGGGAGGAGGGCACACCTCTTTTGTGCCCAATTATCTTGTTCTTCTTTATTATTTTGCTATAAAAATCCTATCTTTGGTTGGTTCCTAACAATTTGGTATCAGAGCGCGTGACGATCCATGACGGGAATTGAAGGGGTAAAGAAATCGGTTGACGAATTGGTGGAATACATCGAGCACATGAAGGCAAGACAAGCAAAGAACGACGAGCAATTTGCAAAAATCATGGAGCTATTGACGGCGCGCATCCACGACGGCAAAAACCCTAATTTTGGGCAAAAGACGTCACCTTTGGAGGAGAAAAGCCCAGATCTGAAATTTCAGATCTGAAATTTTTAGATCTAGATCTGAAATTTTCAGATCCAGATCTGAAGGCGACGGAGGAAGAAGAGAAAAGTTTTAGATCTAAAAATTTCAGATTTGAATCCGATGGCGGTGAAAATCCAGATTTAAAGGCGGCCGCGGAAGACGAGGACGAGTCCCCAAGGCGAGCAAACCCTAGCCGTCATCTCAAGAAGGCGGACACGCCCTCTGCAGAATTTCTGCAGGGGCTGGCCGCCCTGCAGAAATTCTGCAGGGGTCACAGGAGCCCCTGCAGGGCCCGGCAGGAGCCAAGGAGCCCGTGCAGACTCCTGCCGTGGCCCTGCAAGGCCCGGCAGCCCCTTCAGCATCGACGACAGACCCTCCGATGTAGCGGACAGCAATTTTTCAACTTTCTGGGCCCAAAACAGCGAGCATTTGAGCTTCTGGGAGGGCAGCGTGGGCCCCAAGGCCATTGGTTTTCAGTTCAAAGTCTTTCAGAGCGTCAACATCTCAGTTTTGGATATAGAGGGCCTTCAGATCTGACTGGTGGTGACAGTGGCTTTTATCTAGGCGTTGATGAAGGTGGTGGAGACCAATCTCATCCTTTCGATCCGGGAGGAGACATGCAATACGTGTGATGGATGGCACCCACACTCCATGCACCACCTTGAGGACAAGGTTGATTTTCAGGGGCGGAGTAATGTTAGATCCATGCACGGCTAAGGAGGGGAGAAATTACTTGATGGGCATGTGCCCAAACCCATGCGGGTTTACACCCGACCCTCTTTTTTGTACTTGCCCTTTCCGAGTCCTCCTTGGAGTAGGATTCCCCCTCCCGTCCCGAGTCCTCCTTGGAGTAGGATTCCCCCTCCCACCCCGAGTCCTCCTTGGAGTAGGATTAGCCGGACTAGTCCTACTTGGTTTAGGATTGTCATGGTTTCTATTATAAATAGGGGGTAGCCTTCTCTTCTTTTCTCATGCTTAATATTGGAGAGAATTCTATTGAGCGTCCATTAGGAGTAGTTCTAGATCTAGACGAGTGCGGACGTCCTCTAGGCGTCTTGGGAGGAGGACACACCTCTTTTGTGCCCAATTATCTTGTTCTTCTTTATTATTTTGCTATAAAAATCCTATCTTTGGTTGGTTCCTAACAAATTGATATTAATAAATTAACATGAGACGATAATTTATAAAATATAATATGGTCAAAATCTGGAAAAGGTGTTAAAGCGCTTCAAAAAATGGAAAAAGTTAGTGGGGACTTAAGTGAGCCTTTATTGGGATTTTCACAACAATAATATCTTATATTGTTTACTGTTTTTATATTCACACGATTCATGAGTTCATGCTTTAGAGAGTTTATAATATTTTTAAAATGCTTTTTCATGTTTAGGAATTTCAATGTTTAACATATGCATATCCGTATGTATTATTTTATGTATTTATATATGTATTGATAATTTTATTTTTGCATAATCCAACATAACACGCATTCGATGTATAAACCAATTATGTGCTACACGCTACTGGACACACGCATAATGCAACCGTATTTTAGAACACTGAGAATAACCCAACTCTTTCCTCTTAAATGTTGTCATATACAACCAAAATTAGGTACATAAAATTGATAGAATGGTGCCAAATCAAAATTCACGGTATCCTAATATTGTAGGAGCCACAGCTTGAGTGGTAAGTGTTAAAGCTATTTAATAAACGGATGGATAAAGGGGATCGTGATCGACACCAGAAAGCCTCCTGCAGATGCAACCCCCTTTCAAATGTATGCCGGCCATCAAGTATCAGCTAATGCATACTACCAGTATTATAGTATTCTTCCTGCTAATTTCTCAAAGCTGCATTTTGCTACTGAAAGACAAGGGAAAAGAATAAAGATCTATCTAAGAAGAAATTATCAACCTTTTCGGATGAACGTAGAAATATATCTGAAATCATGTGTTACCATATTGACATAAATTATATCATATCTCTTTTCAAAATGATTTTGGTCATTCTAAATGGTAAAACTACAAGTTCCCCAACTCCATCGAGACTACGACATTGATCAGACAGCTAGGTGAAACCAGCAGCGATGTGAAACCAGGCAAGTAACCCAATCATCTCAGTGAAATCAACTATAATTTGTCACACAAAATCCACTGCATTGTAAATAAAATTTGTATTAGTCTCTCATGTAAGCTCATATTTGAAAATGAAACTTAACAGAGTATCCTCCCTTGATGAAGTCCAATAAAAATCCAAACTCTTAGATCCTTACTTGATATTGATGTATACAGAATGGCCTTGGCCCTTGGATAATATCCTCAACTAGAAGCTACCATATTCCGTGGTTTCACATTATCCAGGAATTGTTAAATTGTGATCAAGGCACCTACCCGTGTAAGCCATTTATTACAGATACCTATAGAGGGTCAGTTCCAAATCAATTCAAGATTCAATGAAGATATGTAGAGTCAAAAAGAAAAACAAAACTGACAATATTAAGAAAAAGACACTAGTCCTGTTTAACATGTTTTCTCTGCTATAAAAATAAAACGTATATCACCAGTATTCCCCTTAGTGTACAAGCTTTGGGTATAGTGTGATGCTCGCCCTCTTCTGCCAGTCATAATATACTGAAAACACGGTTTTGTGCTCACTGGTGATACCTTTTTGAAACTTGGATTGATAAATCACTACAAAAATATCATTCCCCAGTGACTTAAACTAGTGATTTTTTGTGTGGATGCCATTATATGGTATTAATTGAATAGCTTTGTTTAAAAAAAACTAAGTGATTGATCTGCACAGGCCAAAAAATGTAATTTATACAAGTTTCTGGACTTTTTTACATTTTGAAAACCCCCAAATCTTATTGTTATTTTGTTTCCCTATTCTGCTTTAATTCCATTGATTCTTCCCTTTGATGGAGGGAGATCTAGGCCTCAAATAATCAAATTCGAAACGACCGATAGTGCGTTGACATCATTTTCTATGAAAAAAAACTATAAGAATTCACTTGCAGGTTTAAAAACAAGAAATCATAACCGTTGCCGATTTCTGGGGTTCGCACGGATTTCAAGTGGGTTGTGGGCCAATACGAGTCAAAATGAAGAGAACTCGTAGTTTCTATATGCAGATGATGTAGTTTCTTAGTTTTCCCATGAAATTTTGGTTGGAATTTCACAATGGTTCCTCCAAATATGGGGGTGCAAGTGGTTTTAGTTTTTGGCTGTTACGGCGTACTCGCCAGGAAGAAAGAGTACAATCTAAGCCTCAAAATGATTAAAAATATCGTTTCTAAACGACCGATAGTGCATCAACATAATTTTCTACTTTCTACCGAAAACTATAAGAATCCACTTAAGGGTTCAAGAAGCAAGGAATTACAATCGTTACCGATTTCTGATATTCGCACAGATTTCGAGTGGGCTTTCGAGTGGGCTGTGTGAAATTGAGAAGCAAAATGAAGAGAACCTGTGGTTTCAATGGGAAAAGGATGTAGTTTTCTTAATTTTCCATGAGATTTCGATTGGAATTTCACAACGGCTGCTCTGAATTGGGAGGTGCAAGCATTTTAGGTATCAAGGCTGCACCTACCTACTTTAAAAGATGAATGAGGCAATCTAAGCATCAAATGATTAAAAACATTGTTTCTAGCAACCGAGAAACTAAGTCGATGCAAATCTCGCAATATGTCTGGTTTAATTTTAACAAATGCCATTATTACGGATTGTAATCTATGTAACAAGGATGCTGATAGTTCATTTCTATCCTCTTGTAACGATAGTTCATATGGTATTTCCTGAGGCTATAAAACATTCAATTGATATTTGTATTTTTGGTTTCAAAGACTTTTGACAAATCCTTGCATTTTATTGTCAAATCTAAAATGTTTGATCTCAACTAGTCTTAGTTAGATGGTCTTTCCTATTCTACCTCCCTAAATCAGTGGCATAACCAGTGGCATAACCAGTAATGTTTTTTGTCCTGGGCAAAAATAAAGATGATATAAAGAATATTTTTTTAAAAATACCAAAACAAAAGATTTAAACGGTAATAAGTAACATGCAACAAAAAAATCAAATGTTAAAAAATACCCAACATGCAAAAATGTTTTAGGCTTACAAAAATCATAACAAAATAACAAAAAATTAAACGTTAAACGATTATAGTGGGGATTGAACCCAAAAGCTGTGTTACCGTAGACCAGTTCTTAATCCAATGGGCCATGAGTAGTGTTCAAATACATAAAATTAAATGATAATAAGTAACAAATAATAGTTAACTTATTATGATATATGCATGTTAAATTTATTTATCATATACCATGACATGTTAATCTATGTCCAACACTTCGTTGTTTAGATGTACGATACGCGCACGCACACACATACATATATATGCTTTATGTTGTAAACAGAACGAAAATTTGATTAAAAAACAACGTAGTCACTAAGGGGATGTTTATTGATGGATTGCGTGCTAATTAAGAAATTATGATGTTAATTTAAATAAAAAAATTATATAAGTTAAAAAATAGATAAAACGGCTAGAGTGGGAATCGAACCCAGGGAGCGTTGGTTCCTCAAACTGGCTCCTTACCCATTGGGACTCAAACACATGTCGACAATGTGTAAGAAACAATCTTATTTTATTTTCTTGCCAAGTACAGCTGCCCAGGGCAAGTGTTACATAGTTTCGCCCCTTCTCTAAATGTTATGTATCATTTAGGACCATACAATGTTCCCATTGTATCCCTAGAAATTTGAATCCAGGTAACAGTTCTATTCCATGGAGGTTTAATGATAGTGTGCATGTTTTTCATATGTTTTGATCATCTAAACTGACACAGAAATCAAGATGTTATGTATCATTTAGGACCATACAATGTTCCCATTGTATCCCTAGAACTTTGAATCCAGGTAATAGTTCTATTCCCTGGAGGTTTAATGATAGTGTGCATGTTTTTCCTATGTTTTGATCATCTAAACTGACACAAAAATCAAGATGTATATTTATACTCAATAATCTATTTACTAGGTTAGACTTAGCACCACCAATAATACTATTTAAAGGATTATTGATAAGACATAACATCATGCTTGATACATCTATTCTGGATTTGAATAGAGCTGTAATTTTTAATTGTATTAATCCAATATATAGATGTTTCATTTTGAGATATTTTTTATGGTGTTGGTCAATTTTTATGTTACCAAAAAGTTTGATGGAAGAAAAATCTTCTCCTCGTAATCCAATGTTTCCTTGCATTCTCTTAAATATATATGTATGCCTTTATCATGTGTGATTATTTATGATAAAGAGTCAAAAAAATTTATTTCATAACACGGCCTTTATGATGTTTACCCAGTGGAAGAGGTGTGTGAAGAAGAAGCAGATGATTGTAAGGACCATGTCTATGGGGAAAACACTAGAAGGGGGTGTTGAAAAGTGTTTATGCAAATTTAAAAGGAATATACCCAAATAAAATGCAATCCAACAAATAGTGCGGAATAGAAAAACAACCCAAAATGAAACACACGCAAACGCAGAGATGTTTCAAGGGTTCGGATTACCCAAGTCAACTCCCGACTTGTTCCCGGTAATCCTACGTCCATACCACCCGGATACCACCGGATACTCAAGTTAGATCCCTAACTTAAGGTTTCCTTAAAGCCCCCTTGTAGCAACCCTACAAGTGCAATCGAATACAATCGATGTCCTTAACTCCCACAACCATGGAGAAAGCAAAACCACTCTCACAACCGAGAGCAAAACTCAAATAACGAAAGTTATGAAATAATGAAAACAACACTTACAATCACATATGCCTTGAAGTAGAACTTGAAGGTGGAGTGTGATGTGTGTTGCAGAACTCTCTTGGAAGAGAGGAGAAGCCCTTTCTCTTGACTGCACCAATTGCCTAGAAGATCACTCTTTGGTTCTAGGTTGGAGAGCAAGAGAACAAGATTTAGAAATACTTAGGGCTTTGGATTTGAGAGCTTTGATCTTTGGAAATGAAAGCTTGAGAGATATTGCAATGAATGACTAACCTTCCAATGGAACAGTAAAAGCTCTATTTATAGTTTTCTCAAATCCACAAAACAGTTTGGGCAAAACCCCAATTGGAATCCGTGAGAAAAATCTCAATGGATAGAATCTGAACTCGCGACAGTCGACTGTTGAACAATCCACAGTCGATTGTTGCACAGTCAACAAGGGTAGGTGAGAATTCATAACGGTAACTTACCACGTGGACAGTCGACTGATGAAGCCAAGACAGTCGACTGTTAAACCAACATGCCACTGTAATTTCTTCGACAGTCGACTGGCCGAGAGATTGGTAAGTTCGACTAATACTGGAAATCTCACAAGTAACAGGACAGACGACTGATGCAAGGAACACAGTCGACTGTTAATCAGAACAGGCGACTGTAAATCCTTAAACAGACGACTGTCAAAAGCCTGAGAAATTTCCAAGGAGTTGAGTCAAAGAAATGACTGACTGACAGACGACTGTTGCAGCATATACAGTCGACTGATCCAAGAGACAGTCGACTGTATATACAGCATTAGTCGACTGGCTGTAAAAGTCAGATAAAACAGAGTTTGGGCAAAGGATAGACAGGCGACTGATTTACAAAACACAATCGACTGTCACTTGAACAGGCGTCTGTGTATAGTTCATCAGTAGCCTGTGCGAAATAATCAGAGAAGGCCCAAAACTATATTGTAATAGTCTGTGCATAACAGGCGACTGTAGAACAAGACACAGTCGATTGTTTTTGATACAGGCGACTGTAAACTGTTCAGCAGTCGACTGTTATAAACAATCCTAGCACAATTAATAAAGAAATGAATTGGGATCAAAGGACAATTAATCTAATGAAGTCATATGACTGAATGTAGATGTGTGTGAGTGCTCCATCAAAGTTCTACTTCTAAGCTACATACTAGAAGAGATAAAAGAAAATTACATTGACGAATAATCTCTTCTTTCCATCGATGAGCTTGAAGTCTTCACGGAGCTTCAATCATTATTTACGATCATTTTGCCTTCAATGAAGTTTGTGAGTCATCCATTGCTAGTAGATCTTCATAAATAGCTTAGTCAATGGTTTAACTCCAAAATAGGGGATTAGTCACAAGCATTTATGTTTGCTCATCATTAACACCAAGTAGGGAGAAGTCCAATACTCAACATTCTCCCCCTTTTGATGATGACAAACAAACATAAACAAAAAGATAAATAATTGTACGCAATGAAAACTTACTCCCCCTACATAGATGACAATCAAGTTAGTCAACAAATATTTGGGCATCTACATATCAATTGAAGCAAATGAGTAAGTAATGCATGAATATAAATTCAAAAAAATCTAGGAATTACAATCCATATTCATTGTAATCTTACTCCCCCTGAATCTAAGGCAACTTCAATCTTAGATTCAAGTGTTAGAACCTACTTAGCACATTCATTATGAATCTTGTATGTTTATTTCTCTCCCCGTATGGCATTATCCAAAAAGGTGGGAGCAAATAACAACAATAACCGTGCTAAATGCAAACTAACAACAATCAAGGAGTATAAAGATATATAGAATCAAAACTCATAAAATCACATCATATACACAAGTGAGTAATGGAATTGAAGTCAAATATCAACATTTTAGATGTACACACAAAAATAGTTTCAAAAGTGATTTCACATATGCATCATACCAGAGATAGCATGGAAAATCGAATATCAAATTCATATATTGTCTCAAAAGCACATCAGGGAGAGTATAGCATACATGGAGACAATCATAACATACATCACACAGATAAGATAAGCAGTATAGCATAGTGTGACACAAGATAAACAGCAACATCATATATAGATATATATAAAAGATGAGTACATCAACGGATGGACATCTACATGTCCATCACAAAAAATACATCATGATCAAGACAAAAATACATCATCATGACAACATCGAAGTACATCACCATACAAAAGTGAAGATACATACATCATATCAAACCATCAAACATCAAAATACAACCATCACCAAGCTAACACCACACAAACACATATCTAAGAGTGAGCGTCTCCAGGGGCTGCAGAAGAAGAAGCAGGTTCTGTGACAGCATGTGTATCCTCTGGAGGAGGGTCAGAAGGAGCAACAGCAGCAGCAACAGCAGCAGCAACATCCTGAGTAGAAGCTACACCAGGATGCTCAACGACATCAGTGGGCTGAGGAGGCACATGAAGCTGGGAAACAAACTGTCTCAGATCCTCAGGGAAGGGTATTCCCTGATGGAGGAAAGAAAGAGACATCAATCTGTAAAGTCCAGAGACCATCTCCAAAAGAATATCACGAGATGGTGGAGCAGAGGTGGAAGGCAGGTCAGCTGGAGGAACAGTGGAGGAGGACGGAGCTGAAGTAGATTTCCTCTTCTTCGAAGCAGTGTGCAGAGCCGAAGAAGATTTCGACTTTGCAGAAGCGTCGAGGAGAGGACCAAAGGGCATGGGCTCGTAACGAGTCAAATCAATACCAAAATGACGGAAGGCAAGAGTCAAAAGACCACCGTAAGGAATGTAAGACGAGGAGGTCGTGAACTCAACCTTGTCCATTCTATCAAGGACACCGGCCCAGTTCACGGACATGCCAGAGAAAATAGCATACATACACTTCAGGATATCCTGAGACGGATGGTCAGATGATCCATACCTCGGCAGGATGTTGAACTTCACCACTAGGTGAACTACCCAACCTCTCGCAGAAAACATAGATGACCTGATACCCGAATCAAGGGCTAAAGGTACCTCTCGAAACATATCCCGGAGGACAGACTGGTCGAGGTCGTCAATATCGGAGATGCAAATATCAGAGGGAAGGGAACCAACAGAGGGAATCCTAAGAATAGTCCCTAAGAGTGAGGGAGTGATCTGAATGTGGGTTCCCTGGACGACAGTATCGAGGATGCCGGTAGAGGAATACTCATTACGAACGCGATTCGCATAGAAGAGTTTCACCAAAAATGGGTAAGCTCTGGGAGATTCGCTCTGAGAGAAGCGAAAAAGATCAGCCAGGTGAGTAGCAGATAAGATGTCAGAGAGTCTCTCAGCAGTAAAGACTGGAAAGGCGATGTACCGCTCCCGAAGAAGCGTGATCCCTAAGAGAGTAGAACTTTGCCAAACAAAGATCATCTCGACAAAGAGGAACAATGGGATCAGAAGGGGGTACAACAGGAGGTTCTTCTCCAGAGCTCGAAGCAGACTGATGGAAAGCGGCAGCAGTAGGCTCATTAATGATAACACCAATGGGCTTCCGCTGACGGTGAATCAGTGGCTGAGCGTCGGAAGAAGAAGCAGAAGGAGAATATCCCTGCGAAGAAGAATGCACGGGAGACTCGGCATGCTTGGTTCGGGCTTTGTAGGGTTTCTTCTTCTTGACTATAGGTTACTTGGGTGCCCTAGGTCGTTTAGGAGCAACGATCTTCTCTTTTCCCTTGGTTTTGGGTGCCATGGAATCGAGAGAGAAACGATGTGCAAAGAAATCGAAAGACAATGAATCGAGCGAAAGACTTGAGAGAGAGAGATACAAACCAAGTCAAGAAGGCACGAAAAAGCAAAGACGAAGCAATCGACGAGCGTGAAGGCAAAGATCGACGACAACGGTAGAGAAAACGAGCGGGAAGTCGAAGCGTTTAAATCGGAGGAGAGAGAATCGCAAGAGACGAAAAGAACAGTCTCGACGTATATATGAAAGAGGGAAATAATCTGGGCCGTTGGATCAAGAAATCGACGGCTCAGATCAAAGCAGTGAACCGTCACGAACAGTAGACAGTCGACTGATGAACAAAAGTCAGTCGACTGGATGAAGTGATAACAATAAGGCTCAGAAAGATGGGCAGTCGACTGGCAAGTAACATGCAGTCGCCTGTCCATTGGACAGTCGACTGTAATATACTCAGCAGTCGACTAGCCGAGAATCAATACAGTTCATCAAAACAACAGAGAGCACTGTAAAATTTCGACAGAGAGAACAGTCGCCTGATGACTATAGTACAGTCGCCTGTTAAAATAACAGTCGACTGGAAAACATTCATCAGTCGGCTGTGCGAAAGATACAAATTTTCAAACAGAGAAGAAAGAGTAGGGCAGTCGACTGTCGAAGGAAAAACAGTCGTCCTGGTCCAAAAATGCACAGTGAGATAGAAATCCAAAGGATACGAACACTCACCCTAGGACCTAAACTCTAATCATTAACTCATTATAAAAACAATTTAAAAACACTACATCAATTGAATCACAAATCACCAGAATCAATCTCAAGAAACTCAAGAAATCACATAGATCACAATTTGACTTCCTTAAACACATATAAATGATATATCACAAGAAGATAAGCAACATGATGATATGAGCTCAAAAAGTGTTATAACATGAAAATTGAGCTTCTAAATTTCAGATTCACCCATAATTCCTAATTCTCCACGCAACCTCACAAATGAATCTGCTTTAAGAGGTTTTGTGAAGATGTCGGCAATTTGTTTTTGGGTTTCAATGTACTCTAAGATGATGTCCTTCTTAGCTACATGATCATTTATAAAATGGTGTCTCACGTCTATGTGTTTGGTATGGGAGTGGTGTACCGGATTCTTGGAAAGACATATGGCACTTTGGTTATCTACCATGATCGAGCAAGTATCACAGTTGACACCATAGTCCATAAGAGTGTGTCTCATCTAAAGAACTTATGCACATGCAAGACCCGCGGCAATATATTCCGCTTCAGTCGTGGACAATGACACCGAATTCTGTTTCTTAGAAAACCAAGAAACTAAGGAATTTCCTAGAAAATGGCAAATGCCACTAGTACTTTTCCTGTCAGTCATGCATCCGGCAAAGTCGGCATCACTATATGAGATTAACTCATATGTGCTAGATTTAGGGTAAAGTAACCCATAGTCTAGAGATTGATTGAGATAACGAAATATTCGTTTAACCGCAATCAAGTGTGACTCCTTAGGTCTAGCTTGATATCTAGCACAAAGGCAAACATAAAACATGATATCGGGCCTACTAGCAGTTAATAAAGTAAGCTACTGATCATACCTCGATATAGACGAACGTCTACATCTTTTCCGCTTTCATCCTTGTGTAGATGAGTAGTAGTACTCATGGAAGTCCTTTTGCTCGAAGACGATTCCATCCCGAATCGCTTAATAAGCTCACATGTGTACTTTGTCTAATGTATGAATGTGTCATTCTCCATTTGTCGAATTTGCAATCCAAGGAAGTAGGTGAGCTCTCCCATGTGGCTCATCTCACACTCATCCTTCATAGACTTGAAAAATTCTTGACAAAGATTAAAGTTAGTAGAACCGAAAATAATATCGTCTACATAAACTTGAATCAAAAGAATGTCATTTTTCATAATCTTTAATGAAGAGTGTAGAATCAACTTCTCCCATTTTAAAACCTAAATTCAAAAGAAAGGTCTTAAGTCGATCATACCAAGCTCTAGGAGCTTGTCTCAACCCATACAACGTTTTCTTACGTTTGAAAACATGGTTTGAAAATTTTTCATGAATAAAACCGGGAGGTTGAGAAACATAAACTTCTTCATTGACAAACCCATTTAAGAATGCACTTTTAACATCCATTTGAAATAGTTTAAAATTCTTATGGGATGCAAAAGATAAAAGCAACCTAATAGCTTCTAATCTAGCTACGGGGGCAAAAGATTCTTCGAAATCAATATCTTCCTCTTACCGGTAGCCTTGAGCTACTAACATTGCTTTGTTCCGTGTGATTACCTCGTTTTCATCCGTCTTGTTCTTGAAGATCCATTTGGTCCCAATGACTTGGTGACCACTTGGAAGAGGTACGAGTTCACAAACTTCGTTTCTCTCGAATTGCATTAGTTCTTCTTCCATTGCCACTATCCAAGAGCTATCCTCACAAGCTTCTTGGATGTTCTTTGGCTCAATGGTAGAGACAAATGCGCAATGAGAGAATTCTTCAATTCTCGATCTCGTTCGAACACCCACACCAATATTTCCAATTATTTGGTTATGGAGATGATTGTGAACGATCGGGTAAGCTTTGGGTAAACCTGTATCACTAGGAACAACTTCAACAATTTCGTTAGAAGTGTTAGTCTCAACAATAGAATCATTAATCTTAACATTATTAAGAGAATCATAAAAAGTATCTACACTATCATCATCAACATGAGGAAAATCAAAATCTTCATAAAAGGATACGTGAAGAGATTCCTAAATCGTTGAAGAAGTTTTGTTGTATATCTGGTAGGCTTTGCTACGTGTGGAATATCCAACAAAAATTCCTTCATCAGATCTTGGCTCAGATTTGTCTAAATTACCAAATGTGTTCTTTATAAAACATTTTGAACCAAAAACACGAAAATATTTTACTTGAGGCTTTTTATCATAAAACAACTCAAAACAAGTTTTGTTCGTTCGGGGTCTCACTAGGATCCTATTGAGCACATAACATGTCGTGTGCACCGCCTCTGCCCAAAATTGTAGTCCAAGATGACTATCATGGAGCATAGTGCGTGCACACTCAATAAGAGTCATATTCTTTCTCTCTACAACACCATTTTGTGGTGGTGCCCGAGGGAAGAAAAAATTATGAGTTATCCCGGTGTCATCACAAAACTTAGTAAAAGATTCATTCTCAAATTCTCCTCCATGATCACTACAGATAGTGATAATGGTGGATCCTAAGAAATTCTGAATCTTCTTTGCAAATTTGGTAAACTCTTCATAAGCTTCATTCTTATTAGTTAAGAATGAAACCCAAGTAAATCTTGAAAAGTCGTCAACGACAACTAATCCATAATGAGCATTACCTAAAGAAGCGGTTCTAGTTGGCCCAAATAAATCTAGATGAAGAAGTTCTAGGAGCCTCTTAGAAGTAATCCCTTCTTTAAGCTTAAATGAATATTTACTTAGTTTACCTCTTTGACACGAATCACAAAAGTTTTTCTTATTAAAAACAATTTTAGGAAAACCTTTGACTAGATCATGCTTAGCTAACTTATATAAGTGCTTGAAATGAACATTGTTGGAAGCAACGATCTAGGATCTTGGTTTGATGATGACAAACGTGTCGTTATTCTGACGTGTGTGCTTAGTGTGTTTCAGGATTGACGAAACGTTATATTTGGAGGAGTTGCTACTCATATAGCTATTTGGGTGTGTGTGAGAGCTTTGGCCTAAGCAAAGTGGACTTAGTCCAATTTGAGATGAGATGGAAATGACTTCTTGACTTGGTCCAAAGAGAAAAAGGGGTGGAGCCAAATTTGAATTCAAACGGCATTTGATCAAATCTTTTGAATAGATTTGCAATTATTTGGAGATACCAAATTCCTATTCAAACACCTAATCTATTCCCATTCTTATCCCTATGGTGTTTCAAATCCCTTGATTCTAGGAACTCCTAATCATTCTACAAACCCCAAAACCTTAGTCCTTATCCTATATAAGGTCTCGTATCAAGAGGGAAGAAGGAGCTGCTTACAAAAATATAAGTGTGGGTGCTGCAGAGTATCAAGAGGGAAATTTTTTTTCGGCCAAAACCCTACAATATCAAAAACCCTCACGAGCCCTAAGCCTTCAAAAAAACTCCACAGCCGCAATTTTTTTTTGTTTGCAAATCTCTCTCAGCATCAAGGCCTAGCTTCCAAAGCTTCACGCATACAAAAATCAAGCCACGCTTTTTCTTCAAAAACCCTATACTCTAATTGCCGGCAACCCAAAGTCTCCAAGCCGCCGAGATTGCTGCTGCCATCGGAGAAGAGCCCACCGTAGATATCAACGTCCGAGAGATCCTCGTCGCCATCGGAGAGCTCTTCTTCATCGGAGAGCCATCGTCTTCATCCTCTAAGATCTCGCTGCATGCACGAAGAGGTCTCGAAGTCACAATCGTAAAGGAGGGAGCCCATCTGCTTCGAGTCAGCCACTCTTGTTGCCGCCGACGAGTCGCCGTCGAGTTGAAGAGGAGCACGTCGCTGCGGAGATCGCCGTGAGAATGAGCTGCTGCGTGTCCCCACTCGAGTCGAAGCAGTCCGCCGTCGGAGCAGTTCACCGCCGGAGCGAAGCGCCGCAGTCGTCGCGCTACTGTCGGAGATCGCCGCTACTGTCACCATTGAGTTGCTCCCGTCGACCTTTGAAGTCGCCATCTCGAAGACGAAGTCGCCGTGGAACTAGAACAGGCCGCTGACAACGAGCCATCGCCGAAGCAACGTCGGTGAAGCCGCCCCACGAAGAAGTCACCATTCGTCGAAGACTCTGCCACAGTTGAACATCCACGCAAGCCTCATCTCCACGGTATCATCATTAAAGAAGGAGAAGTCGAGAAGACGGAGCGCCGTCGCCGAGTAGTCGGAGTGAAGCATCCCTCAGGCGTCGTTGGTCTCGACGTTGTGCATGAATACAAAGACGACGTATACGGTGTTGACGTGGCAATGCGTGAAAACAAAGTCGATCATAAACAGCAGGAGTTCATCTGCTGACGTGGCTTGGTTTATTAAGGGATTCCTGTGCGCACCGACCTCCCACAATTAAGTTTCAACTGCAGTTGCTTTACGCACAGACCTATTTGCATACTGAAATTCAAAGGGCTACCATTTGACATCCAGGAGTCAGATCGAGACACCGTTTGCGTCAGATTGGAGCTGACGACGTGCTGATTGACAGAGACACCTACACGGACACGAACTGAGCATTTCTAAACACTTAACTCTTTTATTCGTGTCTTAGTGTAACGTTCTCTGTCGGGAAAACTTTACCTATATTTTGTGACTATTTTGGGACTTGTCTGGTTGGGGCTAGACAAGTGGGACCCAGCTAGTTTGGGACTAGCTGGTAGAAAGCGTTACTAGGATTGATAGTGAGAGAAAACACAGTGAGTGTGGTACTGAGAGCCTGGCGAGTGTAGAGACGTAGAGGGTGCTCTGAGCGTGCTCTAACTTGTGGTTTTGTACCTATTGCGCTATTCAATACTAGTATCTGCTTTGGGGGCTGGAGCAGGTCGAAGGGTCAACCGAACCAGGGTAAATCTGATGTGTACTCTGTGTCTGCTTTTTATTTATCATGTTGCTGCTATAACTGCGTGTGCTTATTCGTGGGTTGCACGAATTATTTTTATAAGCCTATTCACCCCACTTAGGCTAGGATCCAGATCCAACAAGTGGTATCAAAGCAGGTTTTAGGATCTAGTCTAGGATTGACCATGGATCACATTGATAGTGCTTTTGCAGAGGGTCGGTCTGTTTCACGTCCCCCTAGGTTTAATGGAGGTGATTATGCTTATTGGAAAAATCGAATGAAAATCTACCTTATTTCTGTTGATTATAAAGCTTGGCAAATAATTGAAAAAGGATATAAACTGCCTGTTATTAAAGTAGACAGTGTTGAGATTGAAAAACCAAATGACAAATGGGATGATAATGATTGGAAATCTTATTCTCTAAATGCTAAAGCTATGAATGCTCTCATTTGTGCACTTGATAAATCTGAATATAATAGAATCTCACATTGTTTAACTACGCAGGAGATATGGCATACTTTGGAGGTGACGCACGAGGGAACGTCACATGTAAAGGAGTCTAGAATGTCTCTTCTGAGCACAGAGTACGAGGGATGTCGCATGCTACCATCAGAGACCATATCAGAGATGTTTGCGAGGTTCATTAACATTGTCTACAAGTCTAGCTCGCTCGGCAAGCCATATTCTAGCCTTGAGCAGGTGAGAAAGATATTAAGAGCACTGCCAAGCTCTTTCAGGCCTAAAGTCACTGCCATCCAAGAAGCGAAAGATCTGTCACAGATGAGGGTGGAGGACTTAATATGTAATCTAATGTCCCACGAACTTGAATTGCAAAACGTGGATGAAAGGGAAAAACCTGAGGAGAAGGAGAAAGCTACAAAGCCACTTGCTCTGAAAGCTGACAAAAGTGAAGATGATGATGAGGACATAGCGCTAATGGTCAGAAATTTCAGAAAGTATGTCCAGACCAAGCAAGAAAGAACAGAAATGGCACCCAGGTTTAATCGCTCTAACTTTTTTCAGTCTTCTAAACAAACTTATGATCAGAATGCTACTAATAGAATGACTTGTTTTATATGCAAGAAAAGAGGACATCGAATGAGGGACTGCCCACATGAGACAGCTCAGATTGCTAAGGAAAAAGGAAAATCCAAGGTGCTAACTTGGGATATGGACAGCGAAGCTGAGAGTGAGGAGGATGATCATGTTGCCATCTCATGCATGGCATTGATGGGAATACACGATGAGGTAATTTCTGGTAGTAAAACTGAACTCCTTACTCTTAGAGCTTGAATCCACTATAGATGATTATCAAAATGAGAACTTTGAAATGCAACAATCTGAATATGATATGTCTAAGGAGATTGAAAAACTGAAAATTGAAATTGTTGCTCGTGACTCTACTATTGACATATTGAAAAAGAAAAAGTCCAGTTTTAATGATGAAGCATCTTGTCTCTCTTGCCCTTCCTTGATGAATAATATTAGCATGCTTAAACTTGATTTGATTAAGCTCGAAACTGAAAAAGACTATGTGATTAGAGAGCTTAATGATAAATTCTGCATGTTGGATAATGACTTTAAAAGAAAAATGATTGAATTTGAAAAGAAGGAAGAGGAAAACAAGAGAGCTTTTATAAGTAAATGCACATTGCTTGTGGAAGAAAATAAATTGTTAAAATATAAAGTTTCTAATCTTGAATTGGCCATTAAGAAATTCTCTATGGGAAAACAATCGTTGGATACCATTTTAGAGAATCAATTATATGGCAATAATAGAAGGGGACTTGGATTTGATTTGAAAAACGTTGAAATGCCAAAATTCAAGAAATTCCATAATGCACCCTCTATTGCAAAGAACTTACATGCAAAGTGCTTTACTTGTAATAGTGTAGGCCACACATCATATTATTGCAAATTTAGGAACACAAATATCAAGTTTAAACAAGTATGGGTTCCTAAAACAATATTGGCTAACACTAGTGGACCTTGTTGGATTCCAAGGTCACACTTAACACCTTTCATGTAGGTGTGATGGAGGTTTGGCAAGGAGCAAATTTTTAAAGTCTCATTCTATTTCTAGCTCCCTAGCCAAATAGCGACGAGAAGGTATAATTTTTATCCCTCTTTGCATTTCATTGCATACCTTCATATATTGTTTTATGTGCTTGATTTATTTTTTCTTGCGTGCTTGTTTGCATGATTTTTAATGTGTTTATTTCTTAAAAAAATTCAAAAAAAATGAGCTTAAAAGAATACCCTTTATGATTTATCTTAAGTGGTATTGTATGAATGTTTTGAATCTATCCCTTGTAGAAGTCAATTCATTATTGTTGTAGCTACATGAACATGATGTTATTCTATTTAGTAGCCATGACATGTCTCATAAGTTTTAAACTTGACCTCTACACCTACATTTGCACTTTCACGATAATTGACTTTTTAGTGCTTTTGGAGATTCTTTTGAAGAATATTGAAAAGTGAATGTAGGAATGATTAAATTCTGAATTTTCTGAGGGATATGAAGTGTTTAGCCATGAATCAAAATTGAGCAAATGAAATATATATATATATATATATATATATTTGAAAATTGCTCCGTATGAAAAATGGATACACTTCATGGCTAATACACAACCCACGAGTATTTAACTTATGCTACATGGGTAATCATTAGCGTTGGTGTATATTACTCGTCAAGCAATGTCACCACACATTTAAAAGTCCTGTTAGGCTATGTTTTGGGGTTTGGTAACTTGAACTCATCCTTGATGAGGTGGGAAAATTCAATCCTCGCAATATTCATGAAAAATGGAAAATGTAGATTGGTTTGGTTGATTGTTCTAAAATTGAATCTCCTCGTGTACTTTATTGTCTATATCACTACACTTACACAAAGGTGGAGAAGTCTTGTTATGAAATTCTATGAGCTTGAATGGTCTATTCTTTGTTATGAAACTCATGCAAATTGCACGCTACATTTAATAATGGTTTATTTTTGCATGGAATATTCTTGTGACTTCATTAATCCACTTTTGGTGATTACAAGGGGGAGAAAGAAAAGATCTCGGTATTAAGATCTCGGTATTATTTGTCGATATCATTTGTCGGTATTATTTGTTGAAGGGGGAGGTTGAGAAAAATACTTGAATAAATGTTGAAGGGTGAGCTTGAGAGAAGGGGGAGCATGCTTTTATATAACATTGTGCATGCTATGTTGTTATACTTGAATACCTCATTCCATGATTCATATTGCATTACACACTTCAACACACTTCACACGCACATACTTATTGCCCAAATCTTTTATGGGTTTGTCATCACCAAAAGGGGGGAGATTGTTGGAAGCAACGATCTAGGATCTTGGTTTGATGATGACAAACGTGTCGTTATATCTGACGTGTGTGCTTAGTGTGTTTCAGAATTGACGAAACGTTATATTTGGAGGAGTTGCTACTCATATAGCTATTTGGGTGTGAGAGAGAGCTTTGGCCTAAGCAAAGTGGACTTAGTCCAATTTGAGATGAGATGGAAAGGACTTCTTGACTTGGACCAAAGAGAAAAAGGGGTGGAGCCAAATTTGATTTCAAAAGGCATTTGATCAAATCTTTTAAATAGATTTGCAATTATTTGGAGATACCAAATTCCTATTCAAACACCTAATCTATTCCCATTCTTATCCCTATGGTGTTTCAAATCCCTTGATTCTAGGAACTCTTCCTAATCATTTTACAAACCCCAAAACCCTAGTCCTTATCCTATACAAGGTCTCGTATCAAGAGGGAAGAAGGAACGGCTTACAAATATATAAGTGTGGGTGCGGCAGAGTATCAAGAGGGAAATTTTTTTCAGCCAAAACCCTACAAGATCAAAAACCCTCACGAGCCCTAAGCCTTCAAAAAAACTCCACAGCCGCAATTTTTTTTGTTTGCAAATCTCTCTCAGCATCAAGGCCTAGCTTCCAAAGCTTCACGCATACAAAAATCAAGCAAAGCTTTTTCTTCAAAACCCATATACTCTAATTGCCGGCAACCCCAAGTCTCCAAGCCGCCGAGATTGCTGCTGCCATCGGAGAAGAGCCCACCGTAGATATCAACGTCCGAGAGATCCTCGTCGCCATCGAAGAGCTCTTCTTCATCGGAGAGCCATCATCTTCATCCTCTAAGATCTCGTTGCATGGACGAAGAGGTCTCGAAGTCACCATCGTAAAGGAGGGAGCCCATCTACTTCGAGTCAGCCACTCTTGTTGTCGCCGACGAGTCGTCGTCGAGTTGAAGAGGAGCACGTCGCTGCGGAGATCGCCGTGAGAAGGAGCTGCTGCGTGTCCCCACTCGAGTCGAAGCAGTCCGCCGTCGGAGCAGTTCACCGCCGGAGCGAAGCGCCGCAGTCGTCGCGCTATTGTCGGAGATCGCCGCTGCTATCACCATTGAGTTGCTCCAGTCGACCTTTGAAGTCGCCATCTCGAAGACGAAGTCGCCGTGGAACGAGAACAGGCCGCTGACAACGAGCCATCGCCGAAGCAACGTCGGTGAAGCCGCCCCACGAAGAAGTCGCCATCCGTCGAAGACTCCGCCACAGTTGAACATCCACGCAAGCCTCATCTCCACGGTATCATCATTAAAGAAGGAGAAGTCGAGAAGACGGAGCGCCGTCGCCGAGTAGTCGGAGTGAAGCATCCCTCAGGCGCCGTTGGTCTCGACGATGTGCATGAATACAAAGACGACGTATACGGTGCTGACGTGGCAATGCATGAAAACAAAATCGATCGTAAACAGCAGGAGTTGATCTGCTGGCGTGGCTTGGTTTATTAAGGGATTGCTGTGCGCACCGACCTCCCACAATTAAGTTTCAACTGCAGTTGCTTTACGCACAGACCTATTTGCGTACTGAAATTCAAAGGGCTACTATTTGACATCCAGGAGTCCGATCGAGACATCGTTTGCGTCAGATTGGAGCTGACGACGTGCTGATTGACAGAGACACCTACACGGACACGAACTGAGCATTTCTAAACCCTTAACTCTTTTATTCGTGTCTTAGTGTAACGTTCTCTGTCGGGAAAACTTTACCTAAATGTGACTATTTTGGGACTTGTCTAGTTGGGGCTAGACAAGTGGGACCCAGCTAGTTTGGGACTAGCTGGTAGAAAGCGTTACTAGGATTGATAGTGAGAGAAAACACAGTTAGTGTGGTACTAAGAGCCTGGCGAGTGTAGAGACGTAGAGGGTGCTCTGAGCGTGCTCTAACTTGTGGTTTTGTACCTATTGCGCTATTCAATACTAGTATATGCTTTGGGGGCTGGAGTATGTCGAAGGGTCGACCGAACCAGGGTAAATCTGTTGTGTACTATGTGTCTGCTTTTTATTTACCATGTTGCTGCTATAACTGCGTGTGCTTATTCGTGGGTTGCACGAATTATTTTTATACGCCTATTCACCCCCCTTAGCCTAGGATCCAGATCCAACAAACATGACCAAAACGGCGATGCCATAATAGTTGTTCACTTGTGTTGGCAACTAAGCAATGTTCTACGGTTTTAGGCAAACTCAAATAATAAATATTTTTAAGCCTAATACCGGAAAATAAAACATTTGAATCACAATCAACAATAGTACACAATCCTTCTCCAAAGTTAACCTTGTAACCTTTGTCACAAAGTTGACTAATGGAAATGAGATTGTGACACAAACCACTAACAAGATAACCGTTAGTAATTAAGGGTTTGGAAAGATTACCAACGATACCTACTCCAATGATGGTTCCCTTTTGATTACCTCCAAAAGTGACCGTTGCACCATCCTTGATGCTAATCACTTTGGAGAGCAATGAGGGATCTCCCGTCATATATTTGGAGCAACCACTATCAAGAATCCATCCTTTCCCTTTAGAGCTAATAAGACCTTTGTTGCTCTTCTTCTTTCTCTTGGGTACCTATATGATATACCATAAGCTTATGGTACCCAATGTTTGTTGGGTCCAAGGGGATTAGCCCTTTGGAAGCCAAGTCCAAGTGGACTTCCGCTTTCCAACATAATTACTATTTCTAATCACATCATGAAAATAGGAATCAACATAAGCATTCCTATCATTTAGACTAGTGTTCTTAGGACCCCAAATAGTGTAAATCTTGGGAGTCCTCTTCCTAGTTGCATGCATATGTGTTGGATTTCTATGTGGTGCATGCTTCTTAGGAACATGATTTCTAGCATAGAGATGTGGTGGAGGATATGCATTGTACATTCTAGGATGATATGTATGCTTGGGAACATACATATTATATGAAGCATATGGATCATGCATGACATGTGGAGGATGAGCATACATGAAAGAATGATGTGTATGAGCATACGGGTATATAGGAGCACGTACATGAGTATTTCTCATGTGTGGTTGTGTACGTGTCCGTGGGTGCGGAGCATAAAATGTGTCATAATTATCCACTTGTGAAGTAGGAGGTTTCCTACGTGGATGAGTGTTAGTGTACATGTAAGCATGGCCTTGCTTTTGGTTTCCACTTTAGTGGATTTCTTGCCAAAAAGAAGAGAATGTGAAGTGGTGACTTTCTTGGTAGGTTTGCTACATATAGTGTCTTTGACACCACTTGTGGATGCACCGGAGGAAGGACTCACAAAGTCTATAGTGACATCACTATAGGAGGTGCGATCATTGGATGCATTTGCTTTCACAAACCCAAGACCAACACGATGTGTGGCCGGAAATTGGTTTGCTAGCAAATCATCCAATTGTCCTTTTCCCTTATTGAATCTCACAATACGGGAGGACATGAGCTCATATTTCTCCTTTAGAGAAGAAATGTTGGTATCCAAGGTGGACACCCGTGCTTTGAGCTCATGCACTTGAGTTTTAAGAGAATCATTCTCTAAACTCAATTGCGTGTGACGTGTAACTAGATCACTATTATCAGTTGGATGTGTTTGTTTCAATTGAGATTTGAGGGAAGTCACCGCATCTCTCAATGTGACATTTTGAGAAGCTAAGTTTGCTTTATCAACAGTTAAAGTATCAACAATGGTGTCATTGTTGATAATGCATGGAATGGAAGACTTGCTAAAATTTGATTGATACTTAGCAAATAATTCTTCGTTAGCAATACAAAGTTCATCCATAGTTACCTCGGTTTCATCCGAGTCGGAATCACTCTCATCGGAGAGTGGGTCTTCTAGGGCCATGAAACACATGTGGGCGCTCTCACCCTTCTCATCATCGGAATCGCTTGATGAGTCATCACTTGAGTCGTCGAAAGTACCTACGAGTCCTTTCTTCTTGTCTCTTTTGTTCTTATCGAACTTGTGGTACTTCGGTGCCTTCCACTTCTCTTTGTTGTTTAGCATTGGGCAATCCCTCTTGATGTGCCCTGGCTTATTACACTTATAGCAAAGAGAGGAAGTAGTATTAGTAGACTCAAAACGATTATTTGAGGAAAACTTACCTTTGCGGAAGAAGCGTTGGAACTTCTTCGCCATTTGGGCCATTTCACCCAAATCCATCTCGTTCTCGGATTCCTCACTATCGGAGGATGATGAATTGGCGTTGAATGCCAAGGCTTTCTTCTTGGCCTCCGAAGGATTCATCATTGCTCTAATCTTTAATCGGTTCTCTCGTCTTACCTCGTAAGATATGAGAGTCCCGATCAGATTCACCACGGTGTAGTTCTTCAAGTCATTGACCTCCTCGATGGTGATTGCTCTTCTTTCCCATTTGGAGGTCATCCCCATGATGATCTTCCTTACCTTTTCAAGTTCGGTGTATATTTGGCCAATGGCTTCCAATTCATTCGTGATGTTGGTAAAGCGTCCGTACATCAATGCAATGGTCGCATTATCCTGCATATGAAACAAAATCGAAGTTTTGTACGGCAACATATAACTTTGAAAGCTTTACCTTGTTCGTTCCCTCGTGGGTAACGATGAGATGGTTCCAAATTTGATATGCACTCTTACATGTGCATATCTTGTTGAACTCATTCGGGTCCAACGCACAATGAAGAGCGTTCATTGCTTTAGCATGGTTGACTTCGGCGGACTTCTCGGAAGTCGTCCATTTCTCGAAATCCTCTTCGGTGGGCTCGACGTACTCCTTGTGGAGAGTTCTCCAAAGTGAAGCACTCCTAAGGAATGTCTCCATCCTACACTTCCAATAGCCAAAATTAGTACCATTGAAACGTGGAGGACGTAACGTAGATTGACCTTCGAAAAGTGTGGACGCTCCATCACGATCGTGATTGTTGTACGAAGGAGGCGGAGGTACGTTGTTGTTGTTGGATGCCATAGATATAACCTTGCGCTCTGATACCAATTGTAAGGACCATGTCTATGGAGAAAACACTAGAAGTGGGTTGAATAGTGTTTATGCAAATTTAAAAGGAATTTACGCCAAATAAAATGCAATCCAACAAATAGTGCGGAATAGAAAAACAATCCAAAATGAAACACACGCAAACGCAGAGATGTTTCAAGGGTTCGGATTGTTGGGGTTTTGACGGACCCCCAGAGCTCGGGTCTGTATCCGTTCTAAGTCGGACGGACCACATGGGCACAAAAGCTCAGCGAAAATAGAAAACAAAATTTTCTAGACTAGCTAAACTATTTAGCTAGGCTCTAGGGAGCCAAAACCTAGCCCGATCTATGCCAACTTGGGGTGGATCTGACCACCCCAAGAGGGATCTACTCTAAAGCAACTAATTAAATCTACACTAAAACTACTTAACCACATACCCGGAATCTTGGCCCTGGAGCAGGCAAGATGTACCGCACCATCTTCAGAAGCTCCTCGTAGACGAGCCGCCTTGACTCGATCCGCCTTAGCCGCCTCGCACCCTCGCACCGATCCGCCCGAGCCGACTTTCGCTTCCGAGCCGATCACACGCGGTAGAAAGTTTCACTTGAGAAGAACCCGCGTCTTAGACGTCCGGATCAAAATCCAAACCCCCTTCGTAGTCTTGCTAGGACTACTCCGGAGAATAGGAAGAGAGAGAGAATAGTTTAGTCGCCGATCGAGCTTGCTCTAAAAGTCTGGAGCTACTCGATTGATGACTTGGTGTGTTTTTCAACGAAGAGAGTGCACCCCTATTTATATAGGGAGTCGGCACTCACTCTCTCGTTGCGAGCAATGTGGGACTTTTGCAAATGGGAGAAAAAATCAATTAAGCCAATTTGGCTTAATTTCTAGTTTAAGTGAGCTTTTCATAAAAGCAAACTTTAACTAATTAATTCTCTTTGCACATTAAACTTTAGACACCAAACAAGCTATCAATCCGAAGAGCTTCGAATGGTGAACGCGTAGGAACCGACGGCGACGAATTTCGACTTCGTTTGACCCCTCAAACAATTGCCCAAAGTTGGGCAAATAATCAATTTTCGTAGCCGTCAGTTGGGCTATTTTCGCGTTTGCCTTTGTCTATGGGCTTATTAGCCCAGTGGGTCTAGCACACTTCGCCTTAGACTATTTTCGCGTTTCTGAGCTCGTTTGAGCTCCGATTTGGACGCGGTTTGAACATGTGTTTAGACTAGGACGATCCCGTCATCCAGGTAACCCTTTCCAATATATTTGTTCCTACTAAATTTGTCGTAACCAATTTACGACACGTTTAATCTTTGGTTTGCATCAAATGCAACATTTGTCCCTATTGCTATTGCGACTAACTTTCACAACTTGACTTGTGAATATCATCGAATGATTTTCTCTCAATTAATCTTCCTATTACTAAGACACGAACACTACTCAGTGTGAGACCCTACAGCCTGACCTTACTACAGGTTGGGACTCGGAACCCCTAGACGACGGTCACTACGAGCAGTAGTTGTCGTCCCTGTTTCAGAATCATCATAACGTAATTGACCCTTTGACAAAAACATCATTGGGTTTACATTGGCTGTGTCAGTGATGAACTCCGTTACATATAGTCCCTTCGTCAAGACTGTGTTCCTGTTGGCCTAGGTTATGGTTTACTGTCAACCCTATTAGACAACATTGGTCAGTATACGGCGATCTTTGTTGTATACACGTTGTACTTCATGCAACGTACCCCGGCCGAGGATTAACACAAAGATCGTACTGAGCATGTAACACTAACTTCCCTTTAACGGAAGTGACGAATCTCATCTTAGTCATCCACTCACCTCAAGAGCTTCAGGTGCAACTCAACCTAAGATCTTTCAGCAGGCCTAGCCTCGAAGCTAGATCATAGGTCTAAGCTACATGGTTCGCTCACAGGTTCGTACAAATGACTTCAGGTCATAAGGACCAGTTAACCTATCATCACCCTAGAGTTATTAAAGACAGTTTAGTTAAAGTCAGCCATTTAATAACTCTAATTTGGTCGTTCAGTGAACTCATTTTCCAATGAGCACCTGTGTCTCGTCTCCGACTTCACCAAGTCGAATGACTATGAGATCATCATTACCCTAAAGTAAGACTAAGACACAATGGTCTATCCGATGTGTCGATATCCAGTTCTCGACACATCTATGACCACGAACCGTTTAAGACTTACGTTTATATTTGGTCGTTTACTTACTCAAAATCGAGATCTCATCTAGATACGTAAGGACCTAACTATAAGTCTATGGATATTATCTAAGTATATTAATACGAACGAGTTATACTTAGAATAATAGGTACCATATACAGTATGAACAAGACGTATACTTTTGGATAAATCGCCTTATGGGCATATATTCTCCTACATCTCCCACTTGCACTTAGGCTATTTATCTCGGTATCTCATACCGTTATAGCATATCAGTCGCATTGACATTTATATGACAAACATAAGAGTGGTTTTACTAACGAGTATCTACAACAAATTTTAATGGATTAAATAATACATCTCTTGATCACACAGGGTTGATCCTTTGGAAAAATGATCTGGATCAATTTTTCCTATCTTTGTATAGCTAACAATTAGCTTATACAATCTAGATGTAGGGTCTAACATTATAATCTATAAGTCAGTCTCAGCTCATTCCACTTTTCTTATGTCAATATGTCAAGTACATACATGACACCCTAAGTCTTTATATATACGATTAAATCAAAACAATTTTGATTCAATGTTTTATATAGATGATTTATTTGAGGTGGAAATCTTTTTTACTTAGTCCGAAAGACCGGAACCAAGTATACGAGCTGGCTCCCACTGACTTTAAGAATTACCTGGTTAAATACTTCAATATTATATCTAAATCAAATTTAGATTATATATACGAAGATATAACCATTTGATAAGTGCTTTAGATGGAATGCACTAGTGTCTGGTTCGGTTTGACGAATGAGTCAAGTCAAGATCGGTTTAAGGAGTCTTGACATTGACTCGCTCAATCAAAACGTCCTACACTGTACTTTTCCCTTGACCACATTTAATATTAACCCTTTAATAACTAAATGCAGTTTATTAAGAATTAATCTTAATATGCGTATAATTATGATCGCACACAATTAATACGCCACTAGAACCTATACTTAACTACCAATTGACTATAACATTAAGTCAGCTCAAAAATCAACATTTTCCGAAGCTTCGCCTCATAATTTCGAGAATTTCCGCAATCATCTCAGAAAGCCACAATCACAGAAAATTTAAGCCAATCAAATTTCAACTCAACATCAAACGTAATTCCTGAGACATTCATAAAACAACGGATTCATTAAGATAAACCGTAATTTGTTTATCCAATAAACTTTGAGTGTAGAACACTCAATCATTGTTTTCAACTTTAAAGAAATGATACATTTTATTTGACTAAAATTAGTATCATCTCCGTCTTGATTATGTCTCTCGAAGTCGTTGAACGGCCCTAGCAGCAACGATTGCTCAGATTGCCGACCGTTCTCCGCACTTCTCTCAATCTCCGCTTCATTTCAGCCACATGTATACATTACACAGATGTCTTTAGTATCTCATACTATACGATTGGAAATAATTACGTTTTATTGAATTTAATTTGTACCTGAGGTAGAGGCATCAGTATGTCCCTTCTTCTTCAGTGCAAGATAGATCTTGCAGTTCCTCTTCCAGTGGCCAATCTTGTGGCAATGGAAGCACTCAGATTTTGACGGGGTCCCTTTGATCTTTTTCTTCCCTTTCTTTGCCTTCGCAGGTTGCGGGACCTGCCTCTTCTTACCCTTGCCTTTCGGCTGGTCGGAAGAAGCAGAGCCAACAACCAATGCAGTCGACTTCTTCTCAATCTCCTCAAATTGCCTAAGCATATTGAGGAGACCAGGAAGATCCGTTTCAAGACTGTTCATTATAAAACCAGTGATGAAAGGCTTAAACTCAGGAGTTAAAGACATCAAGATAATGTCCACGGACATATCATTGTCCAGGACAAATCCTAACTGGGCGGCGTCCTCTACGTATCCGATCATCTTGATAACATGATCATGTACGGGCCCTGCCTCCATCTTTGTGCCCCAGAGGTTGCTGGTGGCTTCGAACTTGGCAGCTCGAGATCGCTTGCCGTATAACTCTTGTGCATTGAGAAGCATACTTTGAACATCCATATGTTCATGCTTCCTCTGCAGCTCGTTACTCATCGAAGCTAGAGTAAGGCACCTGGCCTTCTCTGCATCCCTCTGGTACAATTGTAGGCTTCCTTTTCCTCGATGGTCGAATCTTCGTCGGGCTTATCCGGAGCGTCCTCGAACAGTACGTATCCAATCCCGGCTAGGGAAAGGACCAACTTAATGTTCACAAGCCAGTCTTTGTAGTTCGTTCCATCGAGCACGTTCTTCTCAATCATATATCTAAGACCCGAATCCATTCTGCATTTTTATAGATACTTTAGTCAGTATATGTTCGTGGTATAGTTTTAATGGTTTTTAATAAAACTATATTCTCCCACTAAATTTATTAAAGCCATAAGAATAACATTTGTGTGAGAGGGATCCGATTACTCTGAGTCTGACAACCTTGAGTGTGTCTCAACAAATTGTCCGACTCTGCAGTCGGTAGACGAACTCGTCGTCAATCATATTAAATATGATTACTTATCGATTTTACCCATAGTCATTTATGATCATGAGTGTGCTCAACCGGATCACAATGGCTAGCCTAGTCGGACCCTTGTTTTCGTGTCTAGCCTGACTTGCCCCGCCGCTCGGTGTATGCACGAACGTCGGTTTGGGTCAGGACTTAGACTACATTCTTGGTTAGACTTACGCCGATGCTAGAAAGATGAGACAACGGTTTCAGTCAGGTCAAGATGTCAATCAAGAAATCGGTTTCTATAAGATTGACATGTCACGGCTTGAGTGTAGCTCAACAACCGTAACATGTTTCTTACAGTTGCCAACTCCTAAAACAAGGAGGGCTACGATTTATCTTGAACAAGATTATTATCGTATTTGACTTAGGTATAGTCGATGGACTTTCACATTCATGAATCGACTCCTTGTGTTCCAGCGGACGCGGCCAGGGCACTGACTAAGCCAGGACCACTTATTACCCAGTCTAGCTAGGTTGGTCCAGCAAACTTAGCCAAGCACATTGACCGACATCATGATCCCTTGAAGGAGTTTTCATCAATTCTATGTTTGTCCAAACAACTAAATGGCTTTTAATTAAGAAAACTAGTTAATCCTTATCAACTAGTAGATCCTAAAATTCGAAATTTTATGGATTGGTTGAACAATTTTTATTAAGTCATTATCAACTATAAGGTCCATTCGTTTAACGTGCTACCCCAATCTAATTAGGATTTTATAAAACAATTCAACATTTGTCTTTTATGAAAATAATTAATTAAACGATTTAATGAAATGATTGACAATCAAAGGGACTACCCTAATCTGGTATTAGGTTTTGATGTTGTTTTGTTTTATCAAACATAGCATGTCACTAGCTTATTAAAATTTCATCACATAAAATTTTAATCATTTAATGGCTAACCTAATAAGGTTCATGAATACATTATTCAAACATGTCCATTAAAAGAAAATGAAACAACTAATTTATCCGCATAAATAAAAGTTTCAACTAGTGACATATAACGAGTATTTGCAAGTTTAAAATAATCTACAAAATAAAAACACGCAAATCTAAAATTTAACAATTAAATTTAAAGATCAAAATTTAAAGCTTCAATAATTTCATCGCATAAAACTAGGTATCATAAAATTATCAAATAATTTCAAACCTAGGCTTTAAAATTTTAGTCAATTATTTCTAAAATTAAAATATCGCATAAATAATTTAGAAACATATATGTAAAATAAAAGAAACAAGTTTAGATTTCATCTCATGAAAATAAAATATTTCTTAAATTTACATATCCATTAAAACACTTTTTTAAAATACTTAGAAATAGATTTAAAAGCTTTCAAATAAAGTTTTTAAAATTTCTAATCTTTATGTAACTTAAGAAAAAATTAAATTTCAAAAATAAAATATTTCTTAAAATTACATAAACATTTAAATGCTCGGAAAAATATTTATATCTCATAAAAAACTTTTATAAAGCATTTGAACATTCGAGATTCATTTAAAATTATCGCATAAAATTAAATCGTCTCAAAAAAAATTTCCGTGTTGTAAAAACGATTTTTAAAACACAAAACATTTTTTAAACTAATTTTAACATAAAGCTAAAATAGTTCGTATGTTTAAAATTAAGCAATTTTAAAGATTTAAAATGTCGCAATAATAGATCTATAGCATAACCGTGGCTCTGATACCACTGTTGGGGTTTTGGCGGACCCCCAGAGCTCGGGTCTGTGTCCGTCCTAAGTCGGACGGACCACAGTGGCACAAAAGCGCAGCGGAAATAGAAAACAAAATTTTCTAGACTATCTAAACTATTTAGCTAGGCTCTGAGAGAGCCAGAACCTAGCCCGATCTATGCTAACTTGGGGTGGATCTGACCACCCCAAGAGGGATCTACTCTAAAGCAACTAATTAAATCTACACTAAAACTACTTAACCACATACCCGGAATCTTGGCCCTAGAGCAGGCAAGATATACCGCACCGTCTTCAGAAGCTCCTCGTAGACGAGCCGCCTTGACTCGATCCGCCTGAGCCGCCTCGCACCCCAGCACCGATCCGCCCGAGCCGACTTTCGCCTCCGAGCCGATCACACGCGGTAGAAAGTTTCACTTGAGAAGAACCCGCGTCTTAGACGTCCGGATCAAAATCCAAAACCCCTTCGTAGTCTTGCTAGGACTACTCCAGAGAATAGGAAGAGAGAGAGAATAGTTTAGTCGCCGATCGAGCTTGCTCTAAAAGTCTGGAGCTACTCGATCGATGACTTGGTGTGTTTTTCAACGAAGAGAGTGCACCCCTATTTATATAGGGAGTCGGCACTCACTCTCTCGTTGCGAGCAATGTGTGACTTTTGCAAATGGGAGAAAAAATCAATTAAGCCAATTTGGCTTAATTTCTAGTTTAAGTGAGCTTTTCATAAAAGCAAACTTTAACTAATTAATTCTCTTTGCACATTAAACTTTAGACACCAAACAAGCTATCAATCCGAAGAGCTTCGAATGGTGAACGCGTAGGAACCGACGGCGACGAATTTCGACTTCGTTTGACCCCTCAAACAATTGCCCAAAGTTGGGCAAATAATCAATTTTCGTAGCCGTCATTTGGGCTATTTTCGTGTTTGCCTTTGTCTATGGGCTTATTAGCCCAGTGGGTCTAACCCACTTCGCCTTGGACTATTTTCGCGTTTCTGGGCTCGTTTGAGCTCCGATTTGGACGCAGTTTGAACCTGTGTTTAGACCGGGACGATCCCGTCATCCAGGTAACCCTTTCCAATATATTTGTTCCTACTAAATTTGTCGTAACAAATTTACGACACGTTTAATCTTTGGTTTGCATCAAATGCAACATTTGTCCCTATTGCTATTGCGACTAACTTTCACAACTTGACTTGTGAATATCATCGAATGATTTTCTCTTAATTAATATTCCTATTACTAAGACACGAACACTACTCGGTGTAAGACCCTACAGCCTGACCTTACTACAGGTTGGGACTCGGAACCCTTAGACGACGGTCACTATGAGCAGTAGCTGTCGTCCCTGTTTCAGAATCATCATAACGTGATCGACCCTTTGACAAAAACAGCATTGGGTTTACATTGGCGGTGTCAGTGATGAACTCCGTTAGCTATAGTCCCTTCGTCAAGACTGTGTTCCTGTTGGCCTAGGTTATGGTTTACTGTCAACACTATTAGACAACATTGGTCAGTATACGGCGATCTTTGTTGTATACACGTTGTACTTCTTACAACGTACCCCGGCCGAGGATTAACACAAAGATCGTACTGAGCCTGTAACACTAACTTCCCTTTAACGGAAGTGACGATTCCCATCTTAGTCATCCACTCACCTCGAGAGCTTCAGGTGCAACTCAACCTAAGATCTTTCAGCAGGCCTAGTCTCGAAGCTAGATCATAGGTCTAAGCTACACGGTTCGCTCACAGGTTCGTACAAATGACTTCAGGTCATAAGGACCAGTTAACCTATCATCACCCTAGAGTTATTAAAGACAGTTTAGTTAAAGTCAACCATTTAATAACTCTAATTTGGTCGTTCAGTGAACTCATTCTCCAATGAGCACCTGTGTCTCGTCTCCGACTTCACCAAGTCGAATGACTATGAGATCATCATTACCCTAAGGTAAGACTAAGACACAGTGGTCTATCCGATGTGTCGATATCCAGTTCTCGACACATCTATGACCACGAACCGTTTAAGACTTACGTTTATATTCGGTTGCTTACTTACTCATAATCGAGATCTCATCTAGATACGTAAGGACCTAACTATAAGTCTATGGATATTATCTAAGTATATTAATACGAACGATTTATACTTAGAATAATAGGTACCATATACAGTATGAACAAGACGTATACTTTTGTTAGGTCCTTACGGAAGTTTGCACCGGGGCAAATTCACGGAAGTTTGTACTTTGTGAAAGGCAAACTAAATTGATTTTATTAACTCTAATTATTAACTAAATTCCAAAATTTATTTATGCACACGGACCTATTTGCATCAAGTTATAAATCGGAGTTATTACTCCGAATTTCATCCCGGAAGTTGACTAAGTCATCATCAGATACCGAGATAAATAGCCTAAGTGCAAGTGGGAGATGTAGGAGAATATATGCACATAAGGCGATTTATCCAAAAGTATACGTCTTGTTCATACTGTATATGGTACCTATTATTCTAAGTATAAATCATTTGTATTAATATACTTAGATAATATCCATAGACTTATAGTTAGGTCCTTACGTATCTAAATGAGATCTCGATTATGAGTAAGTAAGCGACCGAATATAAACGTAAGTCTTAAATGGTTCGTGGTCATAGATGTGTCGAGAACTGGATATCGACACATCGGATAGACCACTGTGTCTTAGTCTTACCTTAGGGTAATGATGATATCATAGTCATTCGACTTGATGAAGTCGGAGACGAGACACAGGTGCTCATTGGAGAATGAGTTCACTGAACGACCAAATTAGAGTTATTAAATGGCTGACTTTAACTAAACTGTCTTTAATAACTCTAGGGTGATGATAGGTTAACTGGTCCTTATGACCTGAAGTCATTTGTACGAACCTGTGAGCGAACCGTGTAGCTTAGACCTATGATCTAGCTTCGAGGCTAGGCCTGCTGAAAGATCTTAGGTTGAGTTGCACCTGAAGCTCTCGAGGTGAGTGGATGACTAAGATGGGATTCGTCACTTCCGTTAAAGGGAAGTTAGTGTTACAGGCTCAGTACGATCTTTGTGTTAATCCTCGGCCGGGGTACGTTGTAAGAAGTACAACGTGTATACAACAAAGATCGCCGTATACTGACCAATGTTGTCTAATAGTGTTGACAGTAAACCATACCCTAGGCCAACAGGAACACAGTCTTGACGAAGGGACTATAGCTAACGGAGTTCATCACTGACACAGCCAATGTAAACCCAATGATGTTTTTGTCAAAGGGTCGATCACGTTATGATGATTCTGAAACAGGGACGACAGCTACTGCTCGTAGTGACCGTCGTCTAGGGGTTCCGAGCCCCAACCTGTAGTAAGGTCAGGCTGTATGGTCTCACACCGAGTAGTGTTCGTGTCTTAGTAATAGGAAGATTAATTGAGAGAAAATCATTCGATGATATTCACAAGTCAAGTTGTGAAAGTTAGTCGCAATAGCAATAGGGACAAATGTTGCATTTGATGCAAACCAAAGATTAAACGTGTCGTAAATTGGTTACGACAAATTTAGTAGGAACAAATATATTGGAAAGGGTTACCTGGATGACGGGATCGTCTCGGTCTAAACACAGGTTCAAACCGCTTCCAAATCAGAGCTCAAACGAGCCTAGAAACGCGAAAATAGTCCAAGGCGAAGTGGGTTAGACCCACTGGACTAATAAGCCCATAGACAAAGGCAAATGGGCGCAGCCCGCTGGCTGCAGCGCGCCCGCTGCAGCAGCGGGCGTGAGCAGCGGGCGCACGCCCGCTGCCCAGCGGGCGTGCGGCCCGCCCTTGTCTCCTTGGGCGGGTGCGCCCGCTAAGCTTAGCGGGCGCGCCCGCAACTTAAGTTAATTTTAGGGTTTTTGAAACCCCAAATGACGGCTACGAAAATCGATTATTTGCCCAACTTTGGGCAATTGTTTGAGGGGTCAAACGAAGTTGAAATTCGTCGCCGTCGGTTCCTACGCGTTCACCATTCGAAGCTCTTCGAATTGATAGCTTATTTGGTGTCTAAAATTTAATGTGCAAAGAGAATTAATTAGTTAAAGTTTGCTTTTATGAAAAGCTCACTTAAACTAGAAATTAAGCCAAATTGGCTTAATTGATTTTTTTCTCCCATTTGCAAAAGTCCCACATTGCTCGCAACGAGAGAGTGAGTGCCGACTCCCTATATAAATAGGGATGCACTCTCTTCGTTGAAAAACACACCAAGTCATCGATCGAGTAGCTCCAGACTTTTAGAGCAAGCTCGATCGGCGACTAAACTTTTCTCTCTCTCTTCCTATTCTCCGGAGTAGTCTTAGCAAGACTACGAAGGGGGTTTGGATTTTGATCCGGACGTCTGAGACGCGGGTTCTTCTCGAGTGAAACTTTCTACCGCGTGTGATCGGCTCGGAGGCGAAAGTCGGCTCGGGCGGATCGGTGCAAGGGTGCGAGGCGGCTCAGGCGGATCGAGTCAAGGCGGCTCGTCTACGAGGAGCTTCTGAAGACGGTGCGGTACATCTTGCCTGCTCCAGGGCCAAGATTCCGGGTATGTGGTTAAGTAGTTTTAGTGTAAATTTAATTAGTCGCTTTAGAGTAGATCCCTCTTGGGGTGGTCAGATCCACCCCAAGTTGGCATAGATCGGGCTAGGTTCTGGCTCCCTCAGAGCCTAGCTAAATAGTTTAGCTAGTTTAGAAAATTTTGTTTTCTATTTCCGCTGCGCTTTTGTGCCCATGTGGTACGTCCGACTTAGGACGGACACAGACCCGAGCTCTGGGGGTCCGCCAAAAACCCCAACAGTGGAATCAAAGCCACGGTTATGCTATAGATCTATTATAGCGACATTTTAAATCTTTAAAATTGCTTAATTTTAAACATACGAACTATTTTAGCTTTATGTTAAAATTAGTTTAAAAAATGTTGTGTTTTAAAAATCGTTTTTACAACACGGGAATTTTTTTTGCGACGATTTATTTTTATGCGATAATTTTAAATGAATCTCGAATGTTCAAATGCTTTATAAAAGTTTTTTTATGAGATACAAATATTTTTCCGAGCATTTAAATGTTTATGTAATTTTAAGAAATATTTTATTTTTGAAATTTAATTTTTTTCTTAAGTTACATAAAGATTAGAAATTTTAAAAACTTTATTTGAAAGCTTTTAAATCTATTTCTAATGATTTTAAAAGTGTTTTAATGGATATGTAAATTTAAGAAATATTTTATTTTCATGAGATGAAATCTAAACTTGTTTCTTTTATTTTACATATATGTTTTTAAATTATTTATGCGATATTTTAATTTTAGAAATAATTGACTAAAATTTTAAAACCTAGGTTTGAAATTATTTGATAATTTTATGATACCTAGTTTTATGCGATGAAATTATTGAAGCTTTAAATTTTTGATCTTTAAATTTAATTGTTAAATTTTAGATTTGCGTGTTTTTATTATGTAGATAATTTTAAACTTGCAAATACTTGTTATATGTCACTAGTTAAAACTTTTATTTATGCGGATAAATTAGTTGTTTCATTTTCTTTTAATGGACATGTTTGAATAATGTAATCATGAACCTTATTAGGTAGCCATTAAATGATTAAAATTTTATGTGATGAAATTTTAATAAGCTAGTGACATGCTATGTTTGATAAAACAAAACAACATCAAAACCTAATACCAGATTAGGGTAGTCCCTTTGATTGTCAATCATTTCATTAAATCGTTTAATTAATGATTTTCATAAAAGACAAATGTTGAATTGTTTTATAAAATCCTAATTAGATTGGGGTAGCACGTTGAACGAATGGACCTTACAGTTGATAAGGACTTAATAAAAATTGTTCAACCAATCCATAAAATTTCGAATTTTAGGATCTACTAGTTGATAAGGATTAACTAGTTTTCTTAATTAAGAGCCATTTAGTTGTTTGGACAAACATAGAATTGATGAAAACTCCTTCAATGGATCATGATGTCGGTCAATGTGCTTGGCTAAGTTTGCTGGACCAACCTTGCTAGACTGGGTAATAAGTGGTCCTGGCTTAATCAATTTCATGTCCGCGTCCGCTGGACCGCAAGGAGTCGATTCATGACTGTGAAAGTCCATCGACTATACCTAAGTCAAATACGATAATAATCTTGTTCAAGATAAATCGTAGCCCTCCTTGTTTTAGGAGTTGGCAACTGTAAGAAACATGTTACGGTTGTTGAGCTACACTCAAGCCGTGACATGTCAATCTTATAGAAACCGATTTCTTGATTGACATCTTGACCTGACTGAAACCGTTGTCTCATCCTTCGAGCATCGGCGTAAGTCTAACCAAGAATGTAGTCTAAGTCCTGACCCAAACCAACGTGTCGTGCATACACCGAGCGGCGGGGCAAGTCAGGCTAGACACGAAAACAAGGGTCCGACTAGGCTAGCCATTATGATCCGGTTGAGCACACTCATGATCACAAATGACTAGTGGTAAAATCGATAGGGAATCATATTTTAATATGATTGACGACGAGTTCGTCTACCGAATGCAGAGTCGGACAACTTGTTGAGACACACTCAAGGTTGTCAGACTCAGAGTAATCGGATCCCTCTCTCACAAATGTTATTTTGTAATAAATTGTTTATTATTATGGCTTTAATAAATTTAGTAGAAGAATATAGTTTTATTAAAACCATTAAAACTATACTACGAACATATACTGACTAAAGTATCTATAAAAATGCAGAATGGATTCGGGTCTTAGATATATGGTTGAGAAGACCGTGCTCGATGGAACGAACTACAAAGACTGGCTTGGGAACATTAAGTTGGTCCTTTCCCTAGCCGGGATTGGATACGTACTGTTCGAGGACGCTCCGGATAAGCCCGACGAAGATTCGACCTTCGAGGAAAAGGAAGCCTAAAAATTGTACCGGAGGGATGCAGAGAGGGCCAGGTGCCTTACTCTAGCTTCGATAAGTAACGAGCTGCAGAGGAAGCATGAACATATGGATGTTCAAAGTATGCTTCTTAATGCACAAGAGTTATACGGCAAGCGATCTCGAGCTGCCAAGTTCGAAGCCACCAGCAACCTCTGGGGCACAAAGATGGAGACAGGGCCCGTACAGGATCATGTTGTCAAGATGATCAGGTACGTAGAGGACGCCGCTTAGTTAGGATTTGTCCTCGACAATGAGATGTCCGTGGACATTATCTTGAAGTCTTTAACTCCTGAGTTTAAGCCTTTCATCATTAGTTTTATGATGAACAGTCTTGAAACGGATCTTCCTGGTCTCCTCAATATGCTTAGGCAATTTGAGGAGATTGAGAAGAAGCCGACTGCATTGGTTGTTGGCTCTGCTTCTTCCGACCAGCCGAAAGGCAAGGGTAAGAAGAGGCAGGTCACGCAACCTGCGAAGGCAAAGAAAGGGAAGAAAAAGACTAAAGGGGCCCCGTCAAAATCTGAGTGCTTCCATTGCCACAAGATTGGCCATTGGAAGAGGAACTGCAAGATCTATCTTGCAGAGAAGAAGAAGAGGCATACTGATGCCTCTACCTCAGTTACAAATTAAATTCAATAAAACGTAATTATTTCCAATCGTATAGTATGAGATACTAAAGACATCTATGTAATGTATACAGGTGGCTGAAATGAAGCGGAGATTGGGAGAAGTGCGGAGGACGGTCGGCAATCTGAGCAATCGTTGCTGCTAGGGTCGTTCAACGACTTCGAGAGACATGATCAAGACAGAGATGATACTAATTTTAGTTAAATAAAATGTATCATTTCTTTAAAGTTGAAAACAATGATTGAGTGTTCTACTCTCAAAGTTTATTGGATTAACAAATTACGGTTCATCTTAATGAATCCGTTGTTTTATGAATGTCTCAGGAATTACGTTTGATGTTGAGTTGAAATTTGATTGACTTAAATTTTCTGTGATTGTGGCTTTCAGAGATGATTGCAGAAATTCACGAAATTATGATGCGAAGCTTCGAAAAATGTTGATTTTTGAGCTGACTTAATGTTATAGTCAATTGGTAGTTAAGTATAGGTTCCAGGGGCGTATTAATTGTGTGCGATCACAATTATACGCATATTAAGATTAATTCTTAATAAACTGCATTTAGTTATTAAAGAGTTAATATTAAATGTGGTCAAGGGAAAAGTACAGTGTAGGACGTTTTGATTGAGCGAGTCAATGTCAAGACTCCCTAAACCGATCTTGACTTGACTCATTCGTCAAACCGAACATGACACTAGTACATTCCATCTAAAGCACTTACCTAATGGTTATATCTTCGTATATATAACCCAAGTCAACTCTCGACTTGTTCACGGTAATCCTACGTCCCTACCACCCGGATACCACCGGATACTCAAGTTAGAACCCTAACTTGAGGTTTCCTTAAAGCCCACTTGTAGCAACCCTACAAGTGCAATCGAATACAATCGATGTCCTTGACTCCCACAACCATGGAGCAAGCAAAACCACTCTCACAACCGAGAGCAAAACTCAAATAACGAAAGTTATGAAATAATAAAAATAACACTTACAATCACATATGCCTTGAAGTAGAACTTGAAGGTGGAGTGTGATGTGTGTTAAAGAACTCTCTTGGAAGAGAGGAGAAGCCCTTTCTCTTGACTGCACCAATTGCATAGAAGATCACTCTTTGGTTCTAGGTTGGAGAGCAAGAGAACAAGATTTGGAAATACTTAGGGCTTTGGATTTGAGAGCTTTGATCTTTGGAAATGAAAGCTTGAGAGATTTTGCAATGAATGAGTAACCTTCTAATGGAACAGTAAAAGCTCTATGTATAGCTTTCTCAAATCCACAAAACAGTTTGGGCAAAAACCCAATTGGAATCCGTGAGAAAAATCTCAACGGATAGAATCTGAACTCGCGACAGTCGACTGATGAACAATCCACAGTCGACTGTTGCACAGTCAGCAAAGGTAGGTGAGAATTCATAACGGTAACTTATCACGTGGACAGTCGACTGATGAAGCCAAGACAGTCGACTGTTAAACCAACAGGCGACTGTAATTTCTTCGACAAGCGACTGGCAGATAGATTGGTAAGTTGAACTAATACTGAAAATCTCACAAGTAACAGGACAGACGACTGATGCAAGGAACACATCGACTGTTAATCAGAACAGGCGACTGTAAATCCTTAAACAGACGACTGTCAAAAGCCTGAGAAATTTCCAGAGAGTTGAGTCAAAGAAATGACTCACAGACAGACGACTGTTGCGGCATAGACAGTCGACTGATCCAAGAGACAGTCGACTGTATATACATCATTAGTCGACTGGCCGTAAAAGTCAGATCAAACAGAGTTTGGGCAAAGGATAGACAGGCGACTGATTTACAAAACACAGTCGACTGTCACTTGAATAGGCGCCTGTGTATAGTTCATCAGTAGCCTGTGCGAAATAATCAGAGAAGGCCCAAAACTATATTGTAATAGTCTGTGCATAACAGGCGATTGTTTTTGATACAGACGACTGTAAACTGTTCAGCAGGCGACTGTTATAAACAATCCTAGCACAATCAATATAGAAATGAATTGGGATCAAAGGACAATTGATCTAATGAAGTCCTATGACTGATGTAGATGTATGTGAGTGCTCCATCAAAGTTCTACTTCTAAGCTACATACTAGAAGAGATAAAAGAAAATTACATTGACGAATAATCTCTTCTTTCCATCGTATGAGCTTGAAGTCTTCACGGAGCTTCAATCATTATCTACGATCATTTTGCCTTCAATGAAGTTTGTGAGTCATCCATTACTAGTAGATCTTCATAAATAGATTAGGCAATGGATTAACTGCAAAATAAGGGATTAGTCACAAGTATTTATGTTTGCTCATCATTAACACCAAGTAGGGAGAAGTCCAATACTCAACAATGATGAGCTAGCTACCTGACTTTAAGCAATACCCATTGTACCGTCACTCACGGATAAGGGGATGACACCGTTACCTTTGGTGCAATTTATTAAATTCGGGGATTATATCAAGAAATTGAAGATCAAACTGAATAAAAAAATAATCCTCTTGGATGAGGAAGATCGTGTAGTTTTTTCTTAGTTTTTTTACATGCCCGATGACCATGTAGAATGACCCTTTATTGTAATTAAAAAAAATTTCCAACTTGCATAAACATATGTTTTCTATTCCATAATCAAAGTGTTTATCATTGCTTGACCCACGTGCATGTCATCACATGGGTGATGGTGTATGCACTATGTAGTGAAAGGATGTAACGTCAACTAAGGCTGCATATCCTCGTCTTATCAAGTACCCTCACAAGAAGTGAGTATATGAAGTTAGCAAGAATTGTCTTACCTTATAGTTGTATGATTAATAAGACATTAGCACTTAGTGTCTATCCAATGAGTTATGTGATTCCAAGACTAGTTGAAATCAAAAATCTTAGGTTTGACAATGGAATACTAGTATTTGTCAAATCTTTAAAACTAAAAATACAAATACCAGTTGGATATTTCAAAACAACATGAAATACCATATCAACTATCATTGCAAGAGGAGATAGTAATGAATCATCTACATCCTTGTTACAGTGATCACAATCCGTAAAAAATGGCAGATGTTAGATTAACACCATATATATTGCAAGATTTACATCGCCTTAGTTTCCAACATGAAACATTATTACATATTGAAGGAAAAAACGAGTAAACTAATACAAAGACAACAAGAAAGAGAAACAGAAAAGGAATCAGAACACTTCGTAGTCAAGATTCATTTATCACAAATAATCACGCATGATTAGAACAATTGACCTTAAAAAGAAAGCTCGATTACATAAATACATAGACATCAATGTACAAATCACATTCCTGCAAATATTTGGAACCCAATTATCAATGATGACAGAGATATAAAGAGAACCAAGATTTGCACAGAACTGTAGAAGAACTGTGGAAGACTGGATAAAGGATGTTTTGTTGAATCAAAAAATTGTTTAAGATGATATAATATTCGTATACCATGCTTTCCCTTTTCAATTATTATGCACTTTTTCTTACTTTGTTTTGGTGGGTCTTCTTCCTCCTCTTCTTGTCACGTTCCTTTTCATTATTCTATGTCTTTCTTTTTTCCAGCGTCATTTTGGAGTTAGAACTTTGGAGTTAGAACTGGAATTGTAATTAGAGTTAAAAATGCTGTTGAAATTTAAGATGGGATCCCTAGTTTTAATTAGATGTTGTGTGCCAGAAGTAGAGATTTAAGGTGTTTGATTTGGACAACCATTACTACAAGGATTTTAACCCAACATTGCAGTGGTAATCGGAATTGATTAGCATCCCACTTCCTAAGAACTACCATCAACCAATCTATATCTTGTTGTGATGCTGATGAGATCATCACCTATCAGAGGCCGCGGCGCAAGACGGATCATGGGACACAAAATTAGGCCATGGACATTTTTGTGAAGATTTGTTTGCAAAGTTTTGGTTTTTGGAGAGTTAAATGTAATTTGGGTCAAATCTGCCCTTTTATGTTTGGGGAGAGACTTAATTTGGAGGAGAGGTGAGAAGTCTGACGAATTTTGTGCTCTTTTTGGATTTCATTATGGATTTTTTTTGAATCTGACCCTCCACTTGATTGATGTGATTGTTAGATATTGGCCCAAACTTAGAAGTTCTTGATTAAGCTTTCAGGGGGATTTGCAAATGATTATTTAGGCAAAGTCAGTTTTTTAAAACCTAATCAATCACATCTTCACAATAGCTAACCACAAAAGAACGCTTTTTTATAATACAAAATTATACCTTGCAGAGCTTTTTTATAATACAAAATTATATCTTGCAGCTACAAAGCAAATTATGCACTCAAAATTCATCCTTTTTCTTTAAAATTCATTCAATAACTGAACAAAACACATACCTTTTTTTCATTTCCTCTCGCTTAAGCATGGAACTGGAACACGAGATCAAACGCCGACCGCCTCCGATCCATCGGTTTAACCGACGACAGCTCCTCCCCTCGATCGGCAGCCCGTCCGGCGATCCACGAAGGCGAGACCTGCCGCTTCCTCCGCTTGTTCTGTAGCACGCACTCCCTAAGCCCTTCCTCCACCTCTACAATGATCTTAGGTTCGCCACCTTGTTCTTCCTCATCCTCATCTCCTCGATCGTGCATGGGCTCATCGCCGTCCTGGCCCTTATCGGGTTCGGGCTGGATCTGTGAGAGGAAGGATCCGATGAGGTCGTGGGCGGAGCGCAGGGAGGATATTGCGGCTAGGGTTTCGACTGATGAAGAGGACGAGAGGGTTCTGGTGGACCGAGCGGCGAGATCGAGGGCGGCAATGAGGGAAGCTGATGGGATTGGGGATCGGTTCTGGGTTTTCGTGGGAATTATTGGGGGGCTGGTTAGGGTTTGAGGATTGTTGTTGAATAGAACCTCCATTTTTTTTATCTTTGTTTTTTAAATTGTTTTAATATAAACGTTCTTTTTGACGGTCGACGGTGTTCTTCGTTGCAGGGTGATATTTTAGGACGAGGAGAAGAAAGGAACAGGATTATATTCTCTCCCACGGATGCGGGTAGAGACCCGATAACCCAATTATTGTCTTGGGCCACATGTGGCCCAATTTAGAGGCATGGGCATTTGCCTATTTGTACGTTTTAAAACCTCAAAATTGACCGAGACAATTGTCAAGCTGATGTAGACTCGAGATGCTGAGTCGAAACCTCGTTAGTAGTTGGAGTAGGACCCTCGGTTGGAAGAACCAGGGTCGAGTGATAGTAGTTGAAGATGATGCGACGTTCGATCGACCTTCGAGCGGTAGTTGCATCGATCGTTCGAGACTGGGAAGCCCAATGTCGACCTTCAACGTTGGATGATGACCGTCGATCTGCACCACATGGACTCGTTAGGGGGGTCGGATCTGGGTTCCGACCCAAATCCCTCTGATGCTTAAGTTAGTAAGGAACTTAAGAGAGAGACGGAGCTTAGTGCAGCTGAGATCAACCCACGGAGTTTTTTCACAAGACTGGCGGTGCAAGCTCGAAATGTATAAGAAGTATAAGCTGAGAAAGTAGAGTTCTATGTCTTAGACCTCATACCTTGGAATTGGAACCCATTTACCTTTGTTCTTTGGTCTATTTATAGGCAATTCCTCCTTAATGATGTGTAACCATTTCTCATTGATTTGGGGCATGATCTTCTCTAGGATTCTAGTTAACGACTGCCCATTTACTCGACCCCATTAACTTTTCCCTAAATGTTAGAACCAGCCTAACGGTCGAACGACCCATTTGTCTGACTCGACGGTACCCGCTATGAGCGGGGGTATTGGGATGCGGACGATAAATGGGTCGGGTATGCCGATGCTCCAGTCGGATTCGTACCCATGCACTAACAATGGCCCCCATCATTTGCGTCTCAGAAATCGTGCTGACTGAGACCGAATGATGAATAATCTCCTTAAATGCGCACGGTTTTCAAAACATCTGATTTGATTTGTGCCGCCAAAACCCTTTAGCCTTTGGAGCGATCTCTGCCGTTTCTCATGGCTCACCTTCGACACATGTCGTGCATTAGACGTCAGCCGGTTGGATTTCTTCATATAAAAGATAAAAGCGAGGAAGAAGATTCATGCTTCATCTTCTTCCTCGTTTCGTAAGCTTGCTTCCAACATCGCCTCTCCGGAGATCGCATGTTCCTTTTCAAAGTATCCCCCTATTTGATTCTCACTCTCTTTAGGTTCGTCAGGTATGTTTGCTCCGGTCGTACTGAATGAGCCGACCTATGAGGAGTTTGTGGCGTGCCTTCGGCCTCCTCGATGCGTGGAAGTTCCTGGAAAGGAAAAACGAGTTTGGATTGAGCCAAGCCTTCCCATTCGTCGAAGTGATCGGAGGTCGAAGGTCCCTAAAGTCGTCTTAGATATGGCCCCTAGGTTTTTCCTCGATCTGACTGCTGAGGTTTGGCGAGGTTGTTTCTGTCAGCCTTTTAGGGTTAGAGTGCCTAATTCGGATTAAAGAGTGTGCTTCTCACAGAAGAGTGAGGTTATTGTATATCTTAAAGATTTTCGCTTAGGACTCCGATTCCCCCTTCACCCCTTCATCGTGGAAGTTCTGTGCTCTTCGAAGCTTTCCAACTGTAGACTTGCTCCTCAAGCTTTCCCTCCCTTGGTTGGCTTCATCGAGTTGTGCGAGCTATGTGGAGTCCGTTCGACCCTTGGGCTATTCAGGTATTTCTTTAAGATAATAGCCGACCCTCACCGAGTGTGGTACTATATCGCTGCTCGTCCGGGCACGAGGCTCATATACAACCTCCCCATTTTCGACCCAGGGTGGAAGGATACCTTTGTGTTTATCGTCCTTCCTGATCTGGGACCGTTGCTCAATGGTTAGAGTTCTCCGAATCCTAAGCTTGCGGAGGAGTATCGGTTATCTTCGAAGGAGGTCAGAGCCAGGTTGTCTCTGGGCGAGGCCAAGGCAATGAAGTCCCTTTTGAGTCGACCGAGGCAAGAAAGGTTGATTCAATATTTGTTGGATGACCACATGCTAAAGATCCTTCTATGGAGCCCGAGTAATGCATCTTGACTCTATGTTTTTATCTCCACCACTCACGATAATTATATTCACTGACTGCAAATATGACTAACGGAAGCCGACGAAGTGGTGAGTCCAGTATGGACCGAGTTTGGAGTGAGCAGCGGAAGAAGAAGAGAACGGTCGAAAGGCTGGGTGCCCATGCCGAAAGGTCGAGCGCACGCGTCGAGGTATCTGGCTCTCGATCTCCTCTCTACATCCACCAGAGCTCTTCTTTTGAGGGGGAGAGATTAGGTAGACCTCCAGGCCTTCTTCCCGAGCCTCCTCAAGAAATGCCTCCAGCCAGGCTCCCCGTGCGGCCCGCTATGACCCTGGCTTCCATCATGGTTGCAAAGCCGCAGGTGGTGGTCAACGTCGACATAGCCGACGTTGTTGAGCCGACTGAAGCAGTCGACCAAAAGAAGGAGATGCCCTCCCATGTGGAGAAGGAGTCTAGAAAGAGGAGGCAAGTGGAGGAGGAGGATCCCTTGGGGAAAGGCATGGGGGTCGCTCCTCTCGAGCCTCATGGGGTGGTGGAGACCCCTTCGGCGTCTCAGGTCCCCATGACGCCCCTTCTGGATCAATGGCCTTGGGGCGACATCGTGTCGCCCGTTGCTTTGGTCGGCTTGATCCCTGCGGAGTTCGATCGAGTGTTATTGCTCAATCTGCTTTCGTCTCGATCCTCGGGGCCGGTACAAGGTGACTTTCATCTACCTCCCTTCGCCATTGAAAAGGAGGAGTCATCCTTGAGGGATTTCAGGACGACTGCCCGGTTGGTGGAGAACTCGATTCTCCCAAGGGATCTGGAGTCCTGCAGAAGTTGGACTTCGAAAGGGTGGCCAAATTTTTCGTGGGGAGCGGATACCAAGTATGCCACATGAGTCTTTGTTTATCGTCGTTCAAATCAATCGTTATTTTGACTAACCCTCGTTTCTTGCATATGTCCGTTCTCGAAGCCGTGCTATGCCATCAAGCTGCCGACTTGATCGGAGGAGGTCGGCGGGTGGCAGACGCAGAGCGCAAAGCGTTCGGCCTTGAGGCTCGGGCGAAGGAGGTGGAGGAGGCCTTGGGGAAAGCCCTCGCAGATAAGGCGGCGGTCGAGTGGGTGGCTTCGGAGGCTAAGGACAACGTTTCGTCGCTATCACACCTCTACAAATCTGCCGAGCTTCAGTGGCAGTTGGAGAGGTCCCAGCTCGAAGAGAAGCTCGCCACCTCTCGGAAGGAAACGGTCGAGCTTTGGGCAAAAGCTTGCGACTCTGAGAGGTGGACTGTAGCTTGCAAGGCGGAGGTGGCCGAGCTTCAGGCCAAAGTTGTAGAGCTCGAGGAGGCGACTGTGAGGGAGAAGACGGAGCTTACAACAAAGCTCACAAAGGCAATGGAGGCTTTTACCATCGTCTTTGTGTTCGGAAGTGCTCCCCTCCCTCTTAGGCCAATAGGCCTTTTGGTTTGGCTTTTTGTAATTTTCTTTCATTCAAATAAATGTTGCGACATTTCTTCTATACTTGAATACCTGCGTGTGTATGGCCCCTCAACAACTTAACTTCAAATTTCATAGAAATCTTTAGGGAAGTTTTGGCGTGGATAAGTTAGTCATATTCAATCGATGAATGTAATCTTTTAAGCCATAAATCACGTTTCCTTAGGTAGTGAGGGGCGAAGCCCTTTCGACATATGCACCGAGGGTCATTCAGTGGCAAGGGGGAATCCCTCCGCTTATGGCTGATGACAAGGATCGTTCAGTGGCAAGGGGCGTGGCCCCTTCGAGACGAGTACCAAGAGTCGCCCAGTGGCAGGGGGATCTCTCGGCTTAAAGCTGAGGACAAGGGTCGTTCAGTGGCGAGGGGCGAGGCCCCTTCGACTTACGATCGATGAGGGTCGTTTGACGGGCAGGGGGTGGCTCCTTCGACTTACGGACGACGAGGGTCGTTCGGCAGCGAGGGGCATGTCCCCTTCGACTTACGGCCGACGAGGGTCGTTCGGCGGCGAGGGGTATGGCCCCTTCGACTTACGGCTGGCGAGAATGCTTGAGAAGGGCGTTTCGACTAATGTCAAAGAACGATCTACTTTGTATTCATCATGAACAGGCATAAGATAAAAGACGAAGATAGATTTCGATTGTTTTATCATGTTTGTACAATCATTAATAATACTTTCGCAGATGATCAGCGTTCCAGGGATGAGGAAGTTCTCTATCATCCAAAGTAGCAAGTCAGTAGGTGGCAGTATCGAGTACATCGATCACTGTGTAGGGTCCTTCCCACTTCGCAGCGAGCTTCCCATGCTTGAGAATCTCGGGAGTGAAAGCGGCCTTACACAGCACCAAGTTGCCTACACGGAAGCTGTGTTCGCAGACCTTTGAGTTGAAATAGCAGGCCATGTGTCCTTTTTGTTCGATGAGGATTACTAAAGCCCGTTCGCAGACCTCTTCTAACAATTGTAGGTTGAGCTCGATGCCTTCTGAGTTTCTTTCTTCATCATAGTATTAGAGACGAAGCGGTCGTTCATTGACCTCTACTGGGACGATGGCTTCGCATCCGTCGGCCAATATTAATGGCGTTTCCCCCGTCGAAGTTTTGTGAGTCGTTCTATACGACCATAGTATGACGGGGATTTCGTCTGGCCAAGTCCCTTCGAGCCCGGTTATTCTCTTCTGTAAGGGCCCTAGGATGCTTTTGTTGGCTGCTTCTGCCAATCAGTTTGACTAGAGATGGGCGACGGATGCGAAGTGCAACTTGATCTTCAGCTCTGAGCAAAAGTCTCTGAAGCCAGAGCTATCGAACTGTGTCCCATTATCTGTCATTATGGATTGTGGTATGCCAAAACGACAGACGATGGATTTCTAGACGAAGCTTCGAGCTTCCTTCCAGGTGATCTGGGACAGAGGTTCCGCCTCGATCCACTTTGTGAAGTAGTCGATCGCCACTATTGGGTATTTCCGTTGGCCAGTGGCTTGCTTGAATGGGCCAAGGAGGTCTAGTTCCCACTTGGCGAAAGGAACTGGACTGATGATAGGGATCAGGTCAGTTGGTGGGGCAGAGCTGATCTTTGAGAATTTTTGGCAAGTCGAGCACCGTCGAACGTATTCGACGGAATCTTTGAACATCGTTGGCCAAAAATATCCATGTCTCACGGCCTTCAAGGCTATGGATTTTACTCCGCAGTGGTTTCCGCAATCGCCCTCGTGGATCTCTTGGATCACGTAGTGCGCTTCCTACGGGGCTAAACATTTAAGGTAGGGGGAAGATGTCATACTGATCGCTCCTTATTTTACACCTTTTTTCTGCATGTTTTCATGACATTTCGATCGCCCATATTGTGTTTTCTATGATTATTCGACGATATTGCGTTGCTTTTCACTATTTCTTGTTTTTGTCGTATTTCAGAAAATATGGAGCGATCTGAAGTGAAAATGAGACAAGGGACTTTCGCGCATATCGGAGCATCACCGACAGCTTATTTGAGGAGTTAGCAGCGCTAGAGGATGAGCGGAAGAGGAAGAAATTCGTTATAATCGACGAGGAGGCGGAGGCGGAGAAGAAAAGAGCCCAGAAGCAGCTCACTCGCCCGAACAGAAAGTTCACTCGGCCGAGTAACGGGATGCGTTCGACCGAGTGAAATGGATACGTACTGTTGATTCTTCAAAGTTCACTCGGCCGAGCAAGAAAGTCTACTCGGTCGAATGGAGAAGACCATTCGCCCGAGTGGTACATGGATTTTCTTCCGAGAAGTAGCCAAGTTACTGGAATTTTTGAGAAGCCCACTCGGCCGAGCAGGATTGCTCATTCGGCCGAGTGAAGAAGCCCACTCGCCCGAGTCAGACAGAGTGACAGACCCCCAGTTTTCCCAGATTCTCTGTTTTATTATTGGGTCTGTCACTTGGCCGGGTGACATTGTTACTCGGCCGAGTGACGCAATCCGACTGCTACGCAAATTGGGTTTTCTAGGCTGCGCCAAGGGCAATTCTGTCAGGATTTTTTGGACGATTTTGGCTTGTATTTAAACCTAGTTTTATCCCTAGTTTTAGCAGAGACTTGTGTCACGCCCCGTTTCCCAAAAACGTGGAGGCGAAGCGTGAGAAGTTCCGCTCAGACTTGAAGCTACAAAGCTGCAAGTCCGATAAGCGTCAATCACTTTAAACTGCAGGTCCTTGCAACGCGAAACAAAACAAAGATAATAATGTAACGGTCACTTTTCGACGGTGCGTGTTTTAGTGCGTGGTTGTGTTTCGTGTGCGTTTGGTGTACTTGATTTTTATTACTGTCTTCCGTAGCTCAAACACACGACCGGACCCCGTATCCACTATCCTCTCGGAGGCGCGAGCGCCCCGATATTTTCTTTGTAATTTTTGGACATCGTGGGACGAATCTTCTTATCTCATTACAATTTCATTTAAATATTTATTTTATTATTAAATTTGAATGTTAATGGGTTCTGTACGTTTTTAGTTTAAAAGCAACTATCATTTATCATTTGCCTTGAACCTTAACACTAATTATTAAATTTATGTGGCAGGGTCTCGTTTTTGTTTTTTTTGTTTTTAAATCAAAACAAACGGGTTAGTAAAGTCAAATTTTATTTGATTTTTAAAATCTCATCCGACCCACACATTCCCATGTGAAGCGTCTCTCTCACGTCAAACTCCTCCCTATCAACTTTGCAAGCCTACAAGAGCCCTAGCCTATCTATTATGACTTATATATATTTAATACTATAACTCCAAAACCCTTGTGCACTAGGCAGCCTACCCATTGTTTCACTTTTCAAATATCAAACAGCAACCTAACTTTTCTCTCCCCCTCTATTTGCATCAACGGTTGCTGATCAACCCTTGTTTTTTTCGCAAACCCCTAGGGAGGCCTCACGTGTTCAGCCCCCAAGCCCTACTAACATTATATTAAAACCCAATCTCCTATCTCACATCCACACACCTAGGGCTATTTTCGTTTCTCCCAGCCGCCACAAGTTTTCTCCCCACGCGAAACCCTGCAACCCTCTCTTTCGCACTCACCTCCCTTTCCAGGCACCTTAGCTCTCGCCGGCGGCCATCAACACCAGCCAGCAGCCTCGCTCAGCCGCCTCTCCACGGCCTACTCCCGCCGCCGCTGGAGACTGTCCCGTCGGCGACCTCTCCCCTCACGACACCATCCCGCAGCTCTCCGACGCCGGCAGCCCGACCATCTTGCACGTCGGCCTCCCCCTACCCGACGTCTGACGGCTCCCCTCGCGGAAACCAGTGCCACCGTCTGACCGACTGAACCCATCGCCACTGACCTCCTCCGCGTGGCCTCTTCCGCTGCCCAAGCCCCGATGGCGGACCCCCCTGCTGCCCAAACGCCATCGTCCGCCCCTGTTTCCTCTGGTCTCTCTCGCCGTCCGGTCAGCCCTCGACCCGTCCAACCGCCAGTGCCGCCTTCCTTCCCCTCTTTCGATCGCTCTGACTTCGCCCCGACGCCGCGGCCCCAGCTCGACAAGCCCTCCGACACTTCACCTCCAGGCCGCCCGAGGCTCCCCACTACCGTAACACCTCTCCTCTAAAAGCCGCCGATAGTCGCCCGCCGCTCTCCTGCTTGCACACGTAAATGAGATGTAAGTGTGTTTGCTTTTCATTGTATACTGCATGCTAATTGATAGGTACGTACGTAGAATGCTAGTTCTATCATAAACAGTGTTTTATTTTAGGTCTCAGTTATAAACTAAAAGATTATGTGTAATGGAATGTACCTCCCATGCAAGGACAGTTGCATAAATGTAGAATAGTGTCTCTAAATTCTGTTTACATGACAATTAGCAACAGTTAGCCTTTGAGTCCTTTTTTTAACTTAGTGTTATTATGTAGAGTGCTATATGAATGGTTAAATCATGTTATAATGTTACTGTTGATAGAGATGTTAGCCGTAGATATTATTAACTTAAAATTAGGGAAAGGTTAGTTTATTACTAATTGTGGTGAGTCAGTCCTATAACATTAATCGGTATACGATGTTTAGGGTAGAGTAATAACTGTAGACTTTATAGGTTGGATTTTATAATATTGGTTGTAGACTTCTAACTTCTAATTAAATCAATAACGCAGATCAATCGCGCCTCTCGTTGTAGCCTCCTGGTTATCCAATTCACCAAATCAGATAGTTATGTATGCCCCATTGCTACCGTCTGGATCCCGACGTTCCCTTGCATGTTGCCACTCGCCGACGTCCCCTAGCTCGTTGCCGTAGCCGTTTCAGATCCGTCGCCGTTTAGACCCGATGTCAGTCTCGCTTGATCGTTGTTCTAGGTTAGCCCCGAACTCGTAGCAAACCCACACCGTAGCAAAATCAAACCCTAAACTAAAATTTGATAACTTGAACTAAATTTACTTTCAGTATCTGTAAAACGCTGCTCACTGTAGAGATCGATCATCGGACAACTTTTCTGTGCACATAGGGTAGTGGTCGATCTAGGCTGATAAAAACACCAAAAATTGTGACTTTTGACGAATAGGATAGTCCCGATAACCTAGAAGCGAACCCTAATAGGATTTGATGAAATTGAGACATGACACCGTCGCCGTGGCGATATTTCAGACAGACTTCCTTGGACGAGACGCTTGGACAAGACGCTTTGAGAGGACGACACACTTGCCATCGTAGGCAAGTGTACCCACTTGCGTTTTTGACCGTGCTTTGGTCTTAGATTGCTAGAACTGTTAGACTGTGAATGTATAGAACCGGACGTGAAATTATAGCGTCCGAGACGCCCCTGACGACTTAGACTTGACGACGAAGTCTAAGCTCGACAAACAACAACTTTTGACACCGTAGGGCTATCTTGTGTGTGCGTGCATGTGGACACCCTAGAATAACAATTCCCTACACTTGTCATGTCATGTCCCTGTTACACAAAAGCCTGCGGGCGTTTCGAATGCTCTCCATGCGAGAGTGATCCTCGTGACTGTTACACAAAAAGCCTTCGGGCGTTTCGGATGCTTTCCTAGCGGAAGTGATCCCTGTTACACAAAAAGCCTTCGGGCGTTTCGGATGCTTTCCTAGCGGAAGTGATCCCTGTTACACAAAAAGCCTTCGGGCGTTTCGGATGCTTTCCTAGCGGAAGTGATCCCTGTTACACAAAAATCCTTCGGGCGTTTCGGATGCTTTCCTAGCGGAAGTGATCCCTGTTACACAAAAAGCCTTCGGGCGTTTCGGATGTTTCCCTAGCGGAAATGATCCCTGTAAATCTTGTCCTGAGTTCCTGGGTTTGGGGTTGGGTTGAGCGTGCGCACGGCAAGAGGGTCTGATCCCCCTCGAACCGTAAGGCGTGAACCCTTTCGTGTCTCACTTGTCTTGTCTTGTCTTGTCCCGTCCCGTCCCGTCTTGTCTTGACACCTGTAGGTTAGTCCCGTAGTTGGTAGCACACGCTACGACTACTACTTGTCCCGTTTTACTTTCCTGCTGCGTTACTTCCTGTCGTGTTACCCTGTTATAACCACAGCATGCTAATCAACCAGTAAACTGTTGTGTAAAAGAACCTCAGCATGCTAATCAACCAGTAAACCGTTGTTTAAAGTTCGGTGCACTTGCAGTAAAGTCTAACCCTTCTTGTAGACTTTACCTGACGTACAGTTCCTTTTTCCTGGGTGCTGTACGTCAGGTGTTCAGCCAGAGTTCGTGGACGAGGCAGACTCGCTGGAGTACGAGGAGCCGAGGACGTCGACCCAGAGTACGTGCCCGACGAGGACCAGACCTTGAGGTCTTTTTAGTCGTCTCGTTCAGAGGTTACTGCTTTTAGTTTGCTTTTAGCTTGCTTTTAGCTAGGTTGTTGCCATGCTTAGGCTTCCTTTTTAGACTTTGTACCAGTTGGATATTATATCTCTAATTTAATGAATGCCTTTTCCTTCATGTACTTCTGTTGTTTCGAACTTTATTAATGCAAGAACCTTAAAACTTTAAAATGGTACCCCTACAGACGCTTATTGGGTCCGAGCTTCACAGCTCCGGCCTAAGCGGGCCTTAGTCACGCTTCGCCTCCGTCCATTTTGGGAAGCGGGGCGTGACAAATAATAAGGAAATGAGACAAAGAATAAATCTCAGAATATCCATAATAATAAATTTCAACATCGCAGAAAAGCCACCAGGCTCAAATGAAAGAGTCTAAAAGAGGCCCCAGCATGGCCAACAAAAGTACAAGTACGAAAACAAAGTAATGGTGCAAGCACCGACGACTAACAACAACCTAAAGCAAAAGCAACTCAACAGTCACTAAGACTGGTCTCCGGTGTCCTCGAACTCCTCGACGAACGTAGGCTCAGGCTCAGTGTCAGCAAACACCTCGTTCTCAACAACTGTCTCTGGCTCAGGGTCTAACATGTGACACCCAAAAGAGCAAGGGGCACATGTCAGAAAGTCTACAAGAGACTTGTGCAAGGAAACTGAAAGTAGGTACAAGTAAAGCAACCTAGCATTTCTAGCATGATGCGATGACATGGCAGTTAAAGTATGAGTGCAACAGGTAAAGTGAAGTAAAGTAAAGTACGATCATGACATTTAAACATGGCATGGATGACAAGTATTACATGAATCATTCACAAGACAAGTACAAGACAAGTAAGCACCTCGTGCACAGAGATTCCGCCTTTTGGCTAGAGTGGCTGCGCGGGCCAACTCCTAAGCTCAAGTGATCGTTTATCCCTACCCCTCCACGTGTATCGGGCATTGGCTTTTGACCAACACATGAGGCCCGCTTCTGGATCACGAGCCAGGAAGTGTTTTAACATGATGGCCTAGGGGTGCACCTAGCCGGACAAGGAAGTACAAGTATTGTAGCGTGTGCTATGAATGCAACAATCAACTGGGATGACATGTAAGATGCAATGCATGGCAGTTAAAAGTGCGTACAGTTAAGGAATTTAAACGTGACAGATACAAATGCATGAACAAGTTTAAGGGTTGGATCTAGCTTCGTTGTCAAGCTAGATCAATTGAGGTGACGGATCTAGTTTCGTTGTCAAACTAGATCAAACAGGCGTCTAGCCAGCTATCATTTCACTGACTAGTCTCTTTTACACTAAAAGCAAGGAAGTGGCCTAAAAACATGGCCCTAAGCAAGAGTTGGCAAGTTTCACTTGCCTGCAAATACAACGTCAAAGAAACACCGTCCAACGAGTCCAAGGTCACAATTCCTACGTGCACAAGTCCACCGGCCTACATCCGTTTTATTAATCTTGATTAGTGAATACTAAAACATTTAAAATACTTTAAAAATACTGATTTTAGTCTTGATTAGCATGCAATTGGGTTCGGGGTCCTAGGGGCGCAAAGCATTACCTTAACACGACGCGAAAGCTATACTGGCGTCGGGTAGCGACGCCAGGGGTTGGAATAAAATATCATGCTCCAAGTCCTGATTCCAATATAGATTCCTCGCTGGAAAAGTTCAGAGCATCAATCGGAGCGACGATTCCAGATTCCAAAGCTAGCACGTGCGACGACTGGCTACGACGTGTCGCAACGTCGTACGCGGCAAATTGTCGAAGAGAACGCACCTAGGTGGGGCCCAGAGTAGTCCTAGGGACCAATAGGGGACCCACAATAACTCTGGAGAACTTGGGGGGCCCACGGTGGCAAGTGGTGCGACGGGTGCGGGGTTGCGACGTTTGGCTCTCGGTCAGACAGCCTTGGTGCGGGGGAACAGCTCGGTCAGACACTGGGAACATGCCTATGCAGCGCTGCGGTCGGTGCGGGGCTTGGTCCTCTCGGTCGGAGCGGAAGAGCGGGCCGGTCGGTGCGGGGGAACGAGAGTTGCAACGTCGCAACGTTGCAACGAAGCAGGGCTTGGGTCGGTGCGGGCGATCGGCTCGGTCAGACACGGAGCGGAGCGGGCGAACGGTGCGGGGGTCGGTGCAGTGCGGAGATGCGGGTGACAGCGGGGAAATCTCTCGGTCTGACCGATAGATTCTCTCGGTCGGAGCGGAAGAACGGAGCGGCTGTGATGCAGCGGTGCGGGCCAAGCTTGGTGCGGGGGCGGCTAGCGGTCGGAGCGGGGGAACGAGCTTGGTTTCCTCGGTCGTGCGGGGGTTGGTTGTTGCAACGTTGCAACGATTCGTCGCAACGTCAAATTTGGGTTTTGGAAGCGGCTAGGGTTATTTTCTTGCGAAAATAGGTCTTCCTAAAGGTTGTTTATATAGTGTAGATGGGTTGACTAGGTCTAGGGCTAATCCTAATGGGATTAGGAGTTTAAAAATATTTAAAATTCAAATCTCAACATCTCTAACTCATCCAAGGCTAGGGTGCGGCCCAAATGAGCTGAAAATTGGCTCAAAAATTCTTTAAAATGTTTTAAACTTAAATAAATTTTCTTTGGCCGAAATTAATTTAAAACCTAGATTTTAAAAATATTTTAAACCTTGCTAAAAATATAAAAGTGGTCAAATAAACTCCAAAAATTATAAAATAAATATCGGGGTGATCGTGTTGACGAAAGTGAGCTAACTAAGAAGACGGATCTCAATTTTGATGTCGGAAGACGAAACTAAAAATAGAAACGTCTCCCGTCAAAAGTGAGAATCGCAACGTCTCATCGAATAAGATTAAATTGTGGGAAAACGACTCGAGAAATGTCGTTCCAAATTTGTCACGACCCGCTTCCCTAAAATGAAGGCGAGACGTGAAAAGGTCCGCACGAGAGTGGAGCTGTGAAGCCCCAAACCCGATAAGCGTCAATAAAACATAAGCAGGTCCCTGTAACCACAAGCGGAACAACAATAATAACACAAGGAGAGACTGAAATAAAATTCTCACATCTCATAATTTGTCCAACACGACAATAAGTTCAACATCCAGAAAAGCCACCAGGCTAAAAGAAAGAGTCTAGAGGCCCAGAACAAGGCCAACAAAAGCAACAACGAGCAAAGTATAGGTGCTACGCACCGACAACAAAACAGCAGTCTAAAACAAAAGGAAAACACAACGAAGACACTAGGACTGGTCCCCGGCGTCCACGTACTCCCCGTCAAACACAAGCTCAGGCTCGGCGTCAGCAAACACCTCGTCCTCAACAAGGTACTCAGGCTCAGGATCTAACATGTGTCACCCAAAAGAGTAAAGGGGCACATGTCAGCAAGTCTAAAAGACTTGGGCAAGGAAACTGAAAGTAAGGCAACTAGCAACCTAGCAGTTATAGTATGCATGACATGGCAGTTATAACATGAGTGCACAAGCAAGACATGGCGAGACAATAAGTACAAGAGAACAATTATCGGGACAAGACAAGAGTAGCCAAGCTACTAACAATCTCAATCAATTCACTATTCACGTTTCACTGTTGTTTGTAGATGTTTACGCCTTACAGCTGAATGGTATAATATTCACGCTGATTGGCCGCTTAACACTACCCCAAACCCAGAGTTTACGCCTTACAACTGTAGTTGCTGATCAGGCAGACCCCCAGTTGAATGACCGCTTAACTCTTACCCCATCCCACACGCAAACAAGCCAGGGTCCCTGTACATGAGCCCAGTAAATGAGCCAGGGTTACCCCGCACGGGAGCTTGTTTTCCTAGTTCACAATTCGATATCGAGCGTTGGGGTTAGCAACTCATTATGCTCGCTTCTGGTCACGAGCCAGGAAACACAAGTATTGTAGCGATGCTACGCAATCACGGGATCACTTAAAGAATGCAATGACATGACAATTAATTTGCGTACCGTTAATGGAATTTAAACATGACATGGTAATTGTGCAACAGGATAAATGTCAGATCTAGCTTCGTTGTAAAGCTAGTTCCTAAATTTGCGCCTAGGCGAGTATCATTTCGTCGCCTAGCCTCTTTTACGCCTACAACAAGCAAATGGCCTAAAACATGGCCTAAACCCTAAGTGACAAGTTTCACTTGCCTAGCACCGAGGATGACGATCACGAAGGTTCGTCTCGCGGATGCTAATCTACGGGGAGGTCGCTGTTATGGGGAAACAATCATCAAAACAACAAGAAATTTCATTAGGTTTCCACAAAACACAACGGGTTACGAAAACATCAAGAGATCGATTTATTACTGTGAAGAAGCGGAAGAAACACTCCGGGGAACCTAGGGACCAGATCTGGAAACGAATGGAGAAGTTTGGAGAACTAGGGTTTTTGGTGGATTTTGGGGGTTTGATGGAGATTTGAGGGAGATGAGAGGTAGAATGTGTTGAGGGAGGGTTTAGATGATGGAGGATGAGCTTGGGATGGAGGAATAAGGGTTAGAGGTAGAAGGGGGCTCAATGGGGGAGAAACTAGGGTTTTAGGTCGAGTGGAGGAAGAAGAAAACGTTTGGGAGGGGTTTAAATAGGATGGGCTGGCGGCTGCCCAGAAATTAGGGTTTTAACACAGATTAGTCGGTCAAAGAGCAACCATTGACCGACTAGTTTGGCAACTAGTCGGTCGGTCGACCAACGCAGACCGACTAAGTGTAAACAGTAACTTCTGAACAGAAATAGGATTTAGATTTAGTCGGTCGAAGAACAAATACTGACCGACTAGTTTGTCATCTAGTCGGTCGATGAATGTTCTTAAACCGACTAAGAGTAAACAGTAACTCGACTGTACAGAAGAACCAAGAATTAGTCGGTCTGAGTACAAAACTTAACCGACTAGTTTAACAACTAGTCGGTCGAAATATGAACTTAGACCGACTAAGAATGAACAGTACTGATACTAAAATTTAGATGATGTGTTAGTCGGTTAAAGAAGCATTGTCGACTGACTAGTTTGCAACCTAGTCGGTCAACCAACGTTCTTAGACCGACTAACGATAAACAGTAACTCCTGAGAAATTTAGAAAGACAACTAGTCGGTTCAAGAAGGATTGCCGACCGACTGGATCGTCATCTAGTCGGTCGGTGCCCCTTCTTACACCGGCTAATTAGCACTAAAAGTTCCGATACGGAGCGCGGAGCTCCGGGATCGATTCCTAAGACTCCTAGGCTTGATCTAACAGTAAGATACGACCGTTATGAAGCCCGACGCGAATGACTTACTCCGAAATCGATGATCCTAAGGAAGAAACGAGAAAACACGACGAAACGATCGAAAATGAAAGTTACGGAGACGAAAACCACACATGAGGAGAAAATCCACCAAAACATATATTATAATATAATAAATCCAGATACAAGAAAACCAGTCGTTACATCCTCCTCAACTTAAGAAAAATTCCGTCCTCGGAATTTCCAAACACTCACGTGTCCGGAAACAAAAGTGGGAAACGCTCTCGCATCTCATCCTCATTCTCCCAAGTAGACTCTCCAGGTGAGCCGTGTCGCCACATCACCCTCACAAGATTGACAATCTTGTTCCGAAGCGATTTCTTACGCCTGTCCAGAATCTGCACTGGATGCTGGTCATACGTCATATCGGGGCGAACGGTAATCTCCGAGAAATCCACAGCATGAGATGGATTGCTAATGTATCGACGAAGCTGCGACACATGAAAAACATTGTGAACTCCTTCCAAAGATGGCGGCAAGGCTAAGCGATAAGCTACCTCGCCAACCCTCTCCAAAATGTCAAACGGTCCAATGTATCGCGGGCTCAACTTCCCTCGCTTCCAAAAACGAATCACACCGCGATTCGGGGAAATCTTCAAGAACGCATAGTCGCCCGGCTAAAACTCCAAAGGACGACGTTTAGCATCCGCCCAATGCTTAAAACGGTCCTGAGCAATCCTCAACCTCTCCCGAATATTCCTGACAATATCCACAGCCTCCACGATCATCTCAGGTCCCAACAACTCCCGATCACCAACGTCATCCCAACTCAATGGCGATCGACATTTCCTCCCATAAAGAGCGGCGAAAGGCGCCATGCCAATACTCGCCTGGAAGCTGTTGTTGTTAGAGAACTCCACCAAGTGTAGATGGTCCTCCCATGAACCCTTGAAATCCAACATGCACGCCCTCAGCATGTCTTCCAAAATCTGAATCGTCCTCTCGGACTGGCCATCCGTCTGCGGATGGTACGCCGTGCTGAAACTCAGACTCGTACCCAAGCTCTTCTGCAAACTCTGCCAGAACTGAGATGTGAACCTCGTGTCTCTGTCTGACACGATACTCACGGGGACTCCGTGAAGTCGCACGACCTCCTGCACGATTCACGTTACATCACTATCTCAACTAGGGAAAGGGGATAAAACGGAGGGTAAAAGAATTTTACCTCCATATATCTCCTCGCTAGCGCCTCAGTGGACTGTCCCACTCGGAACTGAATAAAGTGCGCAGATTTGGTCAATCGATCTACGATCACCCAAATCGCGTCATTCTGCTTCGGACTCCGAGGTAGTCCAGTCACGAAATCCATAGTGATGTGTTGCCACTTCCACTCTGGAATCGGAAGCGGTTGTAGCAACCCGGCCGCACGCTGATGCTCCGCCTTCACTTGTTAGCAAATCAAACACTTGGCTACACTCCGAGCCACACTCCTCTTCATACCATGCCACCAATAATTCAGACGAAGATCCTGGTACATCTTGGTGCCACCAGGATGCACAGAATACGGCGAACTGTGTGCCTCCACCATCAACTCCTCTCTAATATCCCCAGCTGGCACACACAACCTGGCTCCAAACCTCAGCGAGCCATCCTCATGAATCAAAAAGTCGGTCCGCAGACCGGCTTCCACCTGCTCCCGAATCTTCACCAGCTTCGGATCCTCAGCCTGGCCTGCCTTAACCCGATCCACGATCGTCGACTGTACCTGCATGTACATCAACGATGAATCCTCCCCAGGAAGAACAATCTCAACACCAGACTCGCAAAAATCCTGCTGCAATCTCCACTGCGAGGTCAAAATCATCACCGCTGGAAGCCTACTCAGCGCATCAGGAACCACATTCACCTTGCCAGGGTGAAACTGCAAATCAATATCATAATCCGCCATGAGCTCCAACCATCGACGCTGTCGCATGTTGAGCTCCTTCTGAGTAAAAATATACTTCAAGCTTTTGTGATCGGTGAAAATCTTCACTTTCTCACTCAGCAGGAAGTGCCTCCAAATCTTAAGAGCAAACACGACGGTAGCCAACTCCAAATCATGCATCGGGTAATTCTTCTCATGAACCTTAAGCTGACGAGACGCATAAGCCACAACGTGCCCGTGCTGATGCAGCACACAACCGAGACCCTTGCCAGAAGCATAACAAAAGATCTCAAATCCACCGCTGCGATCAGGCACAACAAGAACAGGGGCAGTCGTCAAACGCTCTCTCAGAACACCAAAAGCACTCTCACAGTCACCCGACCAAACAAAAGCAACATCTTTCCGCATCAACCTGGTCATCGGCTCAGCAATACGGGAAAAGTCCTTAATGAAACATCGATAATATCCCGCCAAACCAAGGAAACTCCGAATCTCAGATGCAGACGACGGAACAAGCCACTCTCTGATGGCCCTAATCTTCTCGGGATCCACAGAAATACCATCTCCAGTCACCACATGCCCCAGAAAAGCAACCCTGTCCAGCCAAAACTCGCACTTCGAAAACTTAGCATACAACCGATGCTTCCTCAAAATCTCCAACACCGTCCTCAAGTGCGATGCATGCTCTTCCTCCGACTTCGAATAGATCAGAATGTCGTCAATAAAGATAACGACAAACTTATCCAAAAAGTCGTAGAAAATCAGGTTCATCAGATTCATGAAAACTGCGGGTGCATTGGTTACACCGAAAGGCATAACCACGAACTCATAGTGTCCATACTTCGTCCTGAACGCTGTCTTCGGAACATCTCCCTTCTTCACCTTCAACTGATGGTAACCACTTCTCAAATCCAATTTAGAAAATACCCTCGAACCTCCAAGCTAATCAAAAATATCATCGATGCGAGGCAACGGGTATTTATTCTTAATGGTCACCGCATTCAACTCCCGATAGTCCACGCACATGCGACGCGAACCATCCTTCTTCTTCACCAGCAGCACCGGTGCTCCCCACGGAGACACACTATGGTTGATATAACCCTTCTGCAAGAGCTCATCCAGCTGCTTCCGCAATTCCTCCAACTCAGCGGGTGCCATACGATACGGCGCCTTCGAAATCGGCTGCGCTCCCGGAACAAGATCGATAGAAAATTCTAAAGCTCGATCAGGTGTCAAACCAGACATCTCCTCGGGGAAGACGTCGCCAAAATCTCGCACCACAGCTGGCCACTCCATCTCCATCTGCATAGCCACAACCTCCACCGGCCTGGCCCGAAATCTGACAGGACCAAGCGAACTGCTACCACGACTGAACTCAAATACTTGATGTCCGGGAATCTCGAACACCACCTTCTTCCTCCTGCAGTCGATCGTAGCATAGAAGCTCGCTAGCCAGTCCATCCTAAGAACTGCATCATAGTTGATGATGTCGTGGACAATGAAATCAGCGTAAAGCTCATGTCCACAGACCACCAACGAGCAAGAATTGCAACCACGATGCACCGAGACCACGCCATTCCCTGTAACGATATTCCAACTCTTGGGGAGAGGGGACGTCGACAAGGAATGCCTCTCCACGAAGCTCCGAGAAATAATGCACATCGATGCACCAGAGTCAAAGAGGACTCGTGCAGGAAATGTGCACACCAAAACCACACCTAACAAGCAATTAACAATCAAACCCTAGTCTAGCGAACAACCATGTTCAAGCAAACAACACAATCTAACAATCAAAACCAGCTAGGAAAGTAACAGCTAGATTGAGGATTACCTGCGATAACCTCATCCACAGCCTCGCTCTCCACAGCAGTCATCAGAAAAGCCTGCCTCCTCGGCGGAATAGCCTGCTGAAAAGCCTGCCTCTGCGGAACAAGAGTTGCTCCACGTCCAGCAGGAACAGACGCTCGCTGCTGCAACGATTGTGCTGCAATAGGCGCCCTCCGCAGCTGACCCGCATGCCGACAATCCTTCGTGACATGGGAAGCATCACCACAAACCAAACACTGGCCCAAAAACTTCCTACACTGATCCTTGATGTGGCCAGGCTTGCCGCAGAAATGACAAGTCTTCAGAATAGGCACTCCTGGCCTCTTAAACTGAGCTGGCTGATTAGGCTTGAAACCAGGCCTAACCACCGCTCTGGCCTGCTCCATAGGCCTCTTCCCAGCACCAGAAACATGTCCTCTCCTCTGACTCAGGTTCAGCTCCTGCCTCCTGGCAGCGACCAGAATCTTCTGATAAGAGTCCAGATCGGAGGAGGACACAAAACTCTGGAGCTCCAAAGCAAGTCCCTGCAGGAACCTCTGAGCCCTCTCATCAGCATCCTGCACCATCTTCGGTGCGAACTGACTCAGCCTAGTGAACTCTTGGTGGTACTGATCCACCGTCAAGCTCCCTTGCTTCAGATCAATGAAGCGCTGTAGCATCTCCTTCTTCGCAGCCTTCGGAAAGAATTCCTCATCAAACCTGGACTTAAAGGTAGCCCAAGCTATCGGCTCCACCAACATCTTCTCTTCCGCATCCCACCAATTCCGAGCATTATCCTTGAGTTGCCTCTCCGCCAAATCAACCCATCCAGCCGGGGTGATCTTGGCCATCTTCAAATTATCCTCTATGTTCCGAATCCACTCATCGGCAGCCAGAGGACCCTGAGACCCATCAAAATATGCGGGACCCAGCTCCCGAAATTGCTTCGCTCCCGGCTCAGAGCGAGGGGCATCCGAAAGTGCCCGGGCAGCTCGAGCAAGTGGAGCATTCTGGACTTGCAGGAGCACGCCCTGCTGCACTTGCATCATCTGGAGCATCATCCGCATCATCTCTCCGTTGGTGGGTTCCCGCTCAGGCTCCTCATCATGAGGGAGCGCACCACTACCCCCACCACGGGTGAATCGCCTTCCTTCCATCTAGTGACACAGAAAACGAATCAGATTAGACTCATAGCTTATGACTCGGATGTCGAACTCAGTTTATTGGACATCTAATATTATTATCGTTATTCCGACAATTCGCAGTTACAGAAGGACCTGCATGGGCCACCAACAAAACCTCTCACGACCCGCTTCCCTAAAATGGAGGCGAGACGTGAAAAGGTCCGCACGAGAGTGGAGCTGTGAAGCCCCAAACCCGATAAGCGTCAATAAAACATAAGCAGGTCCCTGTAACCACAAGCGGAACAACAATAATAACACAAGGAGAGACTGAAATAAAATTCTCACATCTCATAATTTGTCTAACACGACAATAAGTTCAACATCCAGAAAAGCCACCAGGCTAAAAGAAAGAGTCTAGAGGCCCAGAACAAGGCCAACAAAAGCAACAACGAGCAAAGTATAGGTGCTACGCACCGACAACAAAACAGCAGTCTAAAACAAAAGGAAAACACAACGAAGACACTAGGACTGGTCCCCAGCGTCCACGTACTTCCCGTCAAACACAAGCTCGGGCTCGGCGTCAGCAAACACCTCGTCCTCAACAAAGTACTCAGGCTCAGGATCTAACATGTGTCACCCAAAAGAGTAAAGGGGCACATGTCAGCAAGTCTAAAAGACTTGGGCAAGGAAACTAAAAGTAAGGCAACTAGCAACCTAGCAGTTATAGTATGCATGACATGGCAGTTATAACATGAGTGCACAAGCAAGACATGGCGAGATAATAAGTACAAGAGAACAATTATCGGGACAAGACAAGAGTAGCCAAGCTACTAACAATCTCAATCAATTCACTATTCACGTTTCACTGTTGTTTGTAGATGTTTACACCTTACAGCTGAATGGTATAACATTCATGCTGATTGGCTGCTTAACACTACTCCAAACCCAGAGTTTACGCCTTACAACTGCAGTTGCTGATCAGGCAGACCCCCAGTTGAATGACCGCTTAACTCTTACCCCATCCCACACGCAAACAAGCCAGGGTCCCTGTACATGAGCCCAGTAAATGAGCCAGGGTTGCCCCGCACGGGAGCTTGTTTTCCTAGTTCACAATTCGATATCGAGCGTTGGGGTTAGCAACTCATTATGCTCGCTTCTGGTCATGAGCCAGGAAACACAAGTATTGTAGCGATGCTACGCAATCACGGGATCACTTAAAGAATGCAATGACATGACAATTAATTTGCGTACCGTTAATGGAATTTAAACATGACATGGTAATTGTGCAACATGATAAATGTCGGATCTAGCTTCGTTATCAAGCTAGTTCCTAAATTTACGCCTAGGCGAGTATCATTTCGTCGCCTAGCCTCTTTTACGCCTACAACAAGCAAATGGCCTAAACCCTAAGTGGCAAGTTTCACTTGCCTAGCACCGAGGATGACGATTACGAAGGTTTGTCTCGCGGATGCTAATCTACGGGGAGGTCGCTGTTATGGGGAAACAATCATCAAAACAACAAGAAATTTCATTAGGGTTCCACAAAACACAACGGGTTACGAAAACATCAAGAGATCGATTTATTACCGTGAAGAAGCGGAAGAAACACTCCGAGGAACCTAGGGACCAGATCTGGAAACGAATGGAGAAGTTTGGAGAACTAGGGTTTTTGGTGGATTTTGGGGGTTTGATGGAGATTTGAGGGAGATGAGAGGTAGAATGTGTTGAGGGAGGGTTTAGATGATGGAGGATGAGCTTGGGATGGTGGAATAAGGGTTAGAGGTAGAAGGGGGCTTAATGGGGGAGAAACTAGGGTTTTGGGTCGAGTGGAGGAAGAAGAAAATGTTTGGGAGGGGTTTAAATAGGATGGGCTGGCGGCTGCCCAGAAATTAGGGTTTTAACACAGATTAGTCGGTCAAAGAGCAACCACTGACCGACTAGTTTGGCAACTAGTCGGTCGGTCGACCAACGCAGACCGACTAAGTGTAAACAGTAACTTCTGAACAAAAATAGGATTTAGATTTAGTCGGTCGAAGAACAAATACTGACCGACTAGTTTGTCATCTAGTCGGTCGATGAACGTTCTTAAACCGACTAAGAGTAAACAGTAACTCGACTGTACAGAAGAACCAAGAATTAGTCGGTCTGAGTACAAAACTTAACCGACTAATTTAACAACTAGTCGGTCGAAATATGAACTTAGACCGACTAAGAATGAACAGTACTGATACTAAAATTTAGATGATGTGTTAGTCGGTTAAAGAAGCATTGCCGACCGACTAGTTTGCAACCTAGTCGGTCAACCAACGTTCTTAGACCGACTAACGATAAACAGTAACTCCTGAGAAATTTAAAAAGCCAACTAGTCGGTTCAAGAAGGATTGCCGACCGACTGGATCGTCATCTAGTCGGTCGGTGCCCTTTCTTACACCGGCTAATTAGCACTAAAAGTTCCGATACGGAGCGCGGAGCTCCGGGATCGATTCCTAAGACTCCTAGGCTTGATCTAACAGTAAGATACGACCGTTATGAAGCCCGACGCGAATGACTTACTCCGAAATCGATGATCCTAAGGAAGAAACGAGAAAACACGACGAAACGATCGAAAATGAAAGTTACGGAGACGAAAACCACACATGAGGAGAAAATCCACCAAAACATATATTATAATATAATAAATCCAGATACAAGAAAACCAGTCGTTACAAAATTAGTGTCACTATTTAATACTCTCAGAGACGTTCACAACGGCATATCACAACAAAGTGTTCACAAACAAATAAAGTCTAAAATAAACACGTGCACGGCCAAAAGCACGTGCACGAACAAAGTACAACGAAAAGTGGTCGTTACATCCTCCCCACCTTAGAAATGATTCCGTCCTCGGAATCAACATCAAGCACTGCTCGGGAAAAGGTGCGGGAAGCACTCTCTCATCTCATCCTCACGTTCCCAGGTGGACTCACCAGGGGAACCGTGACGCCACTGCACTCGAACCAAGTCGACGGTCTTATTCCTCAGCTGCTTCTGTCGACGATCCAGAATCTCAACTGGCTGCTGATCATAAGACAGATCCGGACGAACCGTAATCTTCGAGAAATCCACAGCATGGGATGGATCACTAACGTATCGACGTAACTGGGATACGTGAAATACGTCGTGAACTCCCACCAGCGATGGCGGCAACGCCAAGCGATATGCCACAGCTCCAACTCTCTCCAGAACATCGAACGGTCCAATGAACCTCGGACTCAGCTTGCCTCTCTTCCCAAATCGAATAACTCCGCGGTTCGGAGAAATCTTCAGGAAGACATGATCGCCAGGCTGAAACTCCAAAGGCCTCCGTTTAGCATCAGCCCAATGCTTGAAACGGTCCTGCGCAATCCTCAGCTTCTCCCGAATATTCCTCACAACATCCACGGCCTCCACGATCATCTCCGGTCCTAACAGCTCCCGATCTCCAATGTCATCCCAGCTCAGTGGAGATCGACATTTCTTTCCATATAGCGCGGCGAAAGGCGCCATCCCAATACTCGCCTGGTAGCTGTTATTGTAGGCAAACTCAACATGATGGAGATGATCCTCCCAAGATCCCTTGAAGTCCAACATGCACGCTCTCAGCATGTCCTCCAAAATCTGAATCGTCCTCTCGGACTGGCCATCCGTCTGCGGGTGGTACGCCGTGCTGAAACTCAGACTCGTACCTAAGCTCTTCTGCAGACTCTGCCAAAACTGAGATGTGAATCTCGTGTCTCTGTCCGACACGATACGCACGGGGACTCCGTGAAGTCGTACGATCTCCTGCACGATTCACGTTACATCACTATCTAAACTAGAAAAAGGAAATAAAACGGAGAGTAAAAGAATTTACCTCCATATATCTCCTCGCTAGCGTCTCAGTAGACTGTCCTACTCGGAAGGGAATAAAGTGCGCAGATTTGGTCAATCGGTCTACGATCACCCAAATCGCGTCATTCTGCTTCGGACTTCGAGGTAGTCCAGTCACGAAATCCATAGTGATGTGTTACCACTTCCACTCCGGAATCGGAAGCGGTTGTAGCAACCCTGCCACGCTGATGCTCCACCTTTACTTGTTGGCAAACCAAACACTTGGCTACACTCCGAGCCACACTCCTCTTCATACCATGCCACCAAAAGTTCAGGCGAAGATCCTTGTACATCTTGGTCCCACCAGGATGCACAGAATACGGCAAACTGTGTGCCTCGACCAATAATTCCTCTCTGATATCTCCAGCTGGCACACACAACCTGGCTCCAAATCTCAACGAACCATCCTCGTGAATCAAAAAGTCAGTCCGCAGACCGGCTTCCACCTGCTCCTGAATCTTCACCAGCTTAACATCTCCAGCCTGACCAGCCTTGATCCTATCCACGATCGCCGACTGTATCTGCATACTCATCAACGAAGAGGTCTCTCCAGGAAGAATAATCTCGATACCAGCCTCGCAAAAATCCTGCTGCAATCTCCACTGCGAAGTCAACATCATCACCGCTGGAAGTCTGCTCAGCGCATCCGGAACCACATTCACCTTGCCAGGGTGATACTGCAAGTCGATCTCATAGTCTGCCATGAGCTCCAAACATCGACGCTGTCGCATGTTGAGCTCCTTCTGAGTAAAGATATACTTCAAGCTTTTGTGATCGGTGAAGATCTTCACCTTCTCACTCAGCAGAAAGTGCCTCCAAATCTTCAGCGCAAACACGACAACAGCCAACTCCAAATCATGTGTCGGGTAATTCTTCTCATGCGCCTTAAGCTGACGAGAAGCATATGCAACCACATGCCCATGCTGATGCAACACACATCCAAGACCTTTGCCAGAAGCATCGCAAAAGATCTCGAATCCTCCACTCCGATTAGGCACAGCAAGCACAGGGGCAGTCGTCAATCTCTCCTTCAGAACATCAAAAGCCTTCTCACAATCATCAGACCAAACATATGGCACATCTTTCCGCGTCAGTCTGGTCATCGGCTCAGCAATCCGGGAAAAGTCCTTTATGAAACGTCGATAATATCCTGTAAGCCCAAGGAAGCTCCGGATCTCAGATGCCGACTGCGGAACCGGCCACTCTCTGATAGCCATAATCTTCTCGGGGTCCACAGAAATTCCATCACCAGACACCACATGCCCGAGAAAAGCAACTCTATCCAGCCAAAACTCGCACTTGGAATACTTAGCATACAAACGATGCTTCCTCAAGATCTCCAACACTGTCCTCAAGTGCGAGGCATGCTCTTCCTCCGAATTTGAATAGATCAGAATGTCGTCAATAAAGATAACGACAAATTTATCTAGAAGGTCGTAGAAGACCAGATTCATCAGGTTCATAAAGACTGCGGGCGCATTGGTTACACCAAATGGCATAACCACGAACTCGTAGTGACCATACTTCGTCCTGAAAGCCGTTTTCGGGATGTCGTCCTTCTTCACCTTAAACTGATGGTAACCACTCCTCAAATCCAACTTAGAGAACACCCTCGATCCTCCAAGCTGATCAAAGATGTCATCTATACGAGGCAAGGGATATTTATTCTTGATAGTCACAGCATTCAGCTCCCGGTAATCCACACACATGCGATGCGAACCATCCTTCTTCTTCACTAGCAACACCGGTGCTCCCCACGGAGACACACTAGGATTAATGTAACCCTTCTGCAAAAGCTCATCCAACTGCCTACGCAACTCCTCCAACTCTGCTGGAGCCATCCGATACGGCGCCTTCGAAATAGGCTGCGCTCCCGGCACAAGATCGATCGAAAACTCGAGAGCTCGATCGGGCGGCAGTCCAGACATCTCCTCGGGGAAGACGTCATCGAAATCACGTACCATAGCTGGTCTATCCTGCTCCATCTGCATCGTAACAATCTCCACGGCCTTGGTCCGAAACCTGACATGACCAAGCGAACTGCTGCCTCGGCTGAACTCAAACACCGGATGTCCAGGGATCTCGAACACCACCTTCTTCCTCCGATAATCGATCGTAGCATAGAAGCTCGCAAGCCAGTCCATCCCAAGCACTGCATCGTAGTTGATGATGTCGTTGACAATAAAATCAGCGTAAAGATCATGTCCACAGACCACCAAAGGGCAAGAATTGCACCCACGATGCACCGAGATCACGCCATTTCCTGTAACGATGTTCCAACTCTTGGGAAGAGGAGAGGTCGTCAAGGAATGCTTCTCCACGAAGCTCCGAGAAATAATGCACATCGATGCACCAGAGTCAAAGAGGACTCGTGCAGGAAATGTGCAAACCAAAATCACACCTAACAAACAGTCTAACAATCAAACCCTATTCTAGCAACCAATCATATGCAATCAAACAGCCATAAGCTAACAATCAAAACTATCTAAGGAAGGAAATAACTAGTTTGAGAGTTACCTGTGATAACCTCATCCACAGCCTCGCTCTCCACTGCCGTCATCAGATAAGCCTGCCTCCTCGGTTGCATGGCCTGCTGAAAAGCCTGCCTCTGTGGAGCGAGGGGTGCTCAACGACCTGCAGGTACAGGTGCTCTCGACTGCAACGGCTGTGCTGTGACTGGTTCCTTCCAAGGTAGCTTTGACTTCGGGCACTCCTTCATAGCATGAGTAGGATCTCCACAAATCAGGCATTGTCCCAACATCTTCATACACTGTTCCTTGACATGCCCTGCCTTGCCACAGAAATAGCAAGTCTTCTGAGGAGGCACACCTGGCCTCTTGAACTGCACTGGCTGATTAGGCCTAGTCCCAGGCCTAACCACTCCTCCGACCTGCTCCATAGGCCTCTTCCCAGCTCCAGAAATCAGTCCTCTCTTCTGCTTCGCAATCCTATCATGTCTCCGAGCGACTACCAGCAACTTCTGATATGACTCCATATCAGTCGTAGACATCAGGCTCTGCAAGTCTAGAGAAAGACCCTGCAGAAACCTCTGAGCCTTCTCCTCAGCATCCTCTACCATCTTCGGCGCGAAGCGACTCAGCCTAGTAAACTCCTGGTGGTACTGGTCCACCGTCAGATTTCCCTGCTTCAGCTCAATGAAGCGCTGCAACATCTCCCTCCTAGCAGCCTTCGGAAAGTACTCCTCGTCGAACCTGGACTTAAAAGTAGCCCAAGGTATAGGGCTCACCAACAGCTCCTCCTCTGCATCCCACCAGTTTCGGGCATTATCCTTAAGCTGCTTCTTCACCAGATCAACCCATCCAGCCGGGTTGACCTTCGACATCTTCAGATTATCCTCGGTATTCCTGATCCACTCCTCCACAGCCAACGGTCCCTCAGATCCATCAAAGTACGTCGGGCCCAGCTCCCAAAACTGCTTCGCTCATGGCTCGTGCCGAGGAGCACTCTGGGTATTCTGGAGCATGCCCTGCTGCACCTGCATCATCTGATGCATCATCCTCATGATCTCAGCATTGGTGGGCTCTCTATCCAGTACCTCAGCACGATTGGGCCCACTACCAGATCGGGTCTGTCGTCGTCCAGCCATCTAATGACATATAAAACGAACAAACAAATTAGACTCAAAGCTTAATGACTTGGACGTTGCAATTTATTTAATGGACATTCTGTTTATTATCGTTGTTCCGTTAGTTCGCATTCGCAAGATGGGACCTGCATGGGCCACCAACAAAACCTGTCACGCCCCGCTTCCCAAAAACGTGGAGGCGAAGCGTGAGAAGGTCCACTCAGACTTGAAGCTACAAAGCTGCAAGTCCGATAAGCGTCAATCACTTTAAACTGCAGGTCCTTGCAACGCGAAACAAAACAAAGATAATAATAAGGAAATGAGGCAAAGAATAAATCTCAGAATATCCATAATAATAAATTTCAACATCGTAGAAAAGCCACTAGGCTCAAATGAAAGAGTCTAAAAGAGGCCCCAGCATGGCCAACAAAAGTACAAGTACGAAAATAAAGTAATGGTGCAAGCACCGACGACTAACAACCTAAAGCAAAAGCAACTCAACAGTCACTAAGACTGGTCTCCGGTGTCCTCGAACTCCTCGATGAACGTAGGCTCAGGCTCAGCGTCAGCAAACACCTCGTCCTCAACAACTGTCTCTGGCTCAGGGTCTAACATATGACACCCAAAAGAGCAAGGGGCACATGTCAGCAAGTCTACAAGAGACTTGTGCAAGGAAACTGAAAGTAGGTACAAGTAAAGCAACCTAGCAGTTCTAGCATGATGCGATGACATGGCAGTTAAAGTATGAGTGCAACAGGTAAAGTAAAGTAAAGTAAAGTACGAGCATGTCATTTAAACATGGCATGGATGACAAGTATTACATGAATCATTCACAAGACAAGTACAAGACAAGTAAGCACCTCGTGCACAGAGATTCCGCCTTTTGGCTAGAGTGGCTGCGCGGGCCAACTCCTAAGCTCAAGTGATCGTTTATCCCTACCCCTCCAAGTGTATCGGGCATTGGCTTTTGACCAACACATGAGGCCCGCTTCTGGATCACGAGCCAGGAAGTGTTTTAACATGATGGCCTAGGGGTGCACCTAGCCGGACAAGGAAGTACAAGTACAAGTATTGTAGCGTGTGCTACGAATGCAACAATCAACTGGGATGACATGTAAGATGCAATGCATGGCAGTTAAAAGTGCGTACAGTTAAGGAATTTAAACGTGACAGATACAAATGTATGAACAAGTTTAAGGGTTGGATCTAGCTTCGTTGTCAAGCTAGATCAATTGAGGTGACGGATCTAGTTTCGTTGTCAAACTAGATCAAACAGGCGTCTAGCCAGCTATCATTTCACTGACTAGTCTCTTTTACGCTAAAAGCAAGGAAGTGGCCTAAAAACATGGCCCTAAGCAAGAGTTGGCAAGTTTCACTTGCCTGCAAATACAACGTCAAAGAAACACCGTCCAACGAGTCCAAGGTCATAATTCCTACGTGCACAAGTCCACCGGCCTACATCCGTTTTATTAATCTTGATTAGTGAATACTAAAACATTTAAAATACTTTAAAAATACCGATTTTAGTCTTGCTTAGCATGCAATTGGGTTGGGGTTTCTAGGGGCGCAAAGCGTTACCTTAACACGAAGCGAAAGCTACACTGGCGTCGGGTAGCGACGCCAGGGGTTTGAATAAAATATCGCGCTCCAAGTCCTGATTCCAATATAGATTCCTCGCTGAAAAAGTTCAGAGCATCAATCGGAGCGACGATTCCAGATTCCAAAGATAGCACGTGCGACGACGGGCTACGACGTGTCGCAACGTCGTACGCGGCAAATTGTCGAAGAGAACGCACCTAGGTGGGGCCCACAGTAGTCCTAGGGACCAATAGGGGACCCACAATAACTCTAGAGAACTTGGGGGGCCCACGGTGGCAAGTGGTGCGACGGGTGCGGGGTTGCGATGTTTGGCTCTCGGTCAGACAGCCTTGGTGCGGGGCAACAGCTCGGTCAGACACTGTGAACGGGCCTGTGCAGCGCTGCGGTCGGTGCGGGGCTTGGTCCTCTCGGTCGGAGCGGAAGAGCGGGCCGGTCGGTGCGGGGGAACGAGAGTTGCAACGTCGCAACGTTGCAACAAAGCGGGGCTTCGGTCGGTGCGGGCGATCGGCTCGGTCAGACGCGGAGCGGAAGAGGCGAACGGTGCGGGGGTCGGTGCGGTGCGGAGATAAGAGTGACAGCGGGGAAATCTCTCGGTCTGACCGAGAGATTCTCTCGATCGGAGCTGAAGAAGGGAGCGGCTGTGATGCAGCGGTGCGGGCCAAGCTTGGTGCAGGGGCGGCTAGCGATCGGAGCGGGGGAACAGGCTTGGTTTCCTCGGTCGTGCGGGGGTTGGATGTCGCAACGTTGCGACGATTCGTCGCAACGTCAAATTTGGGTTTTGGAAGCGGCTAGGGTTATTTTCTTGCGAAAATAGGTCTTCCTAAAGGTTGTTTATATAGTGTAGATGGGTTGACTAGGTCTAGGGCTAATCCTAATGGGATTAGGAGTTTAAAAATATTTAAAATTCAAATCTCAACATCTCCAACTCACCCAAGGCTAGGGTGCAGCCCAAATGAGCTGGAAATTGGCTCAAAAATTCTTTAAAACGTTTTAAACTTAAATAAATTTTCTTTGGCCGAAATTAATTTAAAACCTAGCTTTTAAAAATATTTTAAACCTTGCTAAAAATATAAAAGTGGTCAAATAAACTCCAAAAATTATAAAATAAATATCGGGGTGATCGTGTTGACGAAAGTGAGCTAACTAAGAAGACGGATCTCAATTTCGACGTCGGAAGACGAAACTAAAAATAGAAATGTCTCCCGTCAAAAGTGAGAATCGCAACGTCTCATCGAATAAGATTAAATTGTGGGAAAACGACTCGAGAAAGTTGTTCCAAATTAGTGCCACTATTTAATACTCTCAGAGACGTTCACAACGGCATATCACAACAAAGTGTTCACAAACAAATAAAGTCTAAAATAAACACGTGCACGGCCAAAAGCACGTGCACGAACAAAGTACAACGAAAAGTGGTCGTTACAACTTGAATTATTTTTTGAAGGCTATTCCTTTTGTAAATCTCAGCTGGAGATCATAGATGCGCAATTTGGTTTTTTCTTTCTTGTTAAAACTCTTATTTTTATGAATTGTTTGTTCTCTACAATGAATTGTGCTATGATCTTATTTGTTATTTCTGAGATTTCCATGATGATTTGTGAGTAGTTTGGCCATTCCAGGGCATGGGGATGAACCCTATGGACCCGATCTTTGAATTGTGATGAATGAATTGAATTGTTGCTAGGATTGATATAAGGTTATGTTGTGATTGATTTATTACGGGTAGCTAGGAATTTCCATCGATTGGGATTTGCAAGAGATTGGATCTCAATTGATGGGAAGGCCTAGATATTCGATTTAGGTTTATAATTGAGATTCTCTAGACTTGGTTTGCAAAAGATTGGACCAAAGCTAGGATTTTTATTATAAATCTATACTAATATTCGTTTGCAAGAGATTGGACGAATACGAACTATCATAACCTAGATCTGGCTCGAGTTTACACGAGAGTGGGCTCGAGATGCGATTGGACAATGACGTTGATCTTCACGCTAGTGGTTTAGGTTAGGGTTTGCACGAGAGTGTGCCCTAATTTAGGTTGCTAGAGACCGGCAATAGCGTGAGAGCGTGAGCTTGGTTCGACATTAAGTTGCGACTAGTTCATCTACATTCAACCTTTGCAACATTGAGATTCATGATTCACAAGGATAAGTGACGGTCCGTAGTGGGGATTTCCTATCCCTAGACGCTTTATTATATTGAATTTTATTTGCTATTTAAACGATTGTGACACTATTATCAAAACCATTCCATTATTCCATCGATAGCTAGGTGATCAAAATAAAGTACTGTCAATTGTCCTCCCTGAGTTCGATACTCGCTCGTCACTACGACGTGCGCTTGCGGTAAGACTACAGTCATTTTCCGGGTGTATATCCGAGCGCGATCAAGTTTTTGGTGCCGTTGCCGTGGAGGCAACGATATTTTATTTTATTTACTTAGTTATTTCTTTTTATTTTTATTATTTTTACATTTTATTCCTCTATCGTCTAACAATTCCATCAAGACTCTCTTTTTCTGTGCATGTACACGAGATCGAAGGCACATTAAGAAGATATATTTGATCCCTAGATCGAGCGTACGGCAAGGAGGCTTAGAGTCGAGAGGAGACTTGCTATAAAGGAAGATCATATGACTGCTCCGGAGACACCAGAGGAGTTAGCGGCACGTATGGCTAGGCTTGTCTCTATCCGAGATAGGCTACGGCCTAAGACCACTTCTACTACCTCATCGATTGTGATGCCGGAGTTGGAGGCGGACAAGAACTTCGAGCTTAAAACGGGACTTGTGGTGTTGATGCAACAAGACCCATTTCATGGGAACTCCCAAGAAAACCCACACTACCATTTACAGTTATTCTTGTCTAAATGTGCTACTTTTCAGATGCCCGGTGTGCCGGCCGACACTATTCGACTGTGCCTCTTTCCATTTACTCTTAGAGACAAGGCATTATATTGGTTGATGACGCAAGCCGAGGGGACCTTCACTACATGGGATGAGTTGGCGAGCGCATTTGTAAACAAATTCTACCCATCATCCAAGACTGTCGAGATAAGAAGCGCGCTAATGTCCTTCAAGCAAGGACATCAGGAAACTCTATTTGAGGCATGGGAGCGCTTCAAAGATCTCCAACACCAATGCCCCCCATCATAGTATTGAGCCATGGGATCTTGTGCATAGCTTTTACAACGGATTGCAACCGGGCACCAAGCAAATAATTGATGCAACCGCCAATGGAGCTATTTTGTCTAAGACGTCGGATGATGCTACGGCCTTACTCGAGGAGATGGCCTCAAATAACCAACAATGGGGCAACGAGAGGGGACATTCTTCGTCATCCTTGAAGCCGACAAGTATTTATGAGGCAAAGGCCGTAGCGGAGCTCTCTACAAAGTTTGATTCCATCCACAAGGTCGTGGAGAGATTGGAGAAGTTGATAACTGAACCGCATGGAGCCCCCACCGTTTCTACATCGGGAGGAAGCATGAGCGATTGGCAAGACCAAGGTCATGTTATGTTTGTTGGAGGGGAGCAAGGAGAAGGAGCTACAGAGCAAGTTTAATATTTTGCAGGAAGCACCGGTTATTGGGCAAACCCGGCTACGAGAAATCACCCGGGATTTTCATATGCTAATAATGATGGAGCCTTGAATCCACCACCGCAACAACCACAAGCCCGACCCCCACAACAACCACAATATCCACTGAGAGGACCCCAACAACAAAACTTCCCACCGAGGCAACAAGCGGGACCATATAGACCTCCGGGGTACAATCAAGGATGGAGAGCTCCCAAGCCACCGCGAGCACCGCCAAGGTCGGAACATGAAGCGAGGGTTGGAGAATTCATGGCTGAATAAAAGAAGATAAATGCTAGATTGATGGCCCAACAAGACTCTCTCAACACCGTCGTAGCACAATTATCTGAGCAACTAGCATTGCTCAATAAGAACACTCAACAATTGCCGGCTCAACCGGAACAAAACCCTCGGAGTAATACCGGCCACATCAATGCGGTTATGGCGGTAACTACAAGGGGCGGGAAGTATACTATCCCCGTAATGATTCAAACCGAGGAGCCGAGGGAAGAAATTTTGGATGACAAGGAGTCGATCAATGAAGAGGAGGGCCCAAAAGAGCCAAAAGACGGTGAATAATCTGAAATTGATAAGCCACAAAAGGAGCGCACTTACATGCCACTGGTACCCTTCCCATAATGGTTGGTAAAGGCAAAGATTGAGAAACGGCTTGCCAAATTTCTGGAGTATTTGCAAGGAGTGAGCTTGAATATTCCTTTCTTGGACGCTATTGTAGAAATACTGTCATATGCTAAGTTCCTAAAAGACTTGATTGCGGGAAAGAAGCGAAAGGAGAAGATAATGCTCGCCGAGCAAGGTACATGGTTAACCCAGAAGGAGAAGAAGCCTACAAAATTTAAAGATCCCGGAAGCTTCTGCATTCCTTACACGCTTGGAGGAGTCCCGCTACAAAAAGCTTTGGTAGATTTGGGAGCAAGTGTGAGCCTAATGCCCCTCACGATGTTTAATAAATTAAATACGGAGATCGACCTAAAGGCGTCGGATATGAGAATACAACTAGCGGACGGTCGGATCACTAGGCCGGTGGGAATTGCGGAGAACATACCGCTCCAAGTACCGGGAGGAATTTGTTTGCCGTGCGACTTCGTGGTGATGGATATTAAGGAGGAGTGTGATACGTCGCTAATTCTTGGACGCCCTTCTTGGCCACCGCCGGCGTGATAGTTGACGTGAGAGAGGGCACCTTGTCTTTGAACGTCGGAAACATTGAAGTTGGGCTTCACATTCCTAAGGCAATGAAGCACATGCCTTGGACGGAGGACATCGATTACGTGGACCTCCTCGACAAGGTCATTGACGATGCTATGTCATTTGCTATTGGAGCTAAGCACGATGACGGCCTTGACGAAGGCCAATCTTCTAAAGATGGCGAGATGATGGGAGACCCACCGGGTCCTTTTATGGACGATGAAAAAGACGACGCTGATGTCATAAGAATCAAAGAGCTATGCAGCTATCCACGACGAAAAATGCAAAGAAAGTTCCACCGGACAAGAAATTATCGCCTCCGGCAAAGAAAAAGGACGGTAAAAGCTCAAGCTTGGAGGAATCATCTCCCATTACCACCCATGATGAAGGGGAGCCGAGGAATGCCTATGAACATCAACAACCAAACCCAAGTGGCCTTCCTGGCAAGTTTGACGCACGCATCTCACATGCACCGAATATCGAGCATTAAACGAGCATCTTAAGGGGTCGAGCTCAAGACCTTAAACGAGCGCTTGTCAGGAGACAACCCGACGGATTTATCTTATTTTTAGTTGAATTTTTCATTTTATTTTTGTTTTAGATATTTGTTAGTGTTTACAGTCAAGAGTCGATGAAAATCCTGACAACGGGCTCTATTTTTCATGACAGGAGATGGAGAACAAGGAACCATTTGAATGGAGCATGACCATGGCAACGGAGAGCGCTCCAGGAATGCGCTCAGGCCTACGGAGAAGGAAGAAACTGACAGGGAGAAGAAAAAATAGAAAGTAGAAGAAAAACAGAGAGTCAGAGCTGAAATTAGCAACCCACTCGGCCGAGTGACTTTGTCATTCAGCCGAGTGAAGACCATACTCAGCCGAGTAGGGTACTGATCAGGGAAGATTTTAAAAACCACTCTCTGTATTTTATATGCCACTCGGCTGAGTGACTTAGTCCCTCGACCGAGTGAATCAGACACTTTCAGCACTCGAAAAGATCTGAGTGGCCTTGCCACTCGGTCGAGTGACCTTTGTCTACTCGTCCGAGTGGTAAGACGTACTCGCCCGAGTCGCTACTTTTACGGAAAATTTTCGAAACATTTTGAACTGAGCCCCTCGTCTGAGTATACGCGTCACTCGGCCGAGTAACTAACCCTATATATTCGAAATCGCGGGCTCATTTCCCAAAAATCTCAAAAATCCCCAAAATTCATTCTCGCGGCCCCGAGCTTCTCCCCATTCGACTGAACAGCCCCACCCTTCGCCCGAGCCACCCTGACCCGCCGGCCGAGTCACCGTCCCCCTCGTCGACCCGCGCCTGCCCGCCGCCGCCTGTGCCACGCTCCCTGTTGCCGTCCCACCGCCATTAAGCCCTATTTTGCCCTTTTCTCCCAATCTCTGATACGTAAGCCCAATTCCTCCCTGAATCAAATTAAACACCACTCACATCTATTACTCCTAATCTTACCCAATACTTATTGATTTTCATTGCTGATTTGTGAATTTGTGTTTCAGGCTAGCTTAGGGGAGATACAGGAGCTAATTTGGAGCTTCTCGGAGGAGGCGATCCTTCGCATGCATCCACCGCTTGCACTCACGTCATGTTTGGGTACACTTGTTCCTTATTTACAGCACTTCGCATTTGGGTGGGCACGGCACTCGGCTCACATGCCACCCCGCACTAAGTGGAGCACGCGGGTGCCCACTTCCAAGCGGAAGAGGACCGGTGATCCTGGCTCCTCTTCCGCTAGAGCAGACTCCCCTCCACCTAGCCTGCCACCACCCACACTTCCACCTCCTACCGCACCTATTCCACCTCCACCGGTACAGCCTGCCCCAGCTTTCGACACGATGGGGATTACGTTCAGAGATGACGCACACCGCCACAGATTTGAGCGTATCTCCCACCATTCGATCGTACTCTCTAGGTTCGCACACCTTGCAGATTTCAAGCGCCTAAGGGTACTTGAGGGTCTACTCCCGTTATATGACAACGTGGGGTGGTGTGACTTTTTGTCGGTGTCGGCGGACACCTATATCCGGCCGACGCAAGAGGTTCTGATTTCTACTGCTAGGACTCCTAGAGGTTGCTCTTTCCGACTAATGGATTGTGAGTGCGAGATCACTCTCGACATGCTCCGAGCCTACTTTCAGTGGCCCCCAGTCCCGGACCCAAACTGAGCCTATATTCCCACGCACATCCCCCCGCCGTCATTCGACACACACGCCTTCTGGACACGTATCACTGGATCGCCCCTCGCTTTTGACCCTAGCCGGGCCAAGGCTCAGCTATCCTCCACCCATGCCTTCGCATTGCACAGCGCCTGACGCACCCGAAACCTACACCTAGGTTCCACCTGGCGGTGTCACGATCGCCAAGCGTGGTATGGCCCCTAGGCTTCAATTCTGGGCTCAATCCGCAAGCGGACGGTGTCGAGTTATAGTATAAATGATATCGAATCCCACATGGATGGCGATAGTGTCAATGGATTCTTAGTTTATTTCTAAGTCTCGAAGTGAGATAGCTATCGGGGTAAAAGATTTGGTTGAGGTGTTGTTGTTGTAATACTAATAAAAGGGACTAGGGCGTTAGGGATCACCACTAAGATCGTTGGAGGTCGACGTTGGAATAGGATCCTTGCATTGCATTAGGGTTAGGGATTAATCCCCCAATTCGTACCACTCTCGTGGGTTAGAATTGCGGGGGTATTTTGGTGGCTCTCGTTGACGCAATGGCGGTAGCCGTCAACATAGCAATATAGTTCGTCGATGGGTCTCCTTAAGGCACGAGCATTGGTCGGATCCATCGATTTCCCTATTCGAATCCCAGAGATACCCCTTAAGCGCATCAATTCCACAGATCGTGGGCATGATCTCAGTATGGGTTATCTAGGGATTCGGTAGGAATGACCGAAATACTTCCCTAAATCCATAATTCAACGTAGGGATCCAGATCTACGTTTTCCCCATAGGATCCTAGGGCTAACCCATCAGCCCTAGAAAGATCTACTCACTCATGATATTGTTAACAGATAAAAAAGCAATTTTTAGACACGAACACATCAATGCAGATTAATAAAATAGAGATAAAAACTTACAGTGAAGAACGAAGAGAATTGCGATTTATAGATCTAGAAATAGCTCCAAGTTTCCAAGAGCAAGAGAAATCAAGAACGAAAGTAGTAATCTCCAAGTTTTTGATCCAAAATTCCTTAATACAAATTAATCTAAAATTATAACTCTTCACAATCGCCTCAGCTCTCCTCAAAACTATTTTTCGAACTCAAAATGAATCCCCCTTAAGCCGTCGCGCACAGCTCCCAGCTTCAGTGCCAAAAAATCGCGCAATCGACGTCTTCAGCAAACTTTCCAAAAATAGCACTGGTATTGCCGACTGAGTAGGTGACTCGGTCGAGCAATGCACTGCTCGTTCGGTCGCTCGAACCGAGTAGATGAGCTGCTTGACCGAGCACTAGGTTCGAGCCAGCCCGTATCAGCTCCTCTTCTCAAATTGAAGCTGCTCGGTCGAGCTGCTAAACTGCTCGGACCGAGCAGTCTGGGAAAACTATCTCCAGGAGCTGCTGGGTATCTCTCTTTTTCTCCTCTGCTCTCTCTCTTCTCCTCCAATGGCTCCGCAAGTGTGGCCAACTCCTCCAGAGCCTCGCCAATAAGCTTACGAGCATATCGGATGTGTCCATACCCAAGTGGGGTCCCAAATCGCTCCAAAATCCCTGAAAAATCATAAAACACTATAAAACTCGAATATATCGTTAGAAATGCAATATCGTAGTAAAATGTGGGATTTGGATGCAAAAATGGCATGAGATGCAATGCAATGATGATATGAAAATAGTAGAAAATATGGACACATCAAAATCCCCCAAGCTTACCTCTTACTCGTCCTCGAGAAAGACGAATAATCGGTACGCCGGGATGAAAACAAAAAGAAATAAGAAAAATGAAAATAGAAAGATAGGAAAAATAAAAAGAGAAGTGAGAGGAGAGTGCTAAGGATGATCGGTCAGATCTCAGGCCTAAATGGTATATCACGATGCTCTGAATGATAAACATACATGCTATTGGCAATTTCTAGATTTACAAATCATATGACTAGCATGCAATGCAGGCAAAGAATAGGGATCTACTGAAATAACGCCATCAAATCATATCAATCTCATGCAATCCCTAGAGTCTAGTATAAAGAAGTTGGCAACACCCTTTTCAATCACAAATACACGAGGAGCATAAAGAGATCACACAACAGGCAATAGAAAAAAATCATGCCATTCAGATATTCATTTCGATTCATGAAAAATCTCCAAAAACTAAAACAATTCGTAAAGTTCAGGTGTTATTAAATATCCCCGTTATGCACCGTCCCCACTCTAATGTCATGCTCACTCATGTGATCAGTTGGTTTACCCCCAAGCTTAGCTTGAGGCGTCACATCTAAGAATATGATATGGAATTTTTTCTCTTTTCTTCCCAGAATAAATGATAGCTTCTAATGAAATGATATAAAACATTATTTATTCATCATTCATTTTTTTCATTTAGAAGCTATACCTTTTCCTTTGGTTTGGAAAGTGAGATGCGGTAAAGATAGCTGTGGGGTGTAACCAACTGATATGTAGAGATATAAATAGATATGTAGAGAAGGAAAAATAATAAGACTCTCGGTTCACTCATAACAGGGTGCACAACGGTTTGATAAAATAATACCCTAACTAAACTCATAGATAGTATGGATATTTTCATTTCTCTAAACGAATACTGAAAAGGCATGCAGTAAATAGTACCATAGCAGCAGGCATGCAATCAGAAGTGAATAAGATAAAAACAGATACTCCAAGTGTTCTAGTGATGCGTGAACCTAGGTGCATTTCCCAACATAGATCATACTGGATACTAATTCACGCGTTCGATTTTCAATTCATTTTAAGCATTAAATCAGATAGATCAGCAAAAGAAATGCACGCATATAGATAGTAAAACTGAAATTTACCCTAATAGCATGTCATCGAAAATGGGCATCGTAAAAGACTAATAAGGCCGCAAGAAATATCATCATGCAAGACATCCTTAGCAAATAAAGAGAAAAATGCGGAGAAAAGAGGAAGATAAAAAAAGAAAAAAAAGATGCATGCACGGTGAAAAAATAAAATATGATGTAAAATGAGAAAAAAGAATAACGACGTGAAAAAGCAGTGGAAAAATGAAAAAAAAAGACTAAAATAAGGAAAGAAAATGTAAAAGAAAAAATCAAAAATAAAGTGGTAGTGCTTATCCCCCAAGCTAAACCTAACAGTTTCCTTACTGCTAAGAAAACGCTCGTAAGTGGGAGATGATGCTAAAGGGGTGGGGTGGATGGGGGAATAAAATAAACAAAACTATGCAAAAAAGGAAATAAAAACATGAAATGATGTAATGCGGAATGAAATATGATGCATGAGTGGCTCCTCCCCCAAGCTATGTAAGTGAAAAGCCCCGAACAGACAGATGGGCTCAGTATAAATTTGGGAGGCAAAAACTCGTATGGATGACATCAAGCAGAGGCACCACCCTCTGGGGTAGTGATGGGTCCCTCTGTTGTGGACCAAGAGTGGTAGATGGAAGATCTGGCTGGAAGTCGTGAAGAGGGTCAGTTCGAATGTGATTAATGAGGCTCCAAAGGAAGGGTAGGTCTCGCTCGACCGATTGTTGAGTCATTGCACCACCATACCCTGCTAGTAGGAGCATGGCGGAGAAATGGTCGGCTTGGTCATCGTCACGGAATGTAACCTCATATTCTGCGTCGCCTATGTAAAGGGGTAGAGGGGGAAGGGGGCGGTGGGTGGTGCAAGGGTATTGATGGATGATTCAACGACAGTGTTGGTTCGAGTAGGCAAGCGTGTACGACGTGTACACCGGGTAGGTCTAGGGTTTGATGTGCCGGTGTTGGTGGGCCTAGCACGGCGTGGATGCATTGTGCAAATGGAGTAGAATAGTGTTGTACTATGTAAAACAAATAGGGGAACGAATTTACCAACTTAGAATGAGATGGCGTTGTGGTTGGTGTCGTATGCCTTTGATCCGGAGTATCCCCCAAGCTGTTTATAGAATTGTCTTCTGACGTTGGCAAATCGTACCTAAAATAGGGATAGGAAGAACGTCAGTATATTAAGGCATAAGTAAGTGAATTGTAGGCATGTGGTGCGCGGTGGGGATTTTAGGGTCGCTGAGAGGGAGATGGGGGGCTCGGTTGGAAATTTTTGCGAGAAATGGCCGGATGCTGGGGGGGAAGAAAGGCTATTTGGAGAGGTGGGGACGGCCGTGGGGAGGAAGGGTCGGGTCGATTGAATAGATTGGGTGAAAAATTAGGTTACAGTGTTGAAGGGCGCAGGCGGGCGCGGTTCAAATGTGAAGCAGCCCGATAAGAAACAACAGACGACTCGGACCGAGCAATTTGATTGCTCGGCCGAGTGAGTAGGAGATAAGATGACTCAGACCGAGCAACAAGATTGCTCGGTCGAGTAAGTAGCAGGAAGAACGAGATAAAATCATAGGAATACTCCCTTGTCTGCTCAGTCGAGCAAGGATTACTCGGTCGAGCTGAAAACTGCTCAGGCCGAGTCAGAAATGCTCGGGCCAGGTTGACAGAGTGACGATTTTTCGACATTGCCAAAAGCCTGTAGTACTCGACCGAGTAATAGGCTGTCGGGCCGAGTCTATTTTTACTCGGACCGAGCAGGATACTGCCGGGCCGTGTAGAAATAACACTCTTTCCTTCCTTTTTCGTGTCTTCTTTGCTCGATCGAGCTGTAAACTGCTCGATCGAGTCACCTGTGCCTTTTCTGCCCCAATTTCCTGAGCTATCTCCTGCTGCCCTCTATCTTCCTTCCAATGATCTGCTCCAGTATCTAACCTATACAAAGTAGAAATTCATCAATTTTTCTACAGTTTTCAAAATTTTATCTCTAAAATATAAAACAAGAGTAAGAAACGGAAAGATAAGATCCGAAGTCCAAGAAATTAGGTTGCCTCCCAATAAGCGCTCGTTTTTAGTCGTGAGCTCGACTCCCCTGAATTTACACGTTGTCATCGGGGAATCCCTCTAGGAAGTACGTCTCTCCTGGTCCTATATGTTCTCCAGCTCTGTAAGGTTTAATTCTCTGACCGTTAACCTTGAAGTTTCCGTTCTTTCCTTCGAGCTCAATGGGACCTCCTGGGGATAAGCTTACTATCTTGTAGGGACCGGACCACCTCAACTTTAACTTTCGGGGGAAGAGACATAGTCTTGAGTTAGACAGAAGTACCTGGTCGCCAACATCATGGCGAACAACCGTGATATTTCTATCATGATAGGCTTTGGTCCTCTCTTTGTATATCTTCACATTTTCATAAGCATGACGCCGAATTTCGTCCAATTCATCGCTGTGAAGGGCTCGTCTCGTGGCGGCGCTTTGGTAATCAAAATTCATTTTCTTTATCGCCCAATATGCTCTATGCTCCAATTCTATCGGAAGATGGCAAGCTTTTCCATACACTAGTCTGTATGGGGTTGTGCCGATGGGAGTTTTGAAGGCAGTGCAGTATGCCCAAAGGGCATCACCCAACTTGTGTGACCAATCCTTCCTTAAGGCGCTAACTGTTTTTTCCAGGATGCTTTTTATTTCCCTATTTGATACCTCCACTTGGCCGCTAGTCTGAGGGTGATAGGCGAGGGCGACCTTCTGATGAACTCCATATTTTTTCAGCATCGTCTCGAACTTTCTCTCGATGAAATGACTCCCTCCATCACTTATGATCGTCAGGGGACTCCAAAGCGAGGGAAGATAGTATTCTTGAAAAACTTGGCTACTATCCTCGCGTCGTTTGTCGGGGTGGCTATGGCTTCCATCCACTTTGAGACATAATTAACGGCGACCAAGATGTACTTGTTACCGTTACTCGATGGGAAAGGTCCCATGAAATCAACGCCCCAACAGTCGAATAGTTCTATTTCCAAGATGCTGTGGAGGGGCGTTCCATTCTTATTCATGATATTCCCCGTCCTCTAGCATCTGTAGCACTTCCTTATGTATTCACTTACATCCTTGAATATGGTGGGCCAGTAGAAACCACTATGGAGAATTTTCGCCGTGGTTTTGGTGACAGTTGCATGCCCACCGCATGGTTGATCGTGGCAGTGCGATATAATAGAGGTTGCTTCTTCTTTTGGGATACATCGTCTGATGATCCCGTCGACGCACATCCTAAATAGGTACGGGTCGTCCCAGAAGTAACTCTTGGCGTCATGTAGGAACTTCCTCCTTGAATAGGTCGCCAACCCATGCGGAACTATCCCACTCACCAAATAATTCACTATATCGGCGTACCAGTGGGCTTCAGAGGAATTCGTCGCAAATAATTGTTCACCGGTGAACGAATCATCAATCAGCAAGCTGTTATCCCCATGCATCTGAATTAACCGCGACAAGTGGTCTGCTACGACGTTTTCTACTCCCTTCTTGTCTTTGATCTCGATGTCAAATTCTTGGAGCAGGAGGATCCACCGTATTAGACGAGTTTTAGCATCCTTCTTGCTTAGTAGATATTTCAACATCGCATGGTCCGTGTGGATGATCACCTTGGACCCCAAAAGGTAGGATCTGAACTTCTCAATAGAATAGACTACGGCTAACAGATCTTTCTCCGTAGTGGTGTAGTTCTTTTAAGCATCATCCAAGGTTTTGCTAGAGTAGTATATAGCATGAAGATTTTCCTCCTTCTTTTGACCAAGAACAACTCCTACTGCCTGGTCATTAGCATCACACATAAGCTCAAACGGCAGGTTCCAGTCCGGCGGCTATATAATCGGCGCCGAGATGAGAGCTTCATTCAACCTGTTAAAGGCTAGCAAACAAGCGTCAGTAAACATAAAGGGGTGTTCTTGGCTAAGAGCTCCGTGAGCGGGCGAGCAATATTAGAAAAATCCTTTATAAATCGTCGGTAAAAACCGCGTGCCCTAGAAAACCACGGATACCCTTGAGGTTAGTGGGTGGCGGTAAACTTTTAATAACCTCAACTTTGGCCTTATCGACCTCAATTCCTTTAGAAGTGATGACATGCCCAAGAACAACTCCTTCTGTCACCATGAAATGACATTTTTCCCAATTCAAAGTAAGATTATTGTCTTGGCACCGTTCTAAGACCTTGGACAAATTAGCTAAGCAACCATCAAACTCGGTGCCATAAACGGAAAAATCGTCTATGAAGACCTCCATGATATTCTCGATGAAATCTGAGAAAATCGACGTCATGCACCTTTGAAATGTGGCTGGTGCGTTAGCCCAAACGACATTCTTCGATAAGCGAAGGTGCTGTAAGGACATGTAAACGTCGTTTTCTCTTGGTCTTCTCGATGCAACGGGATTTGGAAAAATCCGGAGTATCCGTCTAAGTAGCAGAAGTATTTGTGCTTAGCTAAGCGTTCGAGCATTTGGTCTATGAAGGGCAGAGGGTAATGGTCCTTCCTGGTGGCTTTATTCAGTTTCCTATAATCGATACACATACGGCACCCGATGACAGTCCTAGTGGAGATTAGTTCATCCTTGTCATTTCTCACGACTGTCATGCCCCCTTTTTATGGACAACCTGCACGGAACTAACCCATTTACTATCAGAAATGGGATAAATGATGTCAGGCTCTAAAAGCTTCATGACCTCCTTTTTCACCACCTCTTTCATGTTAGGGTTCAATCGCCTTTGCGGCTCAATGGAGGTGGCATCCTTATCCTCTAGGTGAATCCTATGCGTACATATGGTCTCGCTGATACCCTTCAGGTCAGAGATGTTGTACCCTATCACTTTTCTGTGAGACGTAAGGACTTTTAGGAGACTCTCTAGCTGGGGCCCGGTGAGGGCCGCATTCACAATAACAGGGTAAGTGGAATCTTCCCCTAGAAAAGCATATTTCAAATTGGCGGAGAGGGGTTTCAGTTCTACCTGAGGGGGCGCTGTACCCCCGTCATCTCTTGCTTGTGAGAAAGATGCATCCTCGATCTCGGATTCAGAAGGTGAAAATTCTTCGTTTGCAGAATTATAAGAGGAGCAGGGAGATGATGGTGCGTCGAGGCAGACGTCTGCAGGTTTCATTCCCGTAGCACACCTGTCAACAGAGGCAAGGTTTTCAGGTATGCGTTTGCTATCAAACATAAAATCTGGAGTACTTCCCTGGTTGATGTGGTTTTGCGATGGTAATGAGTCTGTGTACTCCTCATAGGCATGTTCTTCATATGCTGAAATCTGCAGAAGGCTGTCGTTATAGAAGAGTAATGTATCTCCCTCGTGCCGCACATAGATTCCATCAGCTACGGCGACACCATCTAGGGCGTCCGCATTATGGAAAGCGTTTGCGATGAAAACCGAGAGCTCTTGCATAGCTGGGTCGTCTGTAGGAAATTCAACTGGGCCATGGGCCCATACATCAGCTACCACGCTCTCTATTATCTCAAGCATCTGAGAATCATTCAATGACTCCAATTGATGAGTCTCTCCCCAGTATGCATCAACAGGTGGAGTCTCAATGGTCTGAAGGAGCATTACGTTCTCTTCGAAGCTTATGCAAATATCGTCTTCAATGGTACCTGCATCAAAAACCTGGTTCATTATATGATCCATAACTAATTACTGATTTGCGTTACCTGCAACATAGGTTCCTAAGCCGATAAATCGAACTGCATCAATCAGTTCTCTAGCCGCGCATTCAACCATGGACTCGTCCATGCGCGAGTCTTGGAAGCCGTGCAAATGATAAGGAGAGAAGCTGAACTCCTATGAGTCGCTATCAGACTCACAGGTCCACTGCACTTGCATTACCATCTCCATTATTCCTGATTGGTAAGGAAATAATTGCTAGCTGGAGGAAGATGTCAGTAGCAAGGAAGAGAAAATAGAAAGAGAATGAAAATGGTGGAAAGGAGAGAAATGATTAGAATGCTAGCAAACTTCACAGATAGAGAAAATAAACTGAGGTAAAACACAATTTCCGTCCCCGGCAACAACGCCAAAAACTTGACGCACCCGAAACATACACTTAGGTTCCACCTGGCGGTGTCACGACCGCCAAGCGTGGTATGGCCACTAGGCTTCAATTCCGGGCTCAATCCGCAAGCGGACGGTGTCGAGTTATAGTATAAATGATATCAAATCCTACAGGGATGGTGATAGTGTCAATGGATTCTCAGTTTATTTCTAAGTCTCGAAGTGAGATAGCTATCGGGGTAAAAGATTTGGTTGAGGTATTGTTGTTGTAATTTAATAAAAGGGACTAGGGCGTTAGGGATCGCCACTAAGATCGTTGTGGGTCGACGTTGGAATAGGATCATTGCATTGCATTAGGGTTAGGGGATTAATCCCCCAATTCGTACCCTCTCGTGGGTTAGAATTGCGGGGTATTTCGGTGGCTCTCGTTGACGCAATGGCGGTAGCCGTCAACATAGCAATATAGTTCGTCGATGGGTCCCCTCAAGGCACGAGCCGGGCATGGTCACGAGCCTTGGTCGGATCCACCGATTTCCCTATTCGAATCCCAGAGATACCCCTGAAGCGCGTCAATTCCACAGATCGTGGGCATGATCTCAGTACGGGTTATCTAGGAATTTGATAGGATTGACCGAATACTTCCCTAAATCCATAATTCAACGTAGGGATCCAGATCTACGTTTTCCCCATAGGATCCTAGGGCTAACCCATCAGCCCTAGAAAGATCTACTCACTCATAATATTGTTAACGGATAAAAAAGCAATTTTTAGACATGAACACATCACTGCAGATTAATAAAATAGAGATAAAAACTTACAGTGAAGAACGAAGAGAATTGCGATTTATAGATCTAGAAATAGCTCCAAGTTTCCAAGCGGAAGAGAAATCAAGAATGAAAGTAGTAATCTCCAAGTTTTTGATCCAAAATTCCTTAATACAAATTAATCTAAAATTATCACTCTCCATAATCGCCTCAGCTCTCCTCAAAACTATTTTTCGAACTCAAAATGAATCCCCCTTAAGCCGTCGCGCACAGCTCCCAGCTTCAGTGCCAAAAAAATCGCGCAATCGACGGCTTCAGCAAACTTTCCAAAAATAGCCCTGGCATTACCGACCGAGTAGGTGACTCGGTCGAGCAATGCACGGCTCGTTCGGTCGCTCAGACCGAGCAGATGAGCTGCTCGACCGAGCACTACAGGGAATCGAGAGAATTCAAAATTGCCGCTCTGCCTACCCGGACCGAGTCAGCTCTGCTCGGTTCGAGTAGGGGTCTGCTCTGTCTGAGTAGGGGTCGACTCGGTCAGCTACTTGGGCCGTGTCACTGGACTGCTTCAGTCGTGGAATTTGAGGCTGCTCGACCGAGCAGATGAACTGCTCGGTCCGACCAGCCCGTATCAGCTCCTCTTCTCAAATTGAAGCTGCTCGGTCGAGCTGCTGAACTGCTCGGACCGAGCAGTCTGGGAAACTATCTCCAGGAGCTGCTGGGGTGTGTCTCTCTCTCTCTCTCTCTCTCTCCTTTGCTCTCTCTCTTCTCCTCCAATGGCTCCAAAAGTGTGGCGAACTCCTCCAGAGCCTCGCCAATGAGCTCACGAGCATATTGGATGTGTCCATAGCCAAGTGGGGTCCCAAATCGTTCCAAAATCCCTGAAAACTCATAAACTACTACGAAACTTGAATATATTGTCAGAAATGCAATATCGTAGTAAAATGTGGGATTTGGATGTGAAAATGGCATTAGATGCAATGAAATGATGATATGAAAATAGTAGAAAATATGGACACATCAGCGCCTCATGGCGACCACTTTCTTAGCGAGGTATGAGCCGGGGACGATGTCGACCCCTGAGCTTTACATGCTCTATGGGATGACTCGAGCGCGAGCCTTTCAGAGAGGTGGAGACGTCTTACTCCCCACAGTTCAGATTGACATAGCTTGTTGGTACTTGGACCGTATAGTTATTTCTGTCGGCGCTAGGATGCCTATCTGTTGCGGCGGTCTGATTACTCTTCTGGCTTCCCATGTGCAGAGTAAAGCTACCAGCTGGCTTGTTGTGACCACTGGGCCCCACTTCCCTTTCCATAGATGTTATGGCTCGCATGAGGATGCTGCGTCCTCATGGTCAGCACCACTGGGTATGGCTACGCGGTCCTTTTGGCACGGATTACATGGTTCTCTCGAGCCCCACTCGGACTCATATTGGACCCACATGAGGAGAGTGTATTCCATCGATGGACGTCAACATACCTGTTGCATACGTGCTAGAGCCTGAAGGTGCTCAGCAGGAGCCCCTCCTTCCACCTCTGGACCCGGAGATCCCTCAGCATGCTCCTGATTTGTCTGCACCTCCCGACACCTCTGTCCACACTTCTGTCAGTGTCAGGAGCACACTTGCTAAGTGCACCACCACCACCACCACCACCTCTATGCCGATGTCCATCGACCCTATTTCTGCTGCGAGTCCTGAGCGCCCCACCGCCATTCTTGAGAGCGACGAGCCCTCTTTTGCTTCCGCAGTGGAGACCATGTCCGCTTTCTTATTCTTGAACCCTGGGGAGTCATTTTCTGCACACTTCACGGCCTCCCCAGTCGTCGACCTTACCGTCTCCACTGCAGCTGTCTTCTCCGAGAGTGTCGTGACTTCTGTCCCCATTTATGTGTCACCGACCTCTCTGACCTCCTCACCCGCTGTCACCATTTCAGTTTCTGCTGCTGCTCCCTCTTCCTCGACCATTCCCGTGTCTCAGCCTCCCACAGAGGCCGAGCGAGTTCTAGTGAGCATAACACCACGGCCCCACCCCGTTGTTGCGCTAGTTGTTTACGGTAGCCGTGTGAGACAGCCCTGTTCCTCACCTGTTCGACCCTCTGCTCCACCTCTCACTGACACCCTAATTCAGCACCTGCGTGCTCTAGAGGGGGCAGTTAGTGGGCTCAGAGGAGATTTCCATGCCCTCTCCGCTACCGTTAGTGCTGTACAGTCTCGCGTCGTTTTACTTACTGGTATTCAGGCTAGCCTGAACCAGATTCTTGCGCGACTGTCAAAGCCGCCATCTTCCGCTCCCCATACCACCACCTAGCAGCTGCTGCCACCACCTCCTCCATAGGATGGTGCTGGTGCTCCACCGCCCACTTAGGCACACGCTGGATGCCTCTCCTACTTTTGCTGATGCTATGCTGTCATTTAGCCTGCTGATTTTGCACCCCTCATCCAAACACATTTTGGTCACATTTTGCTCATATTTGTCTATATCATTTTGGGAGAGAGGATGTATTTTTGGGGACAATTACATTGCATGTTCTTGATCTCTGCATGCATCACTTGCATATCCATGCCATTTTCTTTTATTTTCATCATTCATGAATCCTCACCCACCCCACCCATATCATTTTTTCTCAGTGTGCCACACTTTGCACATTGAGGACACTGTGCCGTTTAGCATGGGGGAGTGAGTGTCTCACACACTTTTTATTTTCTTCATTTTCACTATTATTTTTCCACCTTTCTTTATTTTACACTTATTTTCACCCACTTTTTCATTTTTTCCTCTCATGCATCACGTTTTGTTTACTTTTTGTGTGTGCTGCATATGTATAGTAGTTCTTGATTTTCTTTTATCATTATTTCTTTTATCCTTTTTGGCTAGAGATGAATTTTCTGTGATGATGATGACGTGGATTTAGCTTATCTCTATATGCATATTATCTTGTCATGCCATCATTTTTATTTCAGATATCATATGCTATGCTTTGCTATGCATTCGAGATAGTAACCCGCACCTTCATTATATGAATGTGAATGAAATTCTTCTATTAACTGAGTCTGATAATTTATATGGTGTGCTTTTCGTAGAAAACACACCAAGCTTCACGCATTGAATGCCTATATTTGGAGTATTGCTTTGTTGTCTGATATCACTTCTTTTTGTATGAAAACTGTACGCTTCACTTTCAGGTTGATTGAATGTATGCTATGTTGATATAACTGGAATAGTTTACTTTCTGAAAACAAACCGAGTAGATTACATTACTCTACTGAAAGTTGTCGTGCACATTCTATAGAGTGAACTGAGCATTACATATTTTTCTTTCTCCACATATCTTGGACATCATTTCTATACTTATATCTTTCTATCTTTTGATTTGGGATCCTTATTGTATATATGTGATACAAAAAAATAAAAGAAAAAGAGAAAAAAGAAAGAAAAAAGGAGAAGTACATATATGATCCCATTTCATTTATTTCTCGCTTTCTTCCCTCTTTTATTTTTCATTTTTTTGGAGCTTCAAAAATGGGGAAAGTCTTATGGTTTTGTCTGATGCTACCACGCTTATGGTTAAGCTTGGGGGAGGAGATCCAATGATGTGTGAGAGAGTGACTACTTGTCTGTGCATGACAACCTAAGCTAGGTAATTTTCTATACTCAAGGAGATTACTAAAAGTATTACGAAATCCAGGGATTGAGATTTGGCATACATTTCATGAAAACCACTCCTTTCTATTCTTATTGTTTCATATTCTGTGATACCTCTTATACTCTAAATAGAAAGAGATCAATTGAAAAGTGTGTGGTCTACGATTATGTATATTACTTTAGATGCTTCAGACGATGCTAATTCTAGAATGACTTCAAGATATTCTTGGGTTTCTATATCGAATGCATCCTTATATGATCATGATATCCAGATAAAAATCTTTGGCATGTTTTTATTCTCCGTGCGCTATTTGAGTAAGCAAGTCCACATCCTGAGAAAATGATCTAGCACCTCCCTCTTCGTTTTCTTTTCTATCTTTTTTTCCTTTTTCCTTATTTTTACCCGCCTGGTTCGCCTTTTACTCATCTTCCTCGAGGACGAGTAAGAGGTAAGCTTGGGGGATTTTGATCGCTCCTTATTTTACACCTTTTTTCTACATGTTTTCATGACATTTCGATCGCCCATATTGCGTTTTCCACGATTATTCGACGATATCGCGTTGCTTTTCACTATTTCTTGTTTTTGTCATATTTCAGGAAATATGGAGCGATCTGGAGCGAAAATGAGATCAAGGGACTTTAGCGCATACCGGAGCATCACCGATAGCTTATTTAAGGAGTTAACAGCTCTAGAGGATGAGCGAAAGAGGAAGAAATTCGTTATAATCCATGAGGAGGCGGAGGAGGAGAAGAAAAGAGCCCAGAAGCAGCTCACTCGGCCGAACAAAAAGTTCACTCGGCCGAGTAACGGGCTGCGTTCGGCCGAGTGAAACGGATACGTACTGCTAATTCTTCAAAGTTCACTTGGCCGAGTAAGAAAGTCTACTCGGCCGAATGGAGAAGACCACTCGCCGAGTGGTACATGGATTTTCTTCCGAGAAGTAGCCAAGTTATTGGAAATTTTGAGAAGCCCACTCGACCGAGCATGATTGCTCATTTGACCGAGTGAAGAAGCCCACTCGCCCGAGTCGGACAGAGCGACAGACCCCCAGTTTTCCCAGATTCTCTGTTTTATTATTGGGTCTGTCACTCGGTCGAGTGACACAATCCAACTGCTAAGCAAAATTTGGTTTTCTGGGCTGCTCCAGGGGCAATTCTGTCAGGATTTTTTTGGACAATTTTGGCTTGTATTTAAACCTAGTTTTATCCTTAGTTTTAGGAGAGACTTGAATTATTTTTTGACGGCTATTCCTTTTGTAAATCTCAGCTGGAGATCATAGACGCGCAATTTGGTTTGTTCTTTCTTGTTAAAACTCTTATTTTTATGAATTGTTTCTTCTCTACAATGAATTGTGCTATGATCTTATTTGTTATTTCTGAGATTTCCATGATGATTTGTGAGTAATTTCGTCGTTCTAGGGCATGGGGATGAACCCTATGAACCCGATCTTTGAATTGTGATGAATGAATTGAATTGTTGCTAGGATTGATATGGTTAGGTTGTGATTGATTTATTACGAGTAGCTAGGAATTTCCATCGATTGAGATTTGCAAGAGATTGGATCTCAATTGATGGGAAGGCCTAGATATTCGATTTAGGTTTATAATTGAGATTCTCTAGACTTGGTTTGCAAGAGATTGGATCAAAGGTAGGATTTTTATTATAAATCTATACTAATATTCGTTTAAGAAATTGGATGAATACGAACTATCATAACCAAGATCGTGGCTCGAGTTTGCACGAGAGTGGGCTTGAGATGCGATTGGACGATGATGTCGATCTTCACGCTAGTGGTTTAGGTTAGGGTTTGCCCGAGAGTGGGCCCTAATCTAGGTTGCTATAGATCGGCAATAGCACGAGAGTGTGAGCTTGGTTCTACATTAAGTTGCGACTAGTTCACCTACATTCAAGCTTTGCAACATTGAGATTCATGATTCACAAGGATAAGTGACTGTCCGTAGTGGGGATTTCTTATCCCTAGATGCTTTATTATATTGAATTTTATTTGCTATTTAAATGATTGTGACACTATTATCAAAACCATTCCATTATTCCATCGATAGATAGGTGATCAAAATAAAGTACTTTTAATTGTCCTCCCTGAGTTCGATACCCGCTCGCCACTACGCCGTGTGCTTGCGGTAAGACTATAGTCGTTTTCCAGGTGTATATCCGGGCGCGATCACATACCTGGTCCATCGTCTTTTGTACAATGAACCATCTAGCAGGATGAATTGGTAGACCTTCCGTTCTAGCTTTGTGCCTCCACTGGGTCGTTCGGCTTCTCTCATATATTTAGGTAACGGATTATAGGATCCATCCAAGTGATCCCTTGGTTGAGGCTTATCAGCTCTTGCGCCAGCTCGCTGGGGTGGAGTAGACACTGTACAAACACAGTCCGACCGAGTTCTGCGGGGGAGGAGGATGCAGCTTCGACAAGGCATCTGCTCGATGATTCTTCAACCTTGGCACATCATTGATTTCCATGCGGGTGAACTTGGCGAGCTTTGCTTTGGCGACTTGCATGTAACTCTGCATTGAGTCTTCGTGGGCCTCGAAGGTCCTGTTCAGTTGGGGGATGACGAGGCTGGAGTCACTGAATAGTTGGATCACTCTCTCCCATAGGGCTCGATCCAATCGGAGTCCATTGATGGCCGATTCATATTCCACACCATTGTTAGTGGTTTGGATATCAAGCAAAATGCGTATTCGAAAATATTGCACGCTGATGTTTGGACAATTATTCCGGTCCCGTTTCCAACTTGAGTGGTCGAACCGTCGATTTGTACGATCTAGGTTCCCTCGTCTTCAATTGCATCACTCGCTCCATTTGGTGGATTAATACTTGTTGAGGATGAGGGGGTAGCCTCCGGTAGTATACTAGTGGCATATACCTCCTCTTGCGGGCTATCGTTGTAAGTGAGTTCGACGATAAAGTCGACGAGAGCCTGTCCTTTAATGGCGGTCCTCGATTTAAACTGGATGCCAAATTCGCTTAGTTCGACCCCCCATTTTGTCATTCTTGTTGAGTATTGGACTCTCCACCTTGGTTTTGATGATAATCAAACAATGATTAACCCATGTGATTGCAGTTAGCTAAAAAGTCACCAATTAGATTCAAGAAGATCAAAAGTGACTACACGTGTTGATTCAAGTGGAGAACTTGGTAGATCAACAAAGGTGAAGCATTGGCTTGAAGAACTCAAAGGCTACCTCAAACCTCAAGCCAGTGGCATCAACAAATGAATGGATATTCAATCCAAAGAGAAGAAGGAATGGATGATTCAAAAGCTTCAAAGAACATCCTGAGGATCAAAGACTAGATGACGTTGGAGACATTCAGGACATACAACTAAAAGACTCAAGACCATGAAGAAGTAAGGATATTCATTATAATCTTCAGTATTTACTTCTTTGTGAGTCTTAGAATGTTAAGCCTTGAATTAGAACTACTTCGAGGCACTTACACCACCTATACACATCATTTGTATAGCCTCTAGTTGACCCCATACGCTTCTAGGCTTTGAATACTTGAAATCTGAACTTTTGATTCAAAACAGGGGACTGATGAACCAGGTGACTGATGAAGGATCACCATTCGACTGGTTTCCCTTCAGCAGTCGCCTGTTTTCAAACAGAGACCAAATCTGTTTGAAGCTGTATTCTGTTTTTCTGACCAGTCTACCTTCAAACTGATGCCAATTTTTCTGTAGTTGGAATTTTTCATCCAAACTACCTGCAGTAGTTAACTAACTCTCTAAGCTTTCCAACCCAACTTGAATTACTCCAATCGGATATTTGTACTTCAAGTTATGACTGTTTTCGTGAGCCGATAACAGATTTCCTGCACCCGTCAGTCAGATTCAAAGTGCTGTCAGTTTTTATGTAGATCGAATTTTGCATCCATTCAAGCTCATTTGAAAGAAAATTTTGTTAGCTTTCCAAGCAATTTGAATCACTCCATTTGGATATCTGTAGTGGCAGTTATGGCCGTTTTAGTGATCAGCTGTACATAAACTGCAGATTCTGTCCCTCGAACAGCCGACTGTTGAAGGCTGAACAGTCGACTGCCCAGGTGGACAGTCGACTGATCATCATTCTACAGTCGACTGTCCATCCTCTGTCCTGCCAGTGTTTTTCAGTTTATTACCGTTGGCGACAGTGGATCAGTCGACTGTTCCCCCTTCTACAGTCGACTGTCCGAGTCGTTTTCAGCCCGTTTCTAGCCGTTGGAAGATTGATTTCTGGGTCTTTTTGCTTGGGGGTTTGGGCTTCACTTGAACTGATATATATAGGAGATAGGCTGAATTTGTAAGAACTCTTGGCCTCTTAAGAAAACATTCAAGTCTCATTTTCAAGCCTCCTCCTCCTCTCAAGTGCTCTCTAATTCTCTCTTTCCCTCTATGCTTTAAAGCACACATCTAAGCTAGATTTGCTTTCATCTTTGGGCAAGCATCTCAAGGGATTTCTCCTCCCTCATTGAGTTCTCTATACTTCTAATTCAAGGCATAGGTGAGTGTATTTCAAGTTGTATATTTCATTCTCTATACTTCTAATTAGTTGAGTACTCTCGGTTGGTGAGAGGATTGGCTTGATCCCAAGTTGTGGGAGTCAAGGAAAAGTATTTGCTCTCGGTTAGTAAGAGTGTGCTTAGTTCCAAGTTGTGGGATTAAGGTATTTGTGTGTTCCCGGGTTGTGGGATACACGGACATCGATTGTAGGTCGATTTCACTTGTTGGGGTTTCCGCAAGTGGGCTAAAGGAAAGATCTAGTGGTATTTACTAGAGTATCTGGGTGTGATCTCGGGTGTTGCTGGATTAGGGCACCGGTAACATGTCAGGTTTGACTTGGGTGGCACCGAACCAGGATACATTGCATGTTTGCATTGCATTCTTCTTTGTGTTGTTGATCATTTCTTTAATTATGCATTTGTTGGTTAATTAGGGTTTTATTTGGCGTAAATTCCTTATAATTCTATAAAACACTATTCACCCCCTCTAGTGTTTCTTCCTCATAGCACATGGTCCTTACAATTGGTATCGGAGCGAGGTAATAGCTATGTCAACCAACAACAACAACACACGAAGGTCTACTCCACCATTTCTCATTGGATCGAACTATCAAATTTGGTGTGTAAAGATGATGGCATATTCAATCCATTGATGATGGTTATTGGAAGCTTTTGGAGAAGCCCCTTCGTGCACCTACCACTTCCGAACATGAATGGACAAATGAGCAAAAATAATTGGTGGAGAAACATGAAGAGGTAATGGACATCTGGCTTGATTATTTAACTTCTGACATTCTTATGCGTGTGTCCAAGGCAACAACGGCATATCAAATATGGAACATGCTAGCGGAGCAAGAAGAGTCCACCTCAAAGTAGTCTTCTTCCAATAATGAAAGGGATCCATTCATGGGTTTGATGGCACGAGAGGATGCCTGTAATGACCACTTTTCGTTGTACGTTGTTTGTGCACGTGCTTTTGACCGTGCACGTATTAATTTTAGACTTTGTTTGTTTGTGAATACTTTAGTGTGATATGCCGTTGTGAACGTCTCTGAGAGTATTAAATTGTGGCACTAATTTGGAACGACATTTCTTGGGTCGTTCTCCCATGATTTAATCTTATTCGAAGAGATGTTGTGATTTTCACTTTTGACGGGAGACGTTTCCATTTTTAGTTTCGTCGTCTGATGTCAAAATTGAGATCCGTCTTTTTAGTTAGCTTTCTTTCGTCATCACGATCACCCCGATATTTATTTTATAATTTTTGGAGTTCATTTGACCTACTTTATATTTTTAGAAAGGTTTAAAATATTTTTAATAACTAGGTTTTAAATTATTTCCGGCCAAATAAAATTTATTTAAGTTTAAAACGTTTTAAATAATTTTTGAGCCAAATCTTAGCCCATATCTTGGCCGCACCCAATCCCTATGTGATTAGGAGAGGTAGATTCGAATTTTAAATTATTTTAAACTTCTAATCCCATTAGGATTAGCCCTAGACCAAGTCAACCCCTTTACACTATATAAACAATCCCTAGGAAGACCTATTTTCGCAAGAAATTAACCCTAGCCGCTCCCAAAACCCAAATTCACGCTTGCGACGATTCGTCGCAACGTTGGAGCACAATCCCCCGCACCGATCGAGGAAATCACCTCATTTTCACTGCACCGACCGAGGCCCCCGCCCGCACCAAGGCCAGCTCCGTACCGCTGCACCGTCGTCCCGCATCGCCGTGTCCGACCGAGGACATCTCTCGGTCTGACCGAGAGACTTCTCCGCACACGCACCTGCAGGATCCTGTCAAAACAACGACGTTAGGATCGAATAATAAAGTAGAGACTTACGTTTGCGTACGCGGCACCGTAATCTCTAAACTTTGCCCTCACCACAACGGTCGATACTTCGTCACGGAGGATCGAAGCAGAGTTTCACCGTCTAAATCTCTATTTAGAAGAGGATTTTAATGGAAGGGAGAAGAAGAACATAAGATGCCTTTTGCAAACTTATGGCATGGAAAGTGTAGTATGAATGCCTTACCCTTGGGTCCTATTTATAAGCTTTAAGGGTAGTTATTGTAGGAAATAACTAAATATAAGCTTATTAGCCTATATTAGCACATTCATTTATCCTCTTCTTCATTCACTTATCAAGTGCCTTTATGCACTTATAAAGTGACTTTTTCCACTTATCGAGTGGCTTTTTCCACTTATCGAGTGGTCCTTTTCACACGAGAAAAGGTTCCCTCCGTGCACGCTTTCGTGCACGTGACATCTGAGGTCCGTATACCCTCATACATCCCCTCATGGGTGTATTCATGTCGTCCATATCCAACATCTCCCACTCACACTTGAGGGGATTGTAAGGAAACATCTTTTTCTTTAACTCTTCTGTTTATCATACCGAGAAATAGACCGTGTGACCGTCATGCGCATAGAGTCCGCTGTTGTGCACTTGTTAGAGATACACAACACTCCTCGAGGTGCAAAGTTGAGTAGATCAACGCATGCTTTACCCTAGATTATTTCTTCACATTTCTTATACTTTATATTCAACAATTGAATCCCATCTGGATTTCAATTGGCTGGCCAGCTTTGAATCTCTAAAGTCCAAATGTGAATATGAAATTAATCTTCCTCTTCTTGCGATCCTTTTGATCTTGACTTGACTTGCTTTTCTAACATGCCCCGCCGGACCGAATTGACCATAATCCATAAGCAACATGCTAAGATAGCAATCACCCAGTCAAATCTAAAGGAACCAATTAGAGTCCATAAGGGTAATGAGTTAAGAGCCATGTGGTCTTTGGGTCTCACATAATAGTAAACACAATTACCATTCTAACCCAATGGTCAAAATGCATACGTAGTATGAATACATATTACAACATCACTCCTTTCCCAGGGAGCGTATGTCTTAATGATGTTGTAAGGATGATAACCAGACACCACAATGTCTGACTTTGAGTCCCTTTTACTACTCAAATAATCTTCTGGACCCACATCCTGCATAAGACAGATATGATTTCAAAAATCCTCTTAGATCTTTTGAAAGCACCCATATGATGCAGATCTTTCATACGACCATTTTGTTTATGTCATGACTCTAAATCGTCCGTCTGACGATTTTGACTTTAAACAGGTCTCATCTTTATTTTATCCGTCTGATAGAATAAAGGCGGTTGCTCATGTGAGAGGGCCAACCTTAATCTGTCCGACATACTAGAAAGTATAGCTGAGATTTCAAAAATGTACACAAACATTTCTTAAAAAATTCATATGCAATGTTGAAAAGAACTTATTCTTTTATTAAATTTGATCATTTACAGACATGGGAATTTACATTGGTACAACTCAGCTCTTACGCAATCCTTGAGATGATAAGTGTTTGTAAAACACATCTCTGGGGATCGCCTTCGTAAGCGGATCCGCTATCATCTCATGCGTAGACATGTACCTTATGTATACCTTCTTGGTCTTATCATAGTCTTTTGCAAATTTATAGCGGATATCTATGTGTTTGGTCTTACAATGGAATTTAGGATCTTTGACATAGGCTATATATGCTTGCCTGTCGCTGTGTATAGGTACAACACCTGAGTCACTTGCATCAATTAGCCTATCTAAGAACTTCCTAAGCCAAACAGCCTCTTGGACTGCCATGCTAAATGCTATAAACTCGGCTTCCATAGTTGAAAGTGCGATGCAAGATTGTTTCTTGCTACTCCAGGATATTGCACCAGATCCGAGTAGAAAAACATATCATGAGGTCGATCGTCGCTCATCGAGATCACCCGCCCAATCAGCATCAGTGTAGCCTTCGAGCCTCAAGGCATCTCCTTGATAGCATAAAGCATAGTCTGCAGTTCCTTTAAGATACCTCATTATCCTCTTAACCGCTTTCCAGTGTACTTGCCCTGGGTTGGATTGGTAACGACTTACCATTCCAACGGCAAAACAGATGTCCGGTCTTGTACACATCATAGCGTACATAAGACTACCAACTGCACTGGAATATGGAACTTTTTCCATAATTTCCTTCTCTTTTTGGTTCTTTGGACACGATTTCAGACATAAATTATCGCATTTGCTTATAGGAGTATCAATGGACTTGCAGTCCTGCATATTAAAACGTTCTAGAACCTTCTTTATATAAGTCTCTTGTGAAAGAGAAAGAAGTTTCTTCGAACGATCCCTTAAAATCTTAACTCCAAGTATATATGCGGCTTCTCCCATGTCTTTCATCTCAAAAACTGATGAAAGCCAAGCCTTGATATCCATCACAAAGCCCTTGTCATTTCCGGCTATTAAAATGTCATCTACATATAGAGACATAATAACATACTTGCTTTTAATCCTCTTGACATATACACAGTTATCTTCATCAAGCATGGTAAAACCATTTGATAAGACAACTTCTTGAAATCGTATATACCATTGCCTCGAGGATTGTTTAAGACCATATATGGACTTACGAAGTTTACAAACCTTATGTTCGTTTCCTTCTTTTTCAAACCCTGTTGGTTGTTCCATATAGATCTCCTCGTCCAATTCTCCATTGAGAAAGGCAGTCTTTACATCCATCTGATATAATTCGAGGTCTAAGCAAGCTACCATAGCCAGAATCAGGCGAATCGAGGTAAAACGAACAACAGGTGAGAAGGTCTCTTCGTAGTCTATCCCTTCCTGTTGCGTAAAACCTTTCGCGACAAGGCGAGCTTTATATCTGTCTATAGAGCCATCAGCCTTATGCTTGATCTTGAGAACCCATTTGTTCCCAATAGCTCTACGTCCTCTGGGTAAGTCAACTAAGTCCCAGACTTGGTTACCTTTCATGGATTCCAACTCCTCCTTCATCGCTTCCATCCATTTGTGTTTTGCAGGGCATGATATGGCCTGTTTGAAAGTAACAGGCTTGTCATCATCTTGTAGTAAAGTCATAAAGGTTTGCGGAAATTCATCCTCAAATCTTAGAGGAGCCAACCTTGTACGACTACTACGTCGTTTTTGAGATTCTTCAAGTCCTTGTTGACTCGAATTTAGATCAATTCTAATATCACTCACACTTGGAATGTCGTTAGAAATGCTCCCACTTGGATCATTATTCCCGTATGGAATAGGATTAGCGTCATTCGTATCATCCATTGGTGAAGTTTGAAATGTATTTTCGTCTTCACCAAGAATTCTCCCACTCGAATGAGGTAATCCATCTTGATCATTAATTTCAACTAGAGATAAGTCCTGACTTATCTCACCATGTCTTGGAAACTCGTTTTCCAAGAAAGTGACATCCCTCGACTCAAATTCAATTAGACCTCCATTGTCTTCCTGACCAATGAAAACATAACCTTTGGAGTTTTCTGCGTATCGTATAAAGATACATTTCCTTCTCCTTGGCCCAAGTTTGCCATACTTATGGGAGGAAATATGTGCGTAGGATGCACATCCCCAAGGTTTTAAAATGTTTAAGTCAGGAGACTTTTGGTTCCACAACTCATAAGGAGTGGATCTAACTGATTTCGAGGGTACGCGATTTAAAATGAAAGTGGCCGTTAATAATGCATCACCCCAAAAGGTGATCGGCAAGTTAGCTTGCGCCATCATTGAACGGACCATTTCCATTAAAGTCCTATTCCTCCTTTCAGCAACACCATTTTGTTGAGGACTATAAGGCATAGTTACCTGATGTACTATGCCCTTTTCATCACAAAGTTCCTTAAAACTTGTTGATTGATATTCACCGCCCCTATCGGTTCGCAAGACCTTAATCTTGCGATCTAATTGATTCTCCACTAAACTCATATAGTTTTAAAAGCAGGTTAATGCTTCACTTTTGTGGGATATCAAATAGATATGTCCGAATCGGGTGAAATCATCAATAAAAGTGATGAAATAGGACTTCCCGCGCATTGTCTTGACATTCATCGGACCACATATGTCCGAATGGATGAGCTGTAATGGAACCTCGGCCCTTGTGTCGGTTCCAAATGGCTTGCGACATGATTTACCTACAAGGCAATGTTCGCAGGTCGACATATCGACCTTTGAAACATTAGATAGAAAGCCACGTTTGGCAAGTCTATCCATACGCGTTGGTCCAATATGACCAAGCCTTGCATGCCAACAAATTATATCAGACTCATAAGTCGAAGAATTTGTAACAAGGAAATTTTCATTACAAAATGAAGAGTCATACATTGTATTTAATACAATAAATCCTTTGAATACATACCCAGTACCAATTAAGGAATTATTACACAACAAGTCCACTTTACAATCATGAAAAAACCAGCTATAACCAAGACCCATTAACACGACCACATAAATAATATTCCTTCGAATATCTGGAGCGAAGAGGACATCATGTAGTAAGATAGTGCGGCCGTTGTCCAAGACTAGCTTGTAAGTCACAACGCCTTTCACTTCAACACGTGTGTTGTTTCCTACATAAATCCACTTTGTTCCGTGGGGTATCCGGTGATACTCCACGAAGGACCGTCTGTCCCTTGCTATGTGGTCGGTGGCACCTGAATCAATTATCCAAAATGGATTAGATTCCACAAGAAATATTGAACTAGAAACATATATGTAACTAGCATAATTACAAGTTACCTCGTCGCTTCCACTCGTACACGAACGAGCATAGTGACCGAACTTGTTGCACTTGAAGCACTTGATCTTCTTCAAGTCTTTCTTCTTGTGCCATTTCTTGTGCCCACCTTATGTTTGGGTTTCTTGGTAGACTCAGGTTTCTTATTACGTTCATTAGTAGACTTCGAATGATCTTTCCGTTTCTTTCCCCTGTGTGAGGAACTAGCAACCATGTGCACTTCTGCACTTGGCTTGGCAGCCGCAAGCCGCTCTTCCTCTAACTCGAGGTGCTTGGAAACATCGCTGAAGGTCTTGATGCTCTCATTATGAGTGAGATGCATCTTCATTTGGTCCCACCCATTTGGTAGGGAACGTATGACTGCTTGGATTTGTTGCTCATCAGTGAGCACATGACCTGCATCCTTTAACTCTGAGATTAGATTCGCCATATGTCGCAGATGTTTCCCCTTGGAATGATCTGGATGTTTCTTGTATGAATCAAATCTTATAGTTAAAGAACGAAGTTTGGACACCGATGTGCCACCAAACTTCTCCTCAAGCTTGGACCATATGTCCATTGCTAAGTCATGCTCTCGGAAGATGCGCATTATGTCATCGGCCATACTGCTCAATAACGTAATGCGAGCTATCTTGTTCTTCCGAGACCAAGCATCAAAAGCTTCCTTGTCTCGTCTGTGTTGGACCGTAGTGCCCAACTTGGGTTCAATCATTACGTTCTTTAGAGTTCCGAGCACTTCTTGCTCCTCTAGAACGTATTGTATCTTGATGGACCATAGTTTGTAATTATCGCCGTTGAGTTTTTCACCTCTGTTTAACTCAGCGACGATATTCTTTGAAGCGGAAGACATTTTACTTTTAAAATGCTGCAAAAGACACAAAACCGAAGGTTTGATCAAAAACATTGCATTAAAAATTCTTAAAATATAATTCCCACTTGAAATGATAATAGAATATCCCATTTGGATAGTTCTAATTTCAACTCGCACTTGGAATGATATTTATAATTTGATAAGTTACTTTCGAAAAATATTGAAGATGTTACTCTAGAATCGGAAAGGTCACTACGTTTCCAATCACCATCTAGAGTAATTTTCAATATTTCCCCATCACTTTATCAAATAATAGTACTCTTATAGTACTTTACAGCGGAAAAGTGTTTTTGAAAACGTATTTTCCAAAAAATATATTTCAACCTAGTACCCTTATGATACCAGCGAAATATCTAGTACCCTTATGATACTAGCGAAATATTCGGTAATCCCTAGCCATTGCCGGGATGAGTCGTAGCCGTGCCAAGGCCGGATCCCCCAAAGTAAGGGGTTTTTGCCGTATGCAATTCCCGTTGGTCCCGTATGGACCGGCCATGCAGGTGGCCGGGGCCAAAACCGCTGACACCATAGTCCTGTATGGATCTGACACGAACCGCATGGCCATGTTCCCTCGGCTGGCCGAGGCCGGCCAAGGCCGGCCAAAAGTTCCTCACTGGTCGGCCAGGGCCTCTGCCCTGGCAGAGGCCGGCCAGGGCCGACAGGGCCCTGGCAGAGGCCAGGGCACCGGCCCTGCCCTCTGCCAGGGCCGGGCAGGGCCCCCTGGCCGGGCCCTGGCTCCCGGCCAGGGCCGGCCAGGGCCCCCTGGCCCTGGCCTGGCCGCGGCCTGGGCCCCCTGGCCATGGCCGGCCAGGGCCGGCCATGGCCCTTTGGCCATGGCTGGCCATGGCCCATATGGCCATGGCCGGCCACCCCCTTGTATGGGGTTGGCCGCTCACACTCCCCCCCCGACGGGGTGGTTTTCTTTGTCATTTGGCCGTAGCCAACACCCTCCGCATGGGGAGGGGGGATGCATAGCCTCCATGGCCCATATGGCCATGATGATCATGCACCAAAGGTCATCTTCTCCGATGGGAATAACCACCATCTTCTTCTCCGATGAGACACCCGTTCGTCGAGAAAGTAGTTATTCTCTAATGGCCGTGTGCCAAAATGAAAAAATAACATACTCTAAAGTTTGCAAAACTATACGCTCCACATGAAGAGAGCACCCATTCTCAATTGAATGGAGACTCAGTATCCATGAAGAGTGCGAGCTTGGCGATATGAACGGTCGATTCTTCCCGTCACGGAGAGTTACTGCCATATCCGTAATGACAGAAGACCCTAACGTGAAAAGAACAACCGCTGCGTTCTCTCTGTCACGAAGCGTTTCTACCATATCCATAATGGTAGGATACCCATTCGTGAAAAAGACAACGCCTCGTTCATCGGTTCGACGGGGCGGCGGTTTGACCGGGGCGAACCCGTATGGCTCCGATACCAATGTAGGATCCTGTCAAAACAATGACGTTAGGATCGAATAATAAAGTAGAGACTTACGTTTGCGTACGCGACACCGTAATATCTAAACTTTGCCCTCGGATTCGCCACAACGGTCGATACTTCGTCACGGAGGATCGAAGCAGAGTTTCACCATCTAAATCTCTATTTAGAAGAGGATTTTAATGGAAGGGAGAAGAAGAACATAAGATGCCTTTTGCAAACTTATGGCATGGAAAGTGTAGTATGAATGCCTTACCCTTGGGTCCTATTTATAGGCTTTAGGGGTAGTTATTGTAGGAAATAACTAAATATAAGCTTATTAGCCTATATTAGCACATTCATTTATCCTCTTCTTCATTCACTTATCAAGTGCCTTTATGCACTTATAAAGTGACTTTTTCCACTTATCGAGTGGCTTTTTCCACTTATCGAGTGGTGCTTTTCACACGAGAAAAGGTTCCCTCCGTGCACGCTTTCGTGCACACGACATCTGAGGTCCGTATACCCTCATACATCCCCTCATGGGTGTATTCATGTCGTCCATATCCAACAGCACCCGCAGCAGCCCCCGCTCCGCATAGCTCGCACCGACCCCTGCTCCCGCCCGCACCGACGGACAGAATCCCCCGCTTCGCCCACATCGCCCGCACGTTGCAACGATTGCAACATGGCAAGCCCCCGTCCAAGCGCCCGACCGACCCGATCCCCCGCATCCGCCCGCTACGACCGAGAGCCGCACCGCACCGCACCCCCCAAGCGCTGCACAGCTCCCACCGCATGTGTCTGGCCGAGAGAATCCCCCACACCAAGCGTGTCTGACCGAGCAACGTTCGTCGCAACGTCGCAAATCTCGCACCGCTTACCACCGTGGGTCCCCCAAGTTCTCCAGAGGTATTGTGGGCCCCCCATTGGTCTCTAGAACTACTGTTGGCCCCATCTAGGTGTCTCTACTTTGGGGATTTACCGGCTACGACGTTGCAATACGTCGTAGCCCGTCGTCGCACGTGCTAGCTTTGGAATCTGGATTCGTTGTTCCGGTTGCTGCCCTGATCTTTCCAGTGAGGAATCTATTTTGGAATCTGGACTCGGAGCGCGTTCTTTTATTCTAACCCCTGGCGTCGCTACCGGACGCCAGTGTAGCTTTCGCGCCGTGTTGAGGTAACGCTTTGCATCCGTAGGACCCCCAACCTATTGCCTGTTAATCAAGACTAAAATTGATGTTTTTAAAATGTTTAAAATGTTTTAAATTCACAAATCAAAGATTAATAATATGGACTTTAGGCCGGTGGACTTGTGCACGTAGGTTATTTGTGACTTGGACTCTCTTGGACGGTGTTGCTCAGACATTTGACTTGCAGGCAAGTGAAACTTGTGAACTCTTGCTTAGGGCCATGTTTTTAGGTCACTTCCTTGTTTTTAGCGTAAAAGAGACTAGACTGTGAAATGATAGCTGTCTAGACGCAACTTTAAGATCTAGCTTGACAACGAAGCTAGATCTGTCACCCTGCCATGTCATTCATGCATTGTTATCTGTCACGTTTAAATTCCTTATCTGTACGCACTTTTAACTGCCATGCATTGCATCTTACATGTCATCCAAGTTGATTGTTGTATTCGTAGCACACGCTACACTACTTGTACTTCCTTGTCCGGCTAGGTGCACCCCTACGCCATCATGAACAATACTTCCTGGACTCGTGATCCAGAAGCGGGCCTCATGTGTTGGTCAAAAAACCAATGCCTGATTTCCTTGTTGAGGCTAGGTGCACCCCTATGCCATATTAAAATTGTAACGGCCGGTATTTTCCTATGCGGTTAATTATTGTGTGTGCCCGTATCTTTGTTTGTTCGTCCGGATGTGTTGTGTGCGAGTTCTTTGTGCGTCGACGCGAGCGCGTCTCGGATGACTTTTTAATTTTCATGGCACGATTAATAAATTATTACACTAGTTAATTACCCTAATTAAAATATTCCTAATCAAATATTTATTAGCTTTAACCTTAATTAAATTACTTTAATTAAACCCTATTGAATCCCACTTCCTCCTGTTGGTGAGATCCAACATGGCTCATCAATTTCTCCCCACCCCCAGCTACTTCCATCATGCTGCCCCCTACTGTTATTATAACAGTAACCCAACAATAGCAGAGGAAGCGCCAACAGTCATCTCTTCTTCCTCCTGCAAAACAAATCACTGCAACCCATTCAACCATTCAACCAACAACCAATTTCCCAAAAAATCTTCCCAAAAACAAAAATCAAATTCTCAATACAAATCAAACCAGAATCCAACATCCAAACATCAACCCAATCTGAAAACAAAGATCCAAATCCCAAATCAAACAAATCAGCCCCTGCAACAAATTCTTCCCCAAAACCATAAACAACCCAAAACCCAAATTTAATTTCAGATTCAGATCGAGGGAAGAAACCAAAACAAATCTGAAAATAGTTTCACATACAAACCCATTTCAGATTCAATTCAAATTAGCAAACCCTACAAACCCTCTTCTCCTTCCTCCCCTTCCTAGGCCGACCACCCCCCAGCCCTAGGTCGTCGCCGCCGCCTGTAACCCGCTGCGCCGCCTCCCCTGTGCCCCTTGGACGGCCGGAAAACACCCAGAAGCGCGCGCCGCCAGCAAGGCCGTCGCCGCCGCCGGAGCTCAACGCGCGCCGCCGCCCCACCGTCCGACGCGCCGCCGCCTGCGGATCGCCGTTCAGCCACCCGCCAGCCGCCGGCTAGCCCCGTCCCTCCCCGCGTGCGTGCGTGGCTTCCTCTTGCGCACTGTGAGTCTCTTTCCCCATTTCGAGAGTTCATTGCCTGTAAAGCTCTAAATGAAAAAAAAGGATAAGAAAGAAGAGACAGTAGATGAGGAGAGAAAGGGTCAGAGACTGAGAAAGAAATAAGGAAGGGTTAATAGAATAAAGGAAGAGAGTAAGAGAGAGAGCCTGGATGATTAAAATAAGGGGATAACAATGAATTAAGAAGGGAAAAAGTGGGGTTAGTTGACAGTAGGTGATAAATGATGAGTAGATGAGATGACAGAATAGTAAAGGGATGTCAGCCTTATCCTTATGAATAAAGAAATTTGAAGAGTAGGTGTCAGGCTTTTACTAGCCAAATATTAACAATGAAAACAGTTAAGACCTGGGTATTGAATGAAAAATATATCTGATAGGTATAGTTGTAGTGGGTGAAGATTTTATAACCGTACCCTTATGTTGACATTATAATTAGCATAGCAAATGTTAACTAGAAGTTAATTAGTGGGTTGTTAATGTTAATTAGCTGTTAGTATCTGCCAGGGTAATTGTAAGTGTTAATTTACTCGTATGATTTAAATTCAGCATGTTAATATTGTAAATGATGTTTAGGTAACGAAACTAGAATAAAATAAGGCGTACCATATTTATATAACCCAATATAAACCCCACCCTAGCCTGAGACCCTGATAAAAATCTGATGAACCTAATTTAGGGGTTAACTAAATTTTGTGCTGATCTTGCAATGGACCTAATTCGTTAACTTGTTTAACCAAAACAGAGAACCAGTCGTTCTATAGCGTAACGCTCGTCGAGGCGAACCCACGACAACCGATACCACCGGAAACAGGCAAGTGATACTTGCCAGTAAATGTTTTAGGCCACGTTTTTAGGCCAATTTGTCTGTTAGCGTAAAAGAGACTAGACAGTGAAATGATAGCTGTCTAGACGCCCTATTTGATCTAGTTTGACAACGAAACTAGATCCGACACTCTACCTGCTTTCATTCATGCTGCCATGCCATGTTTAATTTTCAATTAATGGTACGCACTTTAACTGCTCATCCCATGTCATGTCATGTCATGTGTTCTTCGTGATTGAGTAGCACACGCTACAAATGTTATTGCTATTGAGGCTAGGCACCTGCTTTTGCGGGCACAACCCTATGCCAAAAACACTTCCTGGCTCGTGATCCAGAAGATGGGCGCCAGTCCATATTGAGAAACACTTCCTGGACTCGTGATCCAGAAGCGGGCTCACGTACTTGGGAAACCAAGGCTCGACACATGTGGGAGGGGTAGGGTTAAGCGACCACTCAGCGTAGAAGTGTGCCCGTACAGCCACTTCAGCTGTAAGGCGTAAACTCTGTGCACAATGTGAAAAGTTAATGATTCGTGAAAATCGTGAAATAGTGTTTTCGTAGTTTCTGCTACGACGTGCATGCATCATGTCATTTAAACTGTTGCATTCTTTAAATGTCACTTCATGTTGTTTAGAACTGCTAGTCGTTTTTCTATATTTGTATCCTTGCACAAAAGTTCTCCGCTTTCCTTGGGAGACTTTTGCTGACATGTGCCCTTTTCTCTTTGGGTGTCACATGTCAGACTTTGAGACAGAGCAGGTAGCAGAGGACGAGCAGTTCGTTGACGCTGAGTTTGAGGTCCCTACTGAGACCGAGTTCGAGGACACCGGTGACCAGTCCTAGTCTCACCTAGAGACTTCTTTAGTTGTTGCTACTTTTATAGTTGCTGTTAGATTTCGGTGTGTAGCACCTATATATCTCGATGTTTATGTTTCGGCCGTGCTTTAGGCCTTGTTCAGACTTGTACTATTATGACTATTCTGTGATGATGTAATAATTATTGGATGTTGTTGGTGGATGTTCTTTAATCTGCTTTATTATTATTGTTGTTTCGTCGCGATGCAAGGACCTGCTACTTTTCAAAAAATTTTTACAGACGCTTATCAGACTGCAGCTTCACAGCTCCACGTCTGAGCGGACCTCCTCACGTCTCGCCTTCCATATTAGGGAAGCGGGGCGTGACAGGTTTTAGTGGTGGCCCATGCAGGTCTCTTCTTTGCATCTGCGAAATATCGGAACAACAATAATGATAACAACATCCATTTAAATATTCGGAACATTCGAGTCATGATTAAGTCTAATCTGAACATTTCCTTGTCTTAGATGGCCGGTAGACGCATTACCCGAGGAGCTGGTAGTGGATCTGGAGCTGGTGGTGGAGCAGGACGTGTTGCGGATGCTGATAGAGAACCCACCACGGCTGAGATGATGAGGATGATGCATCAGATGATGTAGGTTCAGCAGGGCATGCTTCAGAATGCCCCTCGCTTCGAGCCGGGAGCGAAGCAGTTTCGGGAGCTGGGCCTGTCATATTTTACTGGGTCAGAAGGATCATTAGCTGCGGATGAATGGATGAAGAACACAGAGGATAACCTGCTTCTCTCGAAAGTTAACCCGGCTGGATGGGTTGACTTGGTGAAGAAGCAACTGAAGGACAATGCCCGCAGTTGGTGGGAGTCAGAAGAGCAGCTGTTGGCAAAACCTATCCCCTGGGCCACTTTCAAGGCGAGATTTAATGATGAATATTTCCCTCGAGCTGCCAAGAGGGAGCTGATGCAGCAGTTTATCAATCTGAAGCAAGGGAATCTGACGGTGGACCAGTACCACCAAGAATTCATGAGACTGAGTCGCTTTGCGCCGAAGATGGTGGAGACTGCTGAGGATCGAGCTCAGAAATTCTTACAAGGTTTATCTTTGGAGCTGCAGAGTCTGATTTCCTCTTCGGACTTGGATTCTTACCAGAAGTTGCTGATAGCTGCCAAGAGGCAGGAGCTGATTGCCAATCAGAGGAGAGGACAGTATTCAGGTGCTGGAAAGAGGCCTATGGAGCAGGCCAGAGCTGTGGTTAGGCCTGGGTTCAAGCCTAATAAGTCCGTGCAGTTTAAGAGACCAGGTGGGCCTACTCCGAAGTTGTGCCATTTTTGTGGCAAGGCTGGTCATGTGAAGGAGCAGTGCAGGAGGTTTCTGGGCCAGTGCTTGATTTGTGGCGATGCTACGCATTCAGTGAAGGATTGTCGACATGCCAATCAACTTCAGAAGGCACCAGTCGGAGTTCAGCAGCAGAGAGCTCCAGTAGTCGCTGGACGTGGAGCGCCTCTCATTCCCCAGAAGCAGGCTTTCCAGCAGGCTGTTCAGCCTAAGAGGCAAGCCTTTACGATGACTGCAGCAGAGGCAGAGACTGAGGACGGAGTTATTGCTGGTAACTTCTATACTAGTCTTCCTTATTCAAGCATTATATTTGATTAGTTATATCCATGTTAATTTAGTTGCATATTACTCTTAGGTGTCATCTTAGTTTCATCTCACCCGGCCTTGACCCTGTTCGATTCTGGAGCTTCCATGTGCATCCTATCTCGGAGGTTCGTAGTCGAACACTCGATACCCACCTATACACTTCCCAAGTGTTAGAACATTACAACTGGGAATGGTGTAGTAAAGGTTGCACTGGGATGTAGACCATGCCCGTTGGTGATTAGTGGACACGAACTGTATGCTAATTTCATTGTCCACGACCTATCCAATTTCGATGCTATACTCGGCATTGACTGGTTAGGATCTTTTTATGCCACGATTGACTGTCACCGGAAGAAAGTGGTGTTCGAAATTCCTGACCACCCAGTGTTCGAGTTTGTCGGCGGAGGACATTCGCTTGGACCTGTCAAGTTCCGAGCCCAGCCTTACCGATTGACCATTGCATCTATGATTGCTGAGCCAGAGAAGCCTGCAGTGGTGAGAGATTTCGAAGACGTCTTCCCTGAAGACATTTCTGGACTGCCGCCTGATCGAGCGTTGGAGTTCGGCATCGATCTTATGCCAGGAGCTCAACCAATTTCGAAGGCGCCGTACCGTATGGCTCCTGCAGAATTAGAAGAGTTGAGGAAACAGTTGGATGAGCTACTACAGAAGGGTTTTATTCATCCCAGCGTATCTCCATGGGGTGCACCCGTCTTGCTAGTGAAGAAGAAAGATGGCTCGAGGAGAATGTGTATCGATTATCGGGAGTTGAATCAGATCACAGTGAAGAACAAGTACCCGCTGCCTCGCATTGATGATATCTTCGATCAGCTTGGTGGATCAAGGGTATTTTCGAAGTTAGATCTCCGGAGCGGATACCATCAAGTCAGAGTCAAGAAGGAAGATGTACTCAAGACTGCTTTTCGGACTAAGTACGGGCATTACGAGTTCGTTGTCATGCCGTTCGGTGTGACCAATGCTCCTGCTGTGTTCATGAATCTCATGAACCTTATCTTTTACGACTTCCTCGACAAGTTCGTGGTGATTTTCATAGACGACATATTGGTGTACTCGAAGAGCGAGGAAGAGCATGCAGAACATTTGAAGATAGTGTTGGAGACGCTCCGTCACCATAGACTGTATGCCAAGTACAGCAAATGCGAATTCTGGCTGGATAGAATTGCATTTCTTGGGCATGTAGTATCGGGAGCTGGAATCTCGGTGGATCCGGAGAAGGTCAAAGCAGTTAGTGAATGGCCTACACCTCGATCGGCATCGGAAATCAGGAGTTTCCTTGGATTGGCTGGATACTACCGCAGATTTATCAAGGATTTCTCGAGGATAGCTGAGCCGATGACGAGATTGACAAGGAAGGATGTTAAGTTCAGTTGGTCAGACTCTTGTGAGCAAGCTTTTTCTACTTTGAAGGAGAGACTGACTACTGCACCAGTCTTAGCTATTCCGGACAGAAGCGGAGGCTTCGAGATTTTATGCGACGCATCGGGCAAGGGACTTGGATGCGTTCTGCACCAGCACGGTCATGTAGTCGCTTATGCTTCGCGACAGTTGAAAATCCACGAGAAGAATTATCCGACTCACGACTTGGAGTTAGCCGCTGTCATCTTTGCACTAAAGATCTGGCGACATTTCTTACTGAGTGAGAAAGTGAAAATTTTCACTGATCACAAAAGTTTGAAATATATATTCACCCAGAAGGAGCTGAATATGAGACAGCGCAGATGGTTGGAATTGATGGCAGACTACGACATCGATCTTCAGTATCATCCAGGGAAGGTGAATGTCGTACCTGATGCCTTGAGTCGACTGCCCGAAGTAATGATTCTCACAGCTCAGTGGAGATTGCAGCAGGATCTGCGAAGGATGAATGTTGAAGCTGTACTACCGGGAGTCACATCGTCGTTGATGAACATGCAGATTCAGTCGACGATTGTGGATCGAATCAAGATTGCTCAAGCTGGAGATGCTAAGTTGGAGAAGATCAGAGAGCAAGTCGAAGCAGGACTTCGAACAGATTTTCTGATTCACGCGGATGGATCTTTGAGATATGGTAGCAGGATCTGCGTACCTGCAGGAGATATCAGAGAAGAGTTGATGAATGAGGCTCACAGTTCGCCTTATTCTATTCATCCTGGAGGTACTAAGATGTACAAGGATCTTTGACAAAATTTCTGGTGGCATGGGATGAAGAGAAGTGTGGCACGTAGTGTTGCCAAGTGCCTCGTGTGTCAGCAAGTGAAAGCTGAACACCATCTCATTGCTGGATTACTACAACCTCTGCCGATTCCCGAGTGGAAGTGGCAGCACATCACGATGGACTTCGTGACTGGCTTACCTCGGAGCACCAGGCAGAACGATGCGATCTGGGTCATCGTGGATCGATTGACCAAGTCTGCGCACTTTATACCTTTCCGAGTTGGGCAATCCACGGAGATATTAGCAAGGAAGTATATGGAGGTAATAACCTAACTCATACCTTAATAGTTTCCTTCTAGTACTAGTCGTGATACGAATTATGTCGTGTAGGAGATCGTGCGCTTGCATGGAGTCCCTGTGAGCATTGTATCAGATCGTGATACGAGATTCACATCTCAGTTCTGGAAGAGTCTGCAGACCAATCTGGGTACCAGTCTGAAGTTCAGTACTGCGTATCACCCGCAGACGGATGGACAGTCGGAGCGCACTATTCAGATATTGGAGGATATGTTGAGAGCTTGCATGTTGGACCTCAAGGGTTCGTGGGAGGATCACCTGCACCTGGTGGAGTTTTCCTACAACAATAGCTACCAGGCGAGCATTGGCATGGCGCCATTTGCTGCTCTCTACGGGAGGAAATGTCGATCGCCGCTGAGTTGGGATGACGTTGGTGATAGGGAACTGTTGGGGCCAGAGATGATTGTGGAATCAGTTGATGTTGTGCGTGATATCAGGGATAAGCTTCGGATCGCTCAGGACCGTTATAAGCATTGGGCAGATGCTAAACGACGTCCTCTGGAGTTTCAGCCGGGAGATCATGTGTTCCTGAAGATCTCCCCGAATCGTGGAGTGATCCGTTTCGGAAAGCGAGGCAAGCTTAGTCCGAGATTTATTGGACCTTTCGATGTGCTGGAGCGAGTTGGAGAGGTAGCATATCGCTTAGCTTTGCCACCGTCCTTGGTGGGAGTGCATGACGTCTTTCATGTGTCCCAGCTCCGTCGTTATATCAGCGACCCTTCTCATGCTGTGGACTACTCAAAGATCACAGTTCGACCAGATCTGACGTACGAACAGCAACCGGTGGAGATCTTAGATCGACGTCAGAAAGTTTTCAGGACCAAGACTGTTGATCTAGTCAGGGTGATGTGGCGTCGCGACTCGCCAGGAGAGTCTACCTGGGAGCGGGAAGATGAGATACGGGAGCGTTATCCATATTTGTTCTCTACTCTTTAGTGGATGAGAATTCCGAGGGCGGAATTTTTCTTAAGGTGGGTAGAATGTAACGGCCGGTATTTTCCTATGCGGTTAATTATTGTGTGTGCCCGTATCTTTGTTTGTTCGTCCGGATGTGTTGTGTGCGAGTTCTTTGTGCGTCGACGCGAGCGCGTCTCGGATGACTTTTTAATTTTCATGGCACGATTAATAAATTATTACACTAGTTAATTACCCTAATTAAAATATTCCTAATCAAATATTTATTAGCTTTAACCTTAATTAAATTACTTTAATTAAACCCTATTGAATCCCACCACCTCCTGTTGGTTAGATCCAACATGGCTCATCAATTTCTCCCCACCCCCAGCTACTTCCATCATGCTGCCCCCTACTGTTATTATAACAGTAACCCAACAATAGCAGAGGAAGCGCCAATAGTCATCTCTTCTTCCTCCTGCAAAACAAATCACTGCAACCCATTCAACCATTCAACCAACAACCAATTTCCCAAAAAATCTTCCCAAAAACAAAAATCAAATTCTCAATACAAATCAAACCAGAATCCAACATCCAAACATCAACCCAATCTGAAAACAAAGATCCAAATCCCAAATCAAACAAATCAGCCCCTGCAACAAATTCTTCCCCAAAACCATAAACAACCCAAAACCCAAATTTAATTTCAGATTCAGATCGAGGGAAGAAACCAAAACAAATCTGAAAATAGTTTCACATACAAACCCATTTCAGATTCAATTCAAATTAGCAAACCCTACAAACCCTCTTCTCCTTCCTCCCCTTCCTAGGCCGACCACCCCCCAGCCCTAGGTCGTCGCCGCCGCCTGTAACCCGCTGCGCCGCCTCCCCTGTGCCCCTTGGACGGCCGGAAAACACCCAGAAGCGCGCGCCGCCAGCAAGGCCGTCGCCGCCGCCGGAGCTCAGCGCGCGCCGCCGCCCCACCGTCCGACGCGCCGCCGCCTGCGGATTGCCGTTCAGCCACCCGCCAGCCGCCGGCCAGCCCCGTCCCTCCCCGCGTGCGTGCGTGGCTTCCTCTTGCGCACTGTGAGTCTCTTTCCCCATTTCGAGAGTTCATTGCCTGCAAAGCTCTAAATGAAAAAAAGGATAAGAAAGAAGAGACAGTAGATGAGGAGAGAAAGGGTCAGAGACTGAGAAAGAAATAAGGAAGGGTTAATAGAATAAAGGAAGAGAGTAAGAGAGAGAGCCTGGATGATTAAAATAAGGGGATAACAATGAATTAAGAAGGGAAAAAGTGGGGTTAGTTGACAGTAGGTGATAAATGATGAGTAGATGAGATGACAGAATAGTAAAGGGATGTCAGCCTTATCCTTATGAATAAAGAAATTTGAAGAGTAGGTGTCAGGCTTTTACTAGCCAAATATTAACAATGAAAACAGTTAAGACCTGGGTATTGAATGAAAAATATATCTGATAGGTATAGTTGTAGTGGGTGAAGATTTTATAACCGTACCCTTATGTTGACATTATAATTAGCATAGCAAATGTTAACTAGAAGTTAATTAGTGGGTTGTTAATGTTAATTAGCTGTTAGTATCTGCCAGGGTAATTGTAAGTGTTAATTTACTCGTATGATTTAAATTCAGCATGTTAATATTGTAAATGATGTTTAGGTAACGAAACTAGAATAAAATAAGGCGTACCATATTTATATAACCCAATATAAACCCCACCCTAGCCTGAGACCCTGATAAAAATCTGATGAACCTAATTTAGGGGTTAACTAAATTTTGTGCTGATCTTGCAATGGACCTAATTCGTTAACTTGTTTAACCAAAACAGAGAACCAGTCGTTCTATAGCGTAACGCTCGTCGAGGCGAACCCACGACAACCGATACCACCGGAAACAGGCAAGTGATACTTGCCAGTAAATGTTTTAGGCCACGTTTTTAGGCCAATTTGTCTGTTAGCGTAAAAGAGACTAGACAGTGAAATGATAGCTGTCTAGACGCCCTATTTGATCTAGTTTGACAACGAAACTAGATCCGACACTCTACCTGCTTTCATTCATGCTGCCATGCCATGTTTAATTTTCAATTAATGGTACGCACTTTAACTGCTCATCCCATGTCATGTCATGTCATGTGTTCTTCGTGATTGAGTAGCACACGCTACAAATGTTATTGCTATTGAGGCTAGGCACCTGCTTTTGCGGGCACAACCCTATGCCAAAAACACTTCCTGGCTCGTGATCCAGAAGATGGGCGCCAGTCCATATTGAGAAACACTTCCTGGACTCGTGATCCAGAAGCGGGCTCACGTACTTGGGAAACCAAGGCTCGACACATGTGGGAGGGGTAGGGTTAAGCGACCACTCAGCGTAGAAGTGTGCCCGTACAGCCACTTCAGCTGTAAGGCGTAAACTCTGTGCACAATGTGAAAAGTTAATGATTCGTGAAAATCGTGAAATAGTGTTTTCGTAGTTTCTGCTACGACGTGCATGCATCATGTCATTTAAACTGTTGCATTCTTTAAATGTCACTTCATGTTGTTTAGAACTGCTAGTCGTTTTTCTATATTTGTATCCTTGCACAAAAGTTCTCCGCTTTCCTTGGGAGACTTTTGCTGACATGTGCCCTTTTCTCTTTGGGTGTCACATGTCAGACTTTGAGACAGAGCAGGTAGCAGAGGACGAGCAGTTCGTTGACGCTGAGTTTGAGGTCCCTACTGAGACCGAGTTCGAGGACACCGGTGACCAGTCCTAGTCTCACCTAGAGACTTCTTTAGTTGTTGCTACTTTTATAGTTGCTGTTAGATTTCGGTGTGTAGCACCTATATATCTCGATGTTTATGTTTCGGCCGTGCTTTAGGCCTTGTTCAGACTTGTACTATTATGACTATTCTGTGATGATGTAATAATTATTGGATGTTGTTGGTGGATGTTCTTTAATCTGCTTTATTATTATTGTTGTTTCGTCGCGATGCAAGGACCTGCTACTTTTCAAAAAAATTTTACAGACGCTTATCAGACTGCAGCTTCACAGCTCCACGTCTGAGCGGACCTCCTCACGTCTCGCCTTCCATATTAGGGAAGCGGGGCGTGACAGAAATACACTTCCTGGCTCGTAATCCAGAAGCGAGCATACGCGTTCGGGGGTAAGGCCCTGGCTCGATACACGTGGATGGGTAGGGATAAGCGATCACTTGAGCTAGGAGTTGGCCACACAGCCACTCTAGCCAAAAGGCGTAATCTCTGTGCACGACGTGCTTACTAGATTTGTACTTGTCCTTGTGAATGTTTCTTGTAAAACTTGATATCCATGCCATGTTTCAAATGCCATGCTCGTTCTTTACTTTGCTTTACCTTACTTGTCGCACTCATGTTATAACTGTCATGTCATTGCATCATGCTAGAACTGCTAGGTTGTTCACTTTATTTTCAGTTTCCTTGCACAAGTCTCTTGTAGACTTGCTGACATGTGCCCCTTGATCTTTTGGGTGTCACATGTTAGACCCTGAGCCAGAGACCGTAGCTGAGTACGTGGTTGTTGCTGACGCTGAGCCTGAGTCCTTGTCTGCCAGGAGGAGTTTTATGGACACCGGTGACCTTTCTGAGTGACCTTGCTGAGCTTCCTTTTGTTTTAGGATTTCTGTTAGTTGTCGGTGCGTGGCACCTTTACTTGTACGTTGTACTTTTGTTGGCCATGTTTGGGCCTTTAGACTCTTTTTCTTTTAGCCTGGTGGCTTTTCTGCGATGTTGAAATTTATTATTATGGATATTCTGAGATTTCTCTTTTGTCTCATTTCCTTATTATTATCTTTGTTCCGTTTCGCGTTGCAAGGACCTGTAGTTTAAAGTTGATTGACGCTTATCGGACTTGCAGCTTTGTAGCTTCAAGTCTGAGCGGACCTTCTCACGTCTCGCCTCCACATTTTTGGGAAGCGGGGCATGACAGGTTTTGTTGGTGGCCCATGCAGGTCCTGTCTTGCAATTGCGAATTAACGGAACAACGATAATAACGGAACGTCCATTAAATAAATTGCAACATCCGAGTCATAAGCCTTGAGTCTAGTCATTTTCCTATGTCACTAGGTGGTAAGAAGACTTAGTTAGACGTCTGTGTTTGCTAGATAGAGGCCCTGATTGTTAGTTAGACTCCCTGCTAGCAATTGATTTAATCGTCGTAGGAGTTACCTTAGTGGTTCTTTTCTAACTCTGACCATAGTAGACTTCTAGAATTCCTTTAGTCGTTTGCTTGGGTTCATCGATTTCGGACCAAGCTGAACGAATTTCATTACCGTCTAGCCCTTAGAAAGTCTTGGCGCTTAGTTTCTTAATCCTTGGTTGGTCGACTGTAGGAGTTTCCACGTAGATTTCCTGGTTCATATCCTAGGAGTATGTATGTTTTGATCATCCGACCATTTTCCTTGCCTCGATTCATGAGATCGCCTCATGACGATCGTCGTCAATTTTCGAACCTCTCCGTTACCAATCTTGAATCTTCTAAAAGTATTTTTCGATTTCCTCCTTCCCTAAGTTTAAATTTGTTCAAAATTTTAATGTATATACTTATACTTCATACTCCTTCGTTGACTTAAATTCTTAAAACTTTTGGCGAAATTTTTTGAATACTAGCTTATTATATTTTTCCATCCAATACTTTCGTACCAATGTAAATACCCTGTCCCTTCATATACTAATTTTATTCTGAACTGTGCTTTTACTTTGCCCAATTCGATTTATAATTTTCTTTTTCTTATTTATGCCATTCGAATGATACATCGTGTTTACTTTTAATATACTTTTCAAGTCACATGGAATTTCAGCTTTCAGCAAGTCGGTTTTATACTCATCGTTTTCACTAATTTAGATTTTTGTAAAATTACTATTCCTTATCTAGACTCCCCATAATTTGGTTTTAAAGCTTTATTACAAATTTTGATAATTTTACTACTAAGTCATCTTTCCGTTCATCATACATACTTTTAGAATGATTTCTAAACTAAATTGAATATCAAATATTTTTATATATCCGTACCAGGCTCGTTGTGCTCGTATGATAAGAACTTTGGGTAAATCCGTTAACTTTTTGGAATCCTGGTTATTTTAAAAGTAGTTTCAATATTGATTATTTTAAAATTTTCCTAGCTTAAAGACTTTGAAAGCATTTAACATGAGTTTAAATTCTTCAGTTACTTAATTTCATTCTTTGACTTTCAAAACTTTTGCCAACATTATATTAAATTACTGACGTATAATATTTTCTAAACCACGTCCTTAATATTCGTGTAAATGATTTACTTCCTTTTATAATGATTTTATATAAACCAATAAACCATTTTCTCCTATTATGTATACTCGACTCAAACTTACTTTGAATAACTCGTTTTATCGATCTCCAAATATTTTTTTATACAGACGAGGATTCCAACTTTTGAAGTACAACAGTTTTCAAATTTCGCGTATTTTAGCTTATGTTATTTATACTATTTCATTTCTCAATCCTATATAAGTATCACTACATCTCCCTTCCCTCTACCTAAACATTCACCAGTGAGTCACTGTTTCACCTAACCAAGCTGTCTCCTTGTATTCGTCCTATCTGAACTCGTGCTTATCGATCCTTCCCTCGTCATGCTTTCGACCTCGACCTCCCGCTATTGCTTAGGCTTTAGTGCTCGTCAATGACTGTGGCAACTCTAAGTTGTTAGTAGGCCCTTGGACCTTGTGATGTTGTCGTAGTGCATGTACCTAAGTTGTGTATGTGGGCTTGAATGAGTGTACTCCCCCATAGTATATTAATGTTTGCCTATTGCGTGATATATATATACTCGGAGTTATTCGTGATATTATGAAGTTGTTTGTGTGTTAGTATTTATAGATTTGTGTGTGGTTAGCTATACCATACTAGGGATGCCTGTGTAAATAAGAATTAGTGTTGGAATATCTAATGGGGTGTATGTAGTTAGAGATACTTATAATGGTTGAAATAAAATGATTGGTAAAGCTATGCGTATGTTAGGTGTGATAATAATAGGTGTGCGTATAGATAAGTGAGTAGGCCTATTAAGTGACCCATGTGTTAGTACGTATGAGTGCGTGCTCGTACGTAGATATGTATTGTGCTTAGACGTAAGTAGTTATGTTTTGTTGCATGAGTATATAGGTGATATACATATGGTAGTAGGATTATAATTTTGATTGGTATTGCTTGCTTTTACGGGATGTTGTATACGTGCATACCGTGAGGTATACACGACTATTGCACATCTTAATTATGGATGTGTAGAGGTGTTGGTATACTAATTATAGGTAGTAGGCTATGGAGTGGATATATATGTTACATGTGTGTGACTATACGATGAATGCGTATGTATTAGGGAGTGTATTATAATTATACGTGTGCTGATGTCTGTATTATTATGGTATATAGAGTGATTGAACTATGTGAGTATTACCTGAATAAATATTAAGTGTGATTGACTTATGGTATGAATATAGTTATAGGTGTCGGTCTTGTGGTATAGTTATTTACTAAGGACTTGCTTGTGAGGACATATGTGTGCTAGCTAAACTAGGTGCGTAGATGTGCTAAGTATAAAGTGGTGTGATTGGTATATATATGAATGAAATGTTAGCGTTTATAGGTGTGCACCATGCACGGGTAAGTATGTGCTTAGTTATAGTTATTGGTGACTATGGTATATGTGGCGTGACGTAAATACAGTTATAGGACCGTACGTAATGTGAATGAATGTAACGACCGGTGTTTGTAATAAATATTTTATATGAATGATATTGAATTTCTCCTCCTTGTATGTTTTTCTCGATTAAATCCTCACATTTTAGCTTTATAACGCCGTAATTCTAGAGTTAGAACGATCCTAGAAGCCATAGAATCTTTCCCGAAGCTTCGCGCTTCGTTTCGGCACTTCTAGTGCATCTTAGTTGGTTCACGAAGGAGAACCAACCGACTAGAATGGGATCTAGTCGGTCGGAAATCCTTCATGGACCGACTAGTTCAACATATTAAAAATAGCTGAGTTACTGTTTGTCGTTAGTCGGTCTAAGTTCAACCTTCGACCGACTAGTTCTCAAACTAGTCGATCAAGCATTGTACTCAGACCGACTAATTCTGAGTTTCACTGTACAGTAAAGTTACTGTTTATCGTTAGTCGGTCTAAGAACGATTTCCGACCGACTAGGTTGCAAACTAGTCGGTCAGCTATTGTTCTTCAACCGACTATTCTTGTATAATCTTTCTTTTAGTCGGTTAAGAGTTGCTCTTCAACCGACTAGTTCATTGATCAATTTCCCAGCTGAGTTATTGTTTACTCTTAGTCGGTATATGAACACTCACCGACCGACTAGTTCTCAAACTAGTCGGTTGACAAGCCTTCACAGACCGACTAATTCAAAGTTCATTTTCCTTCAGGAGTTACTGTTTATCCTTAGTCGGTCTAAGAACATCTTTCGACCGACTAGTTTACAAACTAGTCCGTCAGCCATTGTTCTTCAACCGACTAGTTCTATGTTCAGTTTTTCTTCGAAAGTTTTTGGGTTGATCTTTTAGTCGGTCAATGTTGGTCGACCGACCGACTAGTTCTCGAACTAGTCGGTCACCAGTTGTGCTTTGACCGACTAATGTAGTCGACCTGTACCAAACCCTATTTTCGGGTTGCCATTTAGTCGGTCCACGTTAGACGACGGACCGACTAGTCCATAAACTAGTCGGTCAACCACTCTTCTTTGACCGACTAGTTGACCCCAAAACCCTAGATCTATTTTTAGCCGTCGTTTTTATTTTTATTTAATCCGTCGATTCCTTCATTCTTCATTCATTCTTCCTAAGCCAAGATCATTCTCAAATCATCCCCAACCTTCCTCAAATCATTTCCTTCATCCTCGGAGGTTCTTTCTCGCCGTATCTTGCGCCGGATGCTGATCTAGGTCGCCCGGATCTTGTTTTCAGCAGTAGCTTTCCGGGATTGTTCTTCGTCACCAAATCAAGATCCGTTTTGGTGTCTTCCATCTGCTACTCTACGGTTAGTAATTCTAATCTCGTAATCTCTATTAACCCACACCGTAAACTAGAAACCCTAAATTAAAAATGGATTATTAGACAAAGGATTTCAATGCAAAACGATTTAGAACTTCCGTCTAATCTTTATTTTGCCATAAACAGCGAATTCACCTACCGTAGGACATCATCCTCGTTACTCACGTCGAAAAACAATTCGGTACCAGGCAAGTGAAACTTGCCAACACTTCTTTAGGCCATGTTTTAGGCCAATTCTTGTACTAGCGTGAAAGAGACTAGATCGTGAAATGATAGCGATCTAGGCGCAACTTTGAGATCTAGCTTGACAACGAAGCTAGATCCGACACCATGCCATATCATTCATGCATAGATATCTGCCATGTTTAAATTCCTTAACTGTACGCATTTGAATTGTTAACTGCCATGCATTGCATCTCACATGTCATCCTAGTTAAACTTGCATCGTATCACACGCTACACTACATGTACCAAATCCGTGTTTCCATGTTACCGGCTAGGCACCCGTTATGTGGGCATAACCCTACGCCATCCGTGTTAAAAACACTTCCTGGCTCGTGATCCAGAAGCGAGCATTCCGTGTTCGGGGGTAATGCCCTGGCTCGACACACGTGGAGGGGTAGGGATAAACGATCACTTGAGCGTAAGAGTTGGCCCGTACAGCCACTCTAGCCAAAGGGCAGAATCTCTGTGCACGACGTGATTACAATTCCAGTACTTGCCTTTACTTGTTTACTTGCCATGCCATGTCATTTACCATGCTATATCATGCCATACTTTACTTTAGAACTGCTAGTTGTTTACTTTCATAGTTGTCATACTTTACTTTAGAACTGCTAGGTTGTTTCTTTCTATAGTTTCCTTGCACAAGTCTTTTTAGACTTGCTGACATGTGCCCCTTCTCTTTGGGTGATGCATGTTAGTTGCTGAGCCAGAGACAGTTGCGGAGGGTGACGAGTTCGTGGAGTTCGTGCCCGAACCTGTTGGTGACGTGGAGTACGAGGATACCGGTGGTCAATCTTAGCGATCTTCCGTACTCTTCTTTTGTTAGCTGTGGTTGTCGGTGAGTAGCACCGTTTTGTTAGATTCTGTTGGCCATGCTAGGCCTTTGTTTTTGACTCTTTTGTTGCCTGGTGGCATTTCTGGTTATTGGACTCTTTGTTGGACTTTGAGTTGGAATAATGTTATATTAATGTATCTCTTTTCCTATTATTGTTATTGTTGTTCTGAGTCACGTTACAGGGACCTGCTACTTCGTTTTATTTGACGCTTATCGGACTTGCGGCTTTGCAGCTTCAAGTCAGTGCGGACCTTCTCACGCTTCGCCTCCATGTTTTTGGGAAGCGGGGCGTGACAGGTTTCTTTGGTGGCCCATGCAGGTCGAATTTTCTGTAACTGTGACTTAATCGGAATGACAATAAGAATTTTAGCAAGTCCAATAAACAAAATTCAACACTGAGTCATAATCAAAGAGTCTGATTTGTTTCATTTCCTGTGTCAATAGATGGCTGGGAGACGGAATACCCGTGCTGGTGGTTGTGTGCCCCCTCGCGACCAGGAGCCAGACCGAGAGCCCACCACCGGGGAGATGATGAGGATGATGCATCAGATGATGCAGGTGCAGCAAGGAATTCTGCAGACTGTCCGGAATGTTCCGCCTGCTCGTGTAGCGTCGGCTATCCAGGCTGCCCCTCGCTTCGAGCCCGGAGCGAAGCAATTTCGGGAGCTGGGTCCCGCTTATTTCGATGGGACCGAGGGACCCCTGGCTGCAGATGAGTGGACCAGGAACATGGAAGACAATCTGAAGATGTCGAAGGTCGACCCGACTGGATGGGTTGATCTGGCGAAGCGACAACTGAAGGACAACGCGAGGAACTGGTGGGATGCCGAGGAGGAGTTGCTGGAGGAGCCTATCACTTGGGCTACCTTCAAGTCCAGGTTTGATGAGGAATATTTTCCTAAGGCCGCTAGGAGGGAGATGGCTTAGCGCTTCATTGATTTGAAGCAAGGGAATTTGACGGTGGACCAGTACCATCAGGAATTTATGAGGCTGAGTCGTTTTGCACCGAAGATGGTGCATGATGCTGAGGAGAGGGCCCAGAGGTTTCTGCAGGGGCTTTCGTTGGATCTGCAGAGATATGTCACTTCTTCTGATGCGGAGACTTACCAGAAGGTTCTGATTGCGGCGAAGAGGCAGGAGAGGATTGTGAATCAGAAGATGGGACAGTTTTCTGGCACTGGGAAGAGGCCTATGGAGCAGGCCAGAGCAGTGGTGAGACCGAGGCACGGGCCCAACCAGCCTGTGCAGTTCAAGAGGCCCGGAGGATCTCCTACTTTGAAGACTTGCAATTTTTATGGCAAGACTGGGCATGTCAAGGAGCAGTGCTGGAAGATGCTGGGGCAGTGTCTGGTTTGTGGAGATCCTGCGCACACCATGAAAGATTGCCCGAGGTCGAAGCAGCCGTGAAGGGCACCTGTTGCAGCTCAGCCGTTGCAGCAGAGGGCACCTGTTCCTACTGGTCGTGGAGCGTCTCTCGTTCCACAGAGGCATGCGTTTCAGAAGGCTGTCCAGCCGAAACGACAGGCGTTTCTGATGACTGCTGCTGAGACCGAGACGCTGGATGAGGTTATCGCAGGTAACTTTCTGTCTAGCTGTTTCTGTCTTAGTCAGTTTGGTTGATAGATTTGATTAATTGTTTGCTTATGATTGTTTGCTAGAATAGAATTTGATTAGTAGACTGTCTGTTAGGTGTGATTTTGGTTTGCGCTTTTCCTGCACGAGTTCTCTTTGACTCTGGTGCATCCATGTGCATCATTTCTCGGAGCTTCGTGGAGAGGCATTCCTTGTCGACTTCCTCTCTTCCCCAGAGTTGGAACATCGTCACAGGGAATGGTGTGATTTCGGTGCATCGTGGGTGCAATTCTTGCCCGTTGGTGGTCTGTGGACACGAGCTGTATGCTGACTTTATTGTCCACGACATCATCAACTACGATGCAGTGCTTGGGATGGATTGGCTTGCGAGCTTCTATGCTACGATCGACTGTCGGAGGAAGAAGGTGGTGTTTGAGATTCCCGGACATCCAGTGTTTGAGTTCAGCCGTGGTAGTAGTTCGCTTGGTCCGGTTAGGTTTCGGGCCAAGCCGGTGGAGGCTGTGGCTATGCTGATGGAGCAGGGTAGGCCTGCTATGGTGCGTGAATTCGATGATGTCTTCCCCGAGGAGATGTCTGGTCTGCCGCCCGATCGAGCTCTGGAATTTTCCATTGACCTGATTCCGGGAGCGTAGCCCATTTCGAAGGCACCTTATCGTATGGCTCCAGCGGAATTGGAGGAGTTGCGGAAGCAACTGGATGAGCTCTTGCAGAAGGGTTTCATTAATCCCAGTGTGTCTCCGTGGGGAGCACCGGTCCTACTGGTGAAGAAGAAGGACGGTTCGCGTCGCATGTGCGTGGATTATCGAGGGCTGAATGCGGTGACTGTGAAGAATAAGTACCCATTGCCACGGATTGATGATATCTTTGATCAGCTGGGAGGATCGAGGGTATTCTCCAAATTGGACCTGAGGAGTGGATATCACCAGCTGAAGGTGAGGAAGGAGGATATTCCGAAGACGGCTTTCAGGACGAAGTATGGTCACTACGAGTTCGAGGTCATGCCTTTTGGTGTGACCAATGCGCCCGCAGTATTTATGAACCTGATGAACTTGATCTTCTATGACTATTTAGATAAGTTTGTCGTTATCTTCATTGATGACATTCTGATCTATTCTAAGTCAGAGGAGGAGCATGCGTCGCACTTGAGGATGGTATTGGAAATTCTGAGGAGGCATCGGTTGTATGCCAAGTATTTGAAGTGCGAGTTCTGGCTGGATAGAGTGGCTTTCCATGGGCATGTGGTGACTGGTGATGGGATTTCGGTGGATCCTGAAAAGATTAGGGCTATCAGAGAATGGCCTGTTCCGCAGTCAGCGTCTGAGATCCGGAGTTTCCTTGGACTTGCAGGTTATTACCGGCGATTCATCAAGGATTTCTCCCGTATTGCTGAGCCGATGACCAGGTTGACGCGGAAGGATGTATCTTTTGATTGGTCCGTTGGTTGTGAGGAAGCTTTTGGTGTTCTGAAGGAGCGGTTGACGTCTGCCCCTGTTCTTGCTGTGCCCGACCGGAGTGGACGTTTCGAGATCTTTTGCGATGCTTCCGGCAAAGGTCTTGGGTGTGTGTTGCATCAGCATGGGCATGTGGTTGCGTATGCTTCTCGTCAGCTTAAGGCTCATGAGAAGAATTACCCGACGCACGATTTGGAGTTGGCTGCTGTCGTGTTTGCGCTGAAGATTTGGAGGCACTTCCTGTTGAGTGAGAAGGTGAAGATTTTCACCGATCACAAAAGCTTGAAGTACATTTTCATGCAGAAGGAGCGCAACATGCGACAGCGTCGGTGGTTGGAGCTCATGGCAGACTATGATATCGAGTTGCAGTATCACCCGGGTAAAGTGAATGCGGTTCCTGATGCGTTGAGTAGGCTCCCGGCGGTGATGTTGCTGACTTCGCAGTGGAGATTGCAGCAGGATTTTTGCGAGTCTGTAGTTGAGGTGGTTCTGCCTGGAGAGACTTCTTCGTTGATGTGTATGCAGATACAGTCGACGATCATGGATCGGATCAAGGCTGGGCAGAGTGGTGACCTGAAGTTGGTAAAGATTCGAGAGATGGTGGAAGCGGATTTGCGGACTGATTTCATGATTCACGAGGATGTCTCGCTGAGGTTTGCATCCAGGTTGTGTGTGCCTGCGGGAGATATCAGAGAGGAGCTGTTGGTAGAGGCACACAGTTCGCCGTATTCTGTGCATCCTGGTGGGACCAAGATGTACAAGGATCTTCGTTTGAATTTCTGGTGGCATGGGATGAAGAGGAGCGTGGCTCGGAGTGTGGCCAAGTGCTTGGTTTACCAGCAGGTGAAAGCGGAGCATCAGCGTACGGCGGGGTTGCTACAACCGCTTCCGATTCCGGAGTGGAAGTGGGCAACACATCACTATGGACTTTGTGACTGGACTACCTCGGAGTCCGAAGCAGAATGACACGATTTGGGTGATCGTAGACCAATTGACCAAGTCCGTGCACTTTATTCCGTTCCGAGTAGGACAGTCCACTGAGGCGCTGGCGAGGAGATATATGGAGGTAAATCCTTTTACTTTCCATTTTTATTTCCTTTCCTAGAATAGTTAGTGATGTAACGTGTTTGTGCAGGAGATCGTTCGATTGCACGGAGTCCCTGTGAGTATCGTGTCGGACAGAGACACGAGATTAACGTCTCAGTTCTGGCAGAGTCTGTAGAGGAGTTTGGGTACGAGTCTGAGTTTCAGCACGGCGTACCATCCGCAGACGGATGGACAGTCCGAGAGGACGATCCAGATCTTGGAGGACATGCTGAGGGCGTGTATGTTGGATTTTAAGGGTTCGTGGGAGGACTATCTACACCTGGTGGAGTTCTCTTATAACAACAGCTTCTAGGCGAGTATTGGCATGGCACCATTCGCTGCGCTATACGGAAGGAAATGTCGATCGCCACTAAGTTGGGATGACGTTGGAGATCGGGAGCTGTTGGGACCTGAGATGATCGTGGAGGCTGTGGATGTTGTCAGGAACATTCGGGAGCGGCTGAGGATTGCCCAGGACCGTTTTAAGCATTGGGCTGATGCTAAACAGCGTCCGTTGGAGTTTCAGCCTGGTGACCACGTGTTTCTGAAGATTTCCCCGAATCGAGGAGTGATTCGCTTTGGGAAGCGCGGGAAGCTGAGCCCGAGATACATTGGACCGTTTGACGTTCTGGAGAGGGTTGGCGAGGTAGCCTACCGCTTAGCCTTGCCGCCATCTTTGGTTGTAGTTCATGATGTCTTCCATGTGTCGCAGCTTTGTCGTTATGTTAGCGATCCATCTCACGCTGTGGATTTCTCGGAGATCACCGTTCGCCCTGATCTGACGTATGACCAGCTACCAGTTCAGATTTTGGACAGGCGTCAGAAGTCACTTCGGAACAAGACCGTAAATCTTGTGAGGGTGATGTGGCGACACGGCTCGTCAGGAGAGTCTACTTGGGAGAGGGAAGATGAGATGCGTGAGCGCTACCCCCTTTTGTTCCCTGACACGTGAGTGTTAGGAAATTCCAAGGGCGGAATTTTTCTTAAGGTGGGGAGAATGTAACGACCGGTGTTTGTAATAAATATTTTATATGAATGATATTGAATTTCTCCTCCTTGTATGTTTTTCTCGATTAAATCCTCACATTTTAGCTTTATAACGCCGTAATTCTAGAGTTAGAACGATCCTAGAAGCCATAGAATCTTTCCCGAAGCTTTGCGCTTCGTTTCGGCACTTCTGGTGCATCTTAGTTGGTTCACGAAGGAGAACCAACCGACTAGAATGGGATCTAGTCGGTCGGCAATCCTTCATGGACCGACTAGTTCAACGTATTAAAAATAGCTGAGTTACTGTTTGTCGTTAGTCGGTCTAAGTTCAACCTTCGACCGACTAGTTCTCAAACTAGTCGGTCAAGCATTGTACTCAGACCGACTAATTCTGAGTTTCACTGTACAGTAAAGTTACTGTTTATCGTTAGTCGGTCTAAGAACGATTTCCGACCGACTAGGTTGCAAACTAGTCGGTCAGCTATTGTTCTTCAACCGACTAATTCTTGTATAATCTTTCTTTTTGTCGGTTAAGAGTTGCTGTTCAACCGACTAGTTCATTGATCAATTTCCCAGCTGAGTTACTGTTTACTCTTAGTCGGTCTATGAACACTCACCGACCGACTAGTTCTCAAACTAGTCGGTTGACAAGCCTTCACAGACCGACTAATTCAAAGTTCATTTTCCTTCAGGAGTTACTGTTTATCCTTAGTCGGTCTAAGAATATCTTTCGACCGACTAGTTTACAAACTAGTCGGTCAGCCATTGTTCTTCAATCGACTAGTTCTATGTTCAGTTTTTCTTCGAAAGTTTTTGGGTTGATCTTTTAGTCGGTCAATGTTGGTCGACCGACCGACTAGTTCTCGAACTAGTCGGTCACCAGTTGTGCTTTGACCGACTAATGTAGTCGACCTGTACCAAACCCTATTTTCGGGTTGCCATTTAGTCGGTCCACGTTAGACGACGGACCGACTAGTCCATAAACTAGTCGGTCAACCACTCTTCTTTGACCGACTAGTTGACCCCGAAACCCTAGATCTATTTTTTAGCCGCCGTTTTTATTTTTATTTAATCAGTCGATTCCTTCATTCTTCATTCATTCTTCCTGAGCCAAGATCATTCTCAAATCATCCCCAACCTTCCCCAAATCATTTCCTTCATCCTCGGAGGTTCTTTCTCGCCGTATCTTGCGCCGGATGCCGATCTAGGTCGCCCGTATCTCGTTTTCGGCCGTAGCTTTCCGGGATTGTTCTTCGTCACCAAATCAAGATCCGTTTTGGTGTCTTCCATCTGCTACTCTACGGTTAGTAATTCTAATCTCGTAATCTCTATTAACCCACACCGTAAACTAGAAACCCTAAATTAAAAATGGATTATTAGACAAAGGATTTCAATGCAAAACGATTTAGAACTTCCGTCTAATCTTTATTTTGCCATAAACAGCGAATTCACCTACCGTAGGACATCATCCTCGTTACTCACGTCGAAAAACAATTCGGTACCAGGCAAGTGAAACTTGCCAACACTTCTTTAGGCCATGTTTTAGGCCAATTCTTGTACTAGCGTGAAAGAGACTAGATCGTGAAATGATAGCGATCTAGGCGCAACTTTGAGATCTAGCTTGACAACGAAGCTAGATCCGACACCATGCCATATCATTCATGCATAGATATCTGCCATGTTTAAATTCCTTAACTGTACGCATTTGAATTGTTAACTGCCATGCATTGCATCTCACATGTCATCCTAGTTAAACTTGCATCGTATCACATGCTACACTACATGTACCAAATCCGTGTTTCCGTGTTACCGGCTAGGCACCCGTTATGCGGGCATAACCCTACGCCATCCGTGTTAAAAACACTTCCTGGCTCGTGATCTAGAAGCGAGCATTCCGTGTTCGGGGGTAATGCCCTGGCTCGACACACGTGGAGGGGTAGGGATAAACGATCACTTGAGCGTAAGAGTTGGCCCGTACAGCCACTCTAGCCAAATGGCGGAATCTCTGTGCACGACGTGATTACAATTCCAGTACTTGCCTTTACTTGTTTACTTGCCATGCCATGTCATTTACCATGCTATATCATGCCATACTTTACTTTAGAACTGCTAGTTGTTTACTTTCATAGTTGTCATACTTTACTTTAGAACTGCTAGGTTGATTCTTTCTATAGTTTCCTTGCACAAGTCTTTTTAGACTTGCTGACATGTGCCCCTTCTCTTTGGGTGATGCATGTTAGTTGCTGAGCCAGAGACAGTTGCGGAGGGTGACGAGTTCGTGGAGTTCGTGCCCGAACCTGTTGGTGACGTGGAGTACGAGGATACCGGTGATCAATCTTAGAGATCTTCCGTACTCTTCTTTTGTTAGCTGTGGTTGTCCGTGAGTAGCACCGTTTTGTTAGATTCTGTTGGCCATGCTGGGCCTTTGTTTTTGACTCTTTTGTTGCCTGGTGGCATTTCTGGTTGTTGGACTCTTTGTTGGACTTTGAGTTGGAATAATGTTATATTAATGTCTCTCTTTTCCTATTATTGTTATTGTTGTTCTGAGTCACATTACAGGGACCAGCTACATCGTTTTATTTGACGCTTATCGGACTTGCGGCTTTGCAGCTTCAAGTCCGTGCGGACCTTCTCACGCTTCGCCTCCATGTTTTTGGGAAGCGGGGCGTGACAATGAATGGTAAAATATTTGGATGCATTTGAATGACTATATATTGTGAAATTATAGTAGAGGTGAATGTGTATTAGATATAGTAAAACTCGATTAATAATGGTATGGTGTGACTACATGAGTTGATGTGTTTGGTGTTGGATGTATACTAGGAAATATTAGGGAGTCGTATACCCATGTTTGTTTTGTGCATAGGTAGTTATCTATACGTAGAACAATGATTGTATTTGCTAGTGTGCGACCATACTTATATGAGTATCTGAAATATTGTTTTGTGTTAGGTAAGTAGTAGTTATATAAGGGATGTATGCTTATATATATGATTGAAATACGTGTATGAATTTGACTGACTATAATGGGTATAAGTGTGTAATGTGTGTGAATACATATATGCTGGTAGTGTTAATGATTGACTACCTAGTGCATATATAAGCACTTGTAATAGCTATTCATGGGTTAAATTATAATGTGACATGATTGGGGTAGTTACTAGAACGACTAGATATGTTAGAAAGTCCGAGGACGGACTTTATTCTAAGGTGGGGAGGATGTAACGACCACTTTTCGTTGTACGTTGTTCGTGCACGTGCTTTTGACCGTGCACGTATTAATTTTAGACTTTGTTTGTTTGTGAACACTTTAGTGTGATATGCCGTTGTGAACGTCTCTGAGAGTATTAAATTGTGGCACTAATTTGGAACGACATTTCTTGGGTCGTTCTCCCACGATTTAATCTTATTCGAAGGGACGTTGTGATTTTCACTTTTGACGGGAGACGTTTCCATTTTTAGTTTCGTCGTCCGACGTCGAAATTGAGATCCGTCTTTTTAGTTAGCTTTCTTTCGTCATCACGATCATCCCGATATTTATTTTATAATTTTTGGAGTTCATTTGACCCACTTTATATTTTTAGAAAGGTTTAAAATATTTTTAATAACTAGGTTTTAAATTATTTTCGGTCAAATAAAATTTATTTAAGTTTAAAACATTTTAAATAATTTTTGAGCCAAATCTTAGCCCCTATCTTGGCCGCACCCAATCCCTATGTGATTAGGAGAGGTAGTTTCGAATTTTAAATTATTTTAAACTTCTAATCACATTAGGATTAGCCCCAGACCAAGTCAACCCCTCTACACTATATAAACAATCCCTAGGAAGACCTATTTTCGCAAGAAATTAACCCAAGCCGCTCCCAAAACCCAAATTCACGCTTGCGACGATTCGTCGCAACGTTGCAGCATAATCCCCCGCACCGACCGAGGAAATCGCCTCATTTTCCCCGCACCGACCGAGGCCCCCGCCTGCACCAAAGCCCGCTCCGCACCGCTGCACCGTCGCCCCGCATCGCCGTGTCCAACCGAGGACATCTCTCGGTCTGACCGAGAGACTTCTCTGCACCCACACCCGCAGCAGCCCCCGCTCCGCATTGCTCGCACCGACCCCACTCCCGCCCGCACCGACCGACAGAATCCCCCGCTTCGCCCACATCGCCCGCACGTTGCATTGCTTGCAATGTTGCAAGCCCCCGCCCAAGCGCCTGGCCGATCCGATCCCCTGCATCCGCCCGTTACGACCGAGAGCCGCTCTGCACCGCACCCCCCAAGCGCTGCACAGCCCCTGCCGCATGTGTCTGGCCGAGAGAATCCCCGCACCAAGCGTGTCTGACCGAGCGACGTTCGTCGCAACGTCGCAACTCTCGCATCGCTTGCCACCGTGGGCCCCCAAGTTCTCCAGAGGTATTGTGGGTCCCCCATTGGTCCCTAGAACTACTGTGGGCCCCGCCTAGGTGTCTCTACTTCGGGGATTTGCCGGCTACAACGTTGCGATACGTCGTAGCCCGTCGTCGCACGTGCTAGCTTTGGAATCTGGATTCGTTGCTCCGGTTGCTGCCCTGATCTTTCCAGTAAGGAATCTATTTTGGAATCTAGACTCGGAGCGCGTTCTTTTATTCCAACCCCTGGCGTCGCTACCCGACGCCAGTGTAGCTTTCGCGCCGTGTTGAGGTAACGCTTTGCACCCGTAGGACCCCCAACCTATTGCCTGTTAATCAAGACTAAAATTGATGTTTTTAAAATGTTTAAAATGTTTTAAATTCACTAATCAAAGATTAATAATATGGACTTTAGGCCGGTGGACTTGTGCACGTAGGTTATTTGTGACTTGGACTCTCTTGGACGGTGTTGTTCAGAAGTTTGACTTGCAGGCAAGTGAAACTTGCGAACTCTTGCTTAGGGCCATGTTTTAAGGCCACTTCCTTGTTTTTAGCGTAAAAGAGACTAGATAGTGAAATGATAGCTGTCTAGACGCAACTTTAAGATCTAGCTTGACAACGAAGCTAGATCTGTCACCCTGCCATGTCATTCATGCATTGTTATCTGTCACGTTTAAATTCCTTATCTGTACGCACATTTAACTGCCATGCATTGCATCTTACATGTCATCCAAGTTGATTGTTGCATTCGTAGCACACGCTACACTACTTGTACTTCCTTGTCCGGCTAGGTGCACCTCTACGCCATCATGAACAATACTTCCTGGACTCGTGATCCAGAAGCGGGCCTCATGTGTTGGTAAAAAAACCAAAGCCCGATTTCCTTGTTGAGGCTAGGTGCACCCCTATGCCATATTGAAATATATTTCCTGGCTCGTGATCCAGAAGCGAGCATACGCGTTCGGGGGTAAGGCCCTGGCTCGATACACGTGGAGGGGTAGGGATAAGCGATCACTTGAGCTAGGAGTTGGCCACGCAGCCACTCTAGCCAAAAGGCGTAATCTCTGTGCACGACGTGCTTACTAGACTTGTACTTGTCCTTATGAATGTTTCTTGTAAAACTTGATATCCATGCCATGTTTCAAATGCCATGCTCGTTCTTTACTTTGCTTTACCTTACTTGTCGCACTCATGTTATAACTGCCATGTCATTGCATCATGCTAGAACTGCTAGGTTGTTCACTTTACTTTCAGTTTCCTTGCACAAGTCTCTTGTAGACTTGCTGACATGTGCCCCTTGATCTTTTTGGTGTCACATGTTAGACCCTGAGCCAGAGACCGTAGCTGAGTACGTGGTTGTTGCTGACACTGAGCCCGAGTCCTTGTCTACCAGGAGGAGTTTTGTGGACACCGGTGACCTTTCTGAGTGACCTTGCTGAGCTTCCTTTTGTTTTAGGATTTCTGTTAGTTTTCGGTGCGTGACACCTTTACTTGTACGTTGTACTTTTGTTGGCCATGTTTGGGCCTTTAGACTCTTTTTCTTTAGCCTGGTGGCTTTTCTGCGATGTTGAAATTTATTATTATGGATATTCTGAGATTTCTCTTTTGTCTCATTTCCTTATTATTATCTTTGTTCCGTTTCGCGTTGCAAGGACCTGCAGTTTAAAGTTGATTGACACTTATCGGACTTGCAGCTTTGTAGCTTCAAATCTGAGCGGACCTTCTCACATCTCGCCTCCACATTTTTGGGAAGCGGGGCGTGACAATGCCACTATGGGCGACTCTAGTGACGAATCAAGTGATTCTAGTGGAAGTGATAGCGACGATGAAGAGGTAACAATGGATGATCTTAGAATTGCCAATGAACAATTATTTAATAAATATCAAAAGATTATGCATAAATATTGTGATGCTAAGAATAAGATTGATAGTCTCACTAACACATTTACATGTAGCACCTCAAACAATGGAACCATTGTTGAGACACTTGCCATTGAGAAAGAAAGTTTGCTTACACAAAATGGTATGTTGAGAAAAGAGGTGGAGTCCCTCAAATCACAACTTGATCGTGTTTCTATTGTGGATAGTAACGTTCTTGAGATTGAAAATCTTCAATCTCAAAACACTAGTTTGAGCATTGAGAATGAGACTCTCAAATCCCAAGTGCACGAGCTCACCACACATGCATCCACCTTGAATGCCACTATTTCTTCAATTTCGAAGAAATACGAGCTCATGTCCTCCATTGTTGAGAGATTCAATAAGGGAAAGGACAATTTGGATGATTTTCTAAATAATCAACTACCGGCAAATCATCGTGTTGGCCTTGGTTATTCTAAGGCAAGTACATCCAATGCACGCACATCCTATAGTGAAGTAACTATAGATTTTGTGAGGCCATCCTCCGGTGCAACCACGAGTGGTGTATATAACAACTTGTGTAGTTCTACTACCAAGGAAACCACCACTCCTATTCCTCCCTCCTTTGCAAAGAAACCACCAAGGGTGGACATAAAAGGAAGGGACATGCATTCATGTACACCAATACTCGTAGGAATGCCTACACTCTTCACATTCCTACAAATGATAGTTTTTATGTTCCACACCCACGAGCACGTGCAAACACTCATTTGAGAAACTCTTATGCACGTACTCATGCTCATGCACCTTCACATGCTCATGATCATACATCACATCCATGTATGCATGCTTATTCTCATGATCATCTTCATGCATATGCACCTCATGTTCATCCACGTATGTATGCAACACCACACCATGGATCACATGCACATCATCATGCTTTTGCACAACACAATGTTCCATACACATATCCACATACTCTTGCTAGATCCCATGTTCCTAGGCCACTTGCACCAAGTAGAGATCGACCTTTTGTGCATGCAACCACTAGGAAGAGGATACCCAAAACATACACTATTTGGGGTCCTAAGAACACTAGCAATCATGCTAAGGATATGTATGTGCAATCTTATATTCATGATATTATTTTGAATGGTGATTATGTTGGGAAATCAAGGTCCTCTTGGACTTAGTTTCCAAAGGGTTAGTTTCCGTAGACCCAACATGCTTGGTACCATAAATTTATATTCATTTTATGGGTACCAAAGCATTTGTGTTAAGAATTGGTTTATTCTTTTGTTTGCCTATCGGTCTTGGATGCTCATGTTTGTTGGAAACTTAAATTCTTATTGAATTTGATTTCCTTAGTTTGTTTGTTAGTAAATCATTGTGTTTAGGGTTTTCATGTTTAGAATATTTAATTCTTTCTCATGCAATACATGCTTTGGTTCATATTTATGTTTTGTTGCATGTGATACATGTCACGCTTTTGGATTAATATACATATTTACTTTTGGTACAATTGGTACATGCATGTATATGGTTAAATATTTATCAAGTGACATGATTACATGTATCATAAAGATTGTGTGTGATTACATTAAGATATGGGTTACAATTATTTGAATTTAGTATTTAAATTTGTTGCCTAACCCATAGGATCCAAAAAGGTTTTTGGATACCAAAATTATGCTTTCTAGGTTCAATCCACTTTGGGATACCAACTCTACCAACTACTTGATTTGGAAAGATTTCCATTCAAATGGAGTTGATGGTGCTTAAGTGATGCACCAAAGTAGGGGGAGCTTAATGTTGTAAGTATTTTCTTACATTTGGTATCTATGTGTGTTAGATGCATGTAGATGTCACTTTGTGTCTGAGACTATCTCATGCATATCCTATGTTTGCATATTATATGGTCTTTTATGCCATTCATGTCTATGTATTTCATTTGTATCAAATTCTTGACTCATGTGTATTGTGTATTCATAATCCATACTCATATGTTTATTCAAGGATTATTTATAATATGTGGCTTAAAAAATTTTCATGTTAGAATTAATGCTCATTGTGCATGTTTCACACACGGGACACACTAATATTTATGTTCCACCTAGCGTGCATCCCAACTTCCTACTCATGCCACTACACAACCTCTCCTTAAGTATCCCAAATCACTAACTTTATGGATTCCTAAGAATGTTTCTAAGTATGATAGGAACACATATATAGAATCGTATATTAGGAATGACATATTCTCATGCGACTATATATAAAAATCAAACTCAGTCGTTGTTTGATTTCCACCTTGCTAACTCACTCATATTGCACTTCATTGCTTGGGTACCATGCTTGCATGATTACTTTTTGTACCCATATATATGTGAGTTCGTCCATTACTCCCAAGTTTGCATATTTTATATGATTATGTCGGAGTATGAAATGTTTGATTGCTATCATGTTATTTTTATTTATAAGTCATTGCATTCCATTCATATTATGTTGTGCATATAGATTAGTAGGTTTCCCTAACCCTTGGTGAGTATCAATTTGCACCTTTCCATCTTATTGATATGCCAAAGGGGAAGAGAAATTTGGTTACGAAAATATTACTATATGCTTTTCATGCACACTCTTTGTGATATTACTTTTCATGTCATCCATCAATATGTTTTGTGCAGTGAATGTTTATTTTGTGCACATATGCATATTGAACGGGGAATCTTTCTAGCACACACTATTGTATTAGATGTGTGTATTTATAATGATGTTGCTTGTATTATGTATTGTGATTAAATCGTATGCATAGGAATTCTTAGTCTTGGTGTATCTAAATTCCTAATGGTTGAGAATTGTTAATTCCTTGTGTGTATGATTTTCATGATTATAATAACTCCTATCAATGCATGTCATGCATTTTTATTGATGATTGTTGTTTACTATTGGTATATATTTGGTTATTGGACTACTTGATTTTATTCCTTAACCCCTTGGATCCAAAAAGTCTTTGGATACCACCAATTGTTTAATTATCAGATTGTTGTACAAGATGCCTACCCTACACACTCCTTGGTTTACAATGAAAGATCAATTTAAAGGAGAGGATGGTGCTTTGAAGATGCACACATATAGGGAGAGCTAAATGGTTGTAAGTATGTGTTTAGTACAATTGGTATTTTAATATATTGGATTTGTGTAATATAGCATACTTCTTCATTAGCTCATTCTTGTCACACCATCAAGGAGATTGTTTGTTTATGTGACTACCATGCCCATGTATGCCATATATGTCTTATTATGGAGATTAATTGTTTATGTGACTACCATACCCATGTATACCATATATGTTTTATTACGACTCAGGTATCATGGTAGCTATAACATGCATATAATGAGTTGGTTAGTTGTTTATTGATTTTCATATCTTTGGAACACGTTGTCATTACACATCTCATTCCTCACATGCCTGGTTCTTTGTGAAGATTGTTAAAATTTATGGATATGATAACTGATGTGTATGACATGCTTGTTTGTTTATTAGATTGTATGAAGTATATTTAGATCTTAACCTTCAATGAAAACCTTTCAATTCTTTCATTAAAGATTCATTGTTGTTTTGATTCTACCTCTTGGACCTAATTTTCATAGATGATTATGTTCATGGATTATTTAGACCATATCATGATACGTGATGCTATTCTTTTGGAATCATTCATTTCTTCCCTAACATGTGCATTTTGGTTGATTTTCAGGTGACTGCTGAACAAGTTTCAGGCGACTGTCTCCTTACAGGCGCCTGTGATTCGTTCTACAGTCGTCTGTCATGCACACATTTTTGATAGTATACTTTGGGTTTTTATTATCCATTTCTAACAGGCGACTTCTGTACAATGTACATGCGCCTGGCTCCTTGCAGGCGCCTGTGACTTATTAGTCAGTCGCCTGTCTCTCTATTGCCCAAAGATCTCTAACTTGTCATCATTCGGTCAGACGACTGATGTTGGTTTCACAGCCGCCTGCCCATGGCACAGGCGCCTGTGAATGCTTCTTCAGTCGCCTGTCGATCATTGTCCTAACACTTTGTGTTTGGCAAGATATGCATGTTTCGGCCAGATGACTGATGTTGTTTTCACAGTCAACTGCCCATGGCATAGGCGCCTGTGGATACCACATCAGTCGCCTGTCCTGTCAGGATTTTTAGCCATTGAGCCTTTTTCCAGCTGATTGTGTTGAAGGTTTTGGGTAAATCGTTTTGGGGTTTTTTTAAAGAGCTTATAAATTTGGCTTTTATTGTTCCATTAGAGAACTCTTGGAACCCTCTAAACTCTATTGATTTGATTTCAAGGCTCAAACTCTCATTTCATTCAAAAGCCCTAAATCTCCAAATCTAATCATTCATTTCCTTATGGCATGCTATACTTCATCATGTTATATATAATTCATGCCATGAATAAGATTAATTGATTTGGGATCTTCATGCATATTTGTTCATTGTATCACCACACATCTCATACTTTTCTTACAGTTGGTATGATTATCTTTATGAGGCATATTGATATGATTTGGGGGTGATCAATGTATGTTACTTGTCATTTTAATTACTTCATGACTGATGTTTAGCTATAATTTTATTTAAGAGATCTTTCATGTCTATAGCTAAATCTTTCATGTATGATATTTTCACACGTGACATAACACTCATGCATATTGGTTAGTGATCTTCATGCTATATTTCTCACTATGTCATCTCTCATCTCTTGCTCATATTTTATGCTATTTTTATTAGATGTTAGAGATAATTTGTGCTATACAAGATCATATAAGTTTTATATTGTGTTTGATGATATGTATATTTGGTCATAGATATTCTTCCATGAATATATCCTGATGCACTATGACTTCATTTATGCTATCTCTGATCAAATTGTGATTACATAAGCTTTTGTTCTATTTGC